>OX123200.2:51519413-51954413 GCA_944739405.2 Euclidia mi | reverse complement strand
ACTTAAAAAAAAAAACATGAAAGAAATTACATACATACATACATACCTATAGTCACGCCTTTGATCCCCGAAGGGGTAGGCAGAGGTTTATTTCTACACCCACTTTTCGCCAGATACACTTTAGTCCCACGTAATAAGGGGCGAGCCTATTGCCGTACCGGGCACATTTCCAGACTCCGTGCTGCTACTGAGAATTTCGTGACAGAAAAACCCAATAACACTGCCTGACCCAGGAATCGAACCCAGGACCTCCCGATCCCACGCGCACATCTATGCCGCGAGACCAACGAGGCAGTCGTATAGGGTTTGATGTCGAGTTTTCCGTCTCTACGCAAATATGGTATTTGCATCGTGTTATCCCTTAGTCGCCTCTTACGACACCCACGGGAAGATAGGGGGTGGTGACACTTGTATTCTATGCCGTCAACCACACGGTCTAGAAATTAATCGGTGAAAGAAATTAATTACAGAAAATGTATTGATTGGATTAAAAAAATAAAACAGTATTTCGTTAATATATTGCTTGTTGAATAATTTGTCAAAAAAACAGAATGATTGTATGTATTTTAATATGGTTTATACTCGTTAAAATATTTTTTTAGAGGTATCTTTGTGATTTTTTTCTATAGATAAAAGTTAGTTGTATTATGTTTTCAACACAGTACTTAACTAGATTATATCCTGAAGAATATCATATATTTTTCTGATTGTGCTAACTGCATTGAATCATATACTTTAAAGCATTATAAAACTTGCGTTTAGCTCTTGTAGGCCCCTTAAAGAACGGTTCCGATCGACTTCGACATAAATGGCGCGATTTACTCTGACGCGCCATCGGTCGCGGTGCACTGCCTGCACTGGGACGTTACCGGGCGTTCTTCTTGTGTCGCCTTCATGTTGCCTCATGTCGTTTTAAAAGTGCCATATTAATGAGCGTTTACCTTAAGTTCGAGTAGCTCGGGCAGTTGCCTGGTCGGCGCGGGATGCTTGGCCAGCAGGTCGTGGAACAGCGCCTGCATGGCGAGCTGCATGGTGAGCGCGCAGTTGAGCTTGTTGATCTCGCGCGCCTTGCTCAGCGTCGCCTTGATTATGTCGCCGTAGTCGTTGTAGCACTGACCAACACATACACAACATTATACTTTGTTTCATGAAGCTAACATGACGCCTCATTTGGGTCCCTAGGCAAGTAGCATACCATCGTTAGATTGCCATAATAACATAGGTTATTCGTTCTTCGTCGACCATGTGGCCATATGGATGTGTATGCCAGTTCCGTAATTTTTTTTGAGTTGGCAAATGACGATATCACTGAGCGAATGGCACTCGTTAGGCCCTCTGGTTTTTATGTTCTTGTGCGTATTATATTTGGATATCTTGTAATGAACAAAAGAGTAGCTGTAAGCAGAATGCTACACGCTTTGTGAAGAATAAGCAGCTGGAATTTTGCCAGCGTGTACCTAACTGAATTCTAATTCAGTTAAGGGCTGGCAAAGACTTCCAATTCGAACTCAATTTTTTATAGCAAACTCTGTATCTATGGGAACCATCCACACCGTCACTCTTTTGGTAATCACATCAACCGTTACTGTTTGATAGTCTGCTCAAATATGTCAGCGTAGAGACGTCCACTGCTGGACATAGGCCTCCCCAATGTTCTCCAGACCGATACCGATCCGCCCGTATCCAACCCCAACCAAATATAATACCTTAATATAATGCTTGAAAACATCAGCAGCTCGGCGTATAGGCGCCACGTTGTACACGATGAGCTTGCAGTACGCCGCGAGGAAGTTGCGGCGCTTATGCAGCTCCTCGATGCGTCTCTCGTCTTGACCGTCTGCAACACCCAGCACATAATGTAAACTCTAACTCAAAGCAATAAGGTTCAAAGTCAACAGACAAATCACACAGTTAAATGTATCAAGTGATGTTTGTATGTACTTTATGTGCTCAGTATACTCCAAGTTGATTGTACTCGCAATCATTGAATTGAAAAACTATTTCACATATTGAACGAGTATTTTGATGTACAGTTTCGAACAAAATAACGAACGGTCTTACAATCAACTTCGGGTTTGCAAAAAATCGAAAAGAAAAGAAACAAAATATATGCAAAACAATTTTCATAAATTATTGACATCAAAACATCACATACCACAAGCTGATACCATAAAACATTACATAATATGAGTTTCTTTACAGTTTCGAATAAGAAGAACATGACATTGGAGATTGGTACAGCTTGAGGCAATCATTTAACTAGGAATCATGCATGGCGCTACAGACTACAAAATGGAAATAAAAAAGCTCAATTATATAAATCCTTCGATTCACGATTAGTCGCAGGAAAGTACCACACCCTGTCGTGTTTAGTACAAGCCGTTCATTTCAATTATATTTTAGTCAACTCCTTACTTTCATAACAAAAAATTTAATTCTCAAACTTATATGAAATGCAAAATAAACAATATACACTGCACAAATCATGCTGAATTTCACAAAACTCGTCAAGTGTGTTAATTTATTTATATTTCCAATCCGATACCGCGAGCGAACGCTGGTTAAAACATGTTTGGTGTGATAAGATGTGTATCTGAAACATTTCGTAGTTCACTCATTCTGGCCTGATACCACAAATTTACAGTTTTATATATCCACATGCCCTGAATACCCTTTGAAGATATTTATTAATCACCTTCTACCATATTATATATCTGATTCGCAGTCGGTTTCGGATCGCATCTATGAAGCGGGCGCGACAAATTTTCCCTTAGTAATGTTAAGTGATGACACAGAGCGAGTGCACAGAGTCCGCTTGTCGCGTGGAGACAAAAATATGCATTATTGGCGCGCGGCACCGACCCCCGACACCGGCCACACAACATACCGCTCAACTGACTACGCTCTACCGAGACCACGGACACATTACCGACACACAATCCTCTCCCGAGTGCTTCTCGAATACCCGTCTGTTCGAACGCGCTAGCACTGGGCGAGTTAAACGAATACATGTTGAAGGACTAATAGACAGTACGCTTTATCAAACCGAACGTATCTGTTGCGTATTACTGAAACGTGGTACGCGAATCACGGAAACAAATTGTGTTCAGTTACAGCAGCGCGCGACGGTTACAGTTACGGTGTGATAGTGTGTACCTGATTGCAATTAGATATGGTATAACCGATACTGTAGTAGAGGGCACCGAAAGCGGAAATACCAAAGAGGTGTTTGAACTGTTTCGCTATGGGATAATTTCGTGGTCGCAGTAGCGCGCGTCTCGTGATGTTGTCCGGCCGACATGGGAGGTCGCGCCATTACTAAGGTAAAATACGCCGTCGGTGTGTCAACTAGTGCGAACGGAGTGCGGATCATCAGCTTACCGGCGTCGAATTGTACGCGACACGACAGCCCGCGGGGCGTGACATGCAACCAAACATAGCACACCGTTATCGCATCGAGTCGCGGGCACTGTGACACGGACACGGAGCACCATCGCTTCTTACAACCGACTCTATGTCGACGTGAATAATGCATATTTTTTCTCGGTCACTGTTTTTTGTTTTTTACGATGCGGCAGTGACGTTCACATTTTAGAGGCACGTCTCAATTTGAGCGAGCACCATTAATCGCTACGTTATTATAGCCCCTACAAATTATTTCATAAGTTAACACTTTTAAATTACTATAACTTTGTACATCGGTAGCGAATAATAACGCTCGCAACTTTTAAATTTCACCATCTCGATACTGAGTAACCAAAGAGTGCACCACACCGATTTAGTCTACAATACCAAAACAGAAACCCAATTTGGTAGAGAGCCCAGAAGTGCACGAAACTATTGATCACTCCTTACACGGTGTATCCCATGTTACTCATATTTTCATTTTGTACAGGTAGTTTATTACAATTAAGATAGTCATTCTATTACAGGTACAAAAAAAATATCGTAATGTCAAATTTTAACCATAATTTATTACGAACGTGAACTAACTTCTGGTCACACCAGAAGACAATAAGTAACAGTCAATAGGACCGCTCATCAATCTAAAATAGCTCGTTGGCTCAATGCTCCTTGAATAAGAGTTGTATTGGTTTATTTGTATTATGTACCTATACCTATTGATCGTATTTGTATATTCAAAAATACAGCGCCATCAGCATTGTGTCTAGTTCATCAGACTATGTAAATGAGGCATAACGACAACCCAACATCCTGGAAACGTATAAGTTAGTATGTCGCCGTAAGTATAAGTGTTAGGCCGCGCGCACTTTGGACACGAATTCGTATCGTACAGTATACGTACGATCGTGGTCGTACGAATTGAGTGCGCACATTGTATACGTTTTTATTAGTCAAATGAGCAGTGTTCTAGTGATAGTGGATTTGTGAAGTCTGCTTTGGTTGGAGCGCGATGAATAATCTGTATCTTCACGACAATTCTCTTATTACTCGAAGACTGCGGTGGCGTCGTCGCTATCGTAGAACCGAATTGGTTCGTGAAATATAATATTAAAAAAGACACGATTTTGGTGAATTTCTCTCGGGGGAGCCTCACCCCTAGAGAGCGCGTCCCCAGGTGGCGGATCGGGGAATGCTCGGCAGATATGCAGGGTAGGAGGGAAATCAAATACCTCCCGCGGACCAACAGGCCGGAGAGAAAACTCCGTTATCAAACCCGCCTGAGGAGTTTCTTTGACATATTCAGAGTAGAAGTTCTTGGGTGTGATGGGCTCTTAGGTCTAAGGGTCCATTAGAGATGGCGGCGGATAAACCTGCATTGGTCAACGGCGGCTCTCAAGTCTTCCAGGCAGATTAAGACCTTGGTGTCAGGTGGCAACCGACCGTAAAACGAACAGCCAATGTAACATATTAATCATGAGGCTTAACAAGAAAAGGAAAGGATACAACGCTAGGGCGTCCCCCTCAAGCGACGACGTCAATGTTCGAAATGTGGCAAATACTAGGGCGTCCCCCCAAAGCGACGAAAGACCGAAACAACAAGGCATCGTGCTAATGTCCGAATTACGCATAGCGACTTGGAATATTGGCACAATGACGGGACGAAGTGCCGAACTAAGCTCTATACTAGAACGACGTCGCATTAATATATGCTGTGTGCAGGAAACAAAATGGAAAGGCGCCAAATCACGTCAAATCGGGAAAGGTTTTAAGCTCATTTACAATGGGAAGGAAAACACTAGAAACGGGATTGGAATTATCTTAGATCAACACCTTAGCCAAAATGTCATCGAAATAACAAGAATTAGCGACCGTATCATCTCTGTCAAACTGGCCTTGGAAAAACAGCCATGCTTAAATGTCATCTCGGTCTATGCACCGCAAGTTAACTGTCCAGAAACAGATAAACAAGTGTTTTGGGAAGAGCTACAGACGCACTTTACTTCCATACCCTCATCTGAACAAAAAATCTTATGTGGCGATCTAAATGGACACGTGGGGGTGGACAGGGATAGCTTCGAAGGCCATCATGGTGGCTTTGGACACGGAAAGCGAATTGATGAACGCGAAACAGTTCTCGAGTTTGCGGCTTCTCAAAATCTGGCTATAGTTAATACGTTCTTTCAAAAAAGACACGAACATCTCATTACCTACAAAAGTGGAAATGCTAAGACTCAGATAGACTACATCTTAGTAGACAAATCAGATCTTAAACAAATAAAGGACTGCAAGGTAATTCCTGTGGAACCTCTTACTTCCCAACATAGGCTTTTACTAACAGCATTAAAACTCGGGAAACCCATTAAGATGAAAAGACCTAAGATAGAGAAAATTAAATGGCATGAACTGAATACGGAAAAAGGAAAGAACCTCGAAAGAACTTTAGTCGATCATTTCCACGCAAATCCCCCACAAGATGACTCTTCCTCAGTAATATGGTCAAATTCGAAAAGGTCTGCGTCAGTACAGCTAAAAGTGAGCTGGGAAGCAGCAAAGGGCCTCTGCATTCTGCAAAAGATACTAAATGGTGGAACAATCGCACCAAAGACAGCGTGTCTGAAAAGAAACGTCTGTTTAAAACCTAGCAGGAAGCAGGCGCCCCTGAAGACAAGAGATATACAAACAGGCAAAGAAAGCTGCAAGAAGAACAGTAGCAGTTGAAAAACACAACGCCGAGGTAGATCTATACCACCGTCTAGAACTGGCCACTGACAAAGACATATACAAGTTAGCTAAACATAGACACAACAAGTGCAAGGACTTCAAAACAACTAAATACATCAAAAATAAAGAAGGTACGCTACTCACGAACGACCAGGGAATATGTGAGAGATGGTATGAGTATTACCAAGAGATCTTAAACGAAGAATTCCCGCGACAGCCAAAAGTACATGGACCTGCAAATGAAATCACGATAGCAGAGGTCAAAAAAGCTATATCGAAAATGAAAAACCACAAAGGGATTGGTCCAGACAACATACCCGCTGAGCTCTGGAAGTTTCTGAAAAGCGAGGGAGAAGAGTGGCTCACAGGGCTATTTAATAACATCCTGAACAATGGAAGAATGCCAGATGCCTGGAGGAAAAGTGTACTAATCCCTTTCTATAAGAATAAAGGAGATGTTCGAGACTGTGCAAACTTTCGCGGCATAAAACTCACATCACACACCCTCAAGATCTGGGAAAGAGTTTTAAGTGAGCGCCTTCAGAATCTTATAAAATTATCAGAAAACCAATTTTGGTTTCACTGCTGGGAAAGGAACTACAGACGCGATCCACGCAATAAGACTAGTGATGGAAAAAGCTCGAGAAAACAAACAAAATCTATGGATGATCTTCATAGATCTTGAGAAAGCTTTCGATCGTGTACCAAGAACAATAATATGGCAAGCTCTAAGAGCACAAAATGTTCCTGAATGCTATATAAGGCTAATAATAGACATGTACCAGAATGTGCAAACACTTGTTAGGAGTGCAGCCGGTCAGTCGGAGAGTTTTGATATAAAAGTTGGTGTTCATCAAGGCAGCGCGCTAAGCCCACTACTTTTTAACATCGTCATGAGCCACCTAACAGAGAAAATTCAGAAACCGACACCATGGAATCTATTATATGCCGATGATGTGGCTCTAATCTCAGACGGTGTAGATGAAATACAGGAGAATTTGGAACAGTGGAGGAAAGATCTTGAGTTGAGAATATATGGTCTGCAACTTCAATCCCGTTGAATCAAACCAAACAAGGGTGGAAATTAAACTGTACGGTGTAGCCCTACCAAGGGTAACCAAATTTAAATATCTGGGGTCTGTCATTGCGGAAGATGGATCTATAGACGGCGACATAACACACCGAACAACCACTGGGTGGAATAAGTGGCGTACGTACTATAAGAACAAAAGGCAAGATCTATAAAACTGCGGTGAAACCAGCTTTACTCTACGGTAGCGAAGTTTGGGCTACAATGAAAGTCCACGAACAGAAACTGCATACCACTGAAATGCGTATGTTACGCTGGGCGGGTGGAGTTACCCTCAAAGACAAAGTGCGCAATGAATATGTACGGGGCAGTTTTAAAGTTACGCCGATTCAGGAGAAGCTAACCGAATCAAGGCTGAGATGGTAAGGTCATGTGCTAAGAAGGCCCGATGACCACATATTGAAGAAGTGCCTTTCAATGGCTACGCAAAAAAGAAAGAGAGGTAGGCCAGTAACAACGTGGATGACGAATGTTCGAAGGGACATGAAAAAGATGGGCTTATCTGACGATGATGCTCACCAGCGAAGCAAATGGCGCCTCAAGATTAAGAAAGCCGACCCCGCGTAACGGGAAGAGACGAGGACAAAGAAGAAGAAGACGATTTTGGTGAATTTCATCATATCATGGAAGACTTATAACATCACTTATACAGTCACGTTTGTCCCACAAACATTTATGTTCGTGAATCAGGTTTAATAACTTTTCTACATCCATTTCTTATGTAAAAACGTACGAATGTGTTTTGAAATCCCAACAAGTTCGGATTGTTTTCGGACGTCTGAACTACGCGTACGTATACGCACGACTAACTCGCACCCAGTCTGCGCGCTCCCATAGTACTTGGAAAATCGGGATCGGTCGTATGTGTTCGTACGTGTACGCACGGGTAAAATTCGTACGAAAACGTGTCCAAAGTGCGCGCGGCCTTAGTGTGTAGTGTAGGTGGGAGTACGTTACCGTAGTTGGGTTGCACGAACACGAACTCCTGTATGAACTTGTTGAGCATGTCGCACAGTTCGTTGTCCGGCTCGTACACTAGCTGCTTCATCTCGGGCTCCGAGTGATGGTGGAGCGTATACAGGTGCTCCGCGAAGAATATCAGCAAGTCGCAGAGACTCGTGTACGCCTGGTGAATAGTGGGGTAGTTATAATGCAGTAACGTACGTAATGTAATCGTACGTTAAACAAAAACGAAGCACGTATTTTTCTTTATTTCAGCTTCCTACCATTCGTACCTATTAGAGCTGAACATTTAAAACAACTGCAGTCAGCTGATATTTATACCCAAAATGTGTGAAGCAATCTTCCAATCTTTAACTTCACGAAACTCATAAAAGTTAAAGCCATGTATTCACTAGGAGACAAAGTCGCTCGACTTATCGCGAACAGTCGCAAGACATTTACGTGCGACTGTCCCGCGACAATGTCGACCGACATTTCGCTCGTCCACATACCGGCATTGTGATCAAGATGTCACCTAAGTGTTAACACAGTTTCGTTGGTAGTGTGGACCAACGAAGTGTATATATTCGCGGGTAGTCGCGGAACAAATAACAACACACGTCCTCACAAGTCAAATGCCGTCGGAAACTGTCGAGGGACACGAAGTCGCGCAAGGTCGACGCTATCGGAGCGTCGACAAGCGACTTCTTCCCCGACACGTAGATGTGGCCTGCGATGTCAGGCGATGTCCCCCGCGACGTCGCTCAACACGTAGAATTCGTGTCGGGCGACAAGGTCGCGGGACAAATGTCCCCTAATGAATACGAGGCTTGAGACTTACTGTCAAGCCTGCGGGCGACAGCAGTGCGCGGTGTAGGTATGTATATGATACTACTAGCTTTCGCCCGCGGCTTCGCACGCTTGATATTTTAATAAAAAGGGCCCTATGTAGTTCCCCGGGTTTCAGATTATCCATGTCAAATTTCATCACAAACGGCTTTGAGATTAGCCATGTAGCATACATATAAACAGACTAGCTGACCCAGCGAACTCCGTATCGCCTTTTTAAGAGTTTTTATTTAATTCCCTTTTTTCCAAGCCCCTTTTCCAAAGTAACCATTGACTTAGCGCTTAATCTCTTATCATTCCAGGGCCTATAAATGATGCAAAAACAAACATAGATTTTTATATAATATTGAATTCCTCATTCCTTAAAATATCGGAGACGATACCCATATCGACTTAAAAAAAATCCCGTCCACCATCTTTGATTTCCTATCCGCCATCTTTGATCACGAAATAGATTTTGTATTTGGATTCACCATCCCTTAAATCATCAGAGACGATACCCATATTGATTTTTTAAATTTTTCCCATCCGCCATCTTTGATTTCCCATCCGCCATCTTGAATCACGAAATAGATGTTGTATTTGGATTCCCCATCCCTTCAAACATCGGAGACGATACCCATATTGATTTTTAAAAAAATATCCCATCCACCATCTTTGATCACGAAATAGATGGTGTTTTTGAATTCCCCATTCCCTAAAATATCGGAGACGATACCCATATCGACTTTAAAAAAGTCCCGTCCGCCATCTTTGATTTCATATCCGCCATCTTTGATCACGAAATAGATGTTGTATTTAGATTCGCCATCCCTTGAAACATTGGAGACGATAACCATATTGATTTTTTTAAACTTTCTCATCCGCCATCTTTGATTTCTCATCCGCCATCTTTGATCACGAAATAGATGTCGGATTTGGATTCCCCATCCCTTTAAATATCGGCGACGATACCCATATCGACTTTAAAAAAAAATCCCATCCGCCATCTTTGATTTCCTATCCGCCATCTTTGATCACGAAATAGATGTTGTATTTGGATTTACCATCCCTTAAATCATCAGAGACGATACCCATATTAATTTTTAAAATTTTTCCCATCCGCCATTTTTGATTTCCCATCCGCCATGTTGAATCACGAAATAGATGTTGTATTTGGATTCCCCATCCCTTTAAACATCGGAGACGATACCAATACCGATTTTTTTAAATTTTCCCATCCGCCATCTTTGATTGCCCATCCGCCATCTTTGATCACGAAATAGATGTTGTATTTCGATTCTCCACCCCTTAAAATATCGAAGGCGATACCCATATTGATATTTAAAATTTTCTCATCCGCCATCTTTGACTTCCCGTCCGCCATCTTGGATCACTAAATAAATTTCATATTATTAATCAGCGTCCCGAAAATCTCGTAAACGATACCCATATAGATTGTATCCTATTCGTTTAGCCTTTTTTTGCCTTTGACCCAACCCTCCCCCTTCTCGTTTGACCATTTTATTATTTTTGTCCGGCCCCTAAAAGTTGTGGCGTAATTTTATATAGCCTATAGCCTTTCGGAATAATTGGGCTATCATAGGCAATAACAATTTTTAAAATCCGAGGCTAGTTCCTGAGATAAGCCGACATTATGTTTTAGCCTTTTTAGCCTTTTGCCCGGCCCCAAAGGGTCGAAGTGTTATGTTATATAGCCTATAGCCTTCCGGAATAACTGGGCTATCGTATACAAAAAGAATTTTTCAGATCCGACCGGTAGTTCCTGAGATTAGCGCGTTCAAACAAACAAACAAACAAACAAACAAACAAACAAACAAACAAACAAACAAACAAACTCTTCCGCTTTATTATATTAGTATAGATAGTAGTGAAAAATTACTTTTGTTTTCATAATCGTTGAACTTCAGGTAAGCAGATTAGTATGTAAGTATATTATCTACACTTCTACACTATTTTATATATTATAATATTATAAAGAGGAAAAATTTATATTTTTGTTTGTTTGTAATGGATAAACTCAAAAACTACTGAACCGATTTTAAAAATTCTTTCACCATTAGAAAGCTGCATTATCTGCTAGTAACAGGCTATATTTTGTTATAAAAAAATAGGAGTCCGTAAGATATTAGGGTTTTTCGGGTACGTGAAGTAGTTCCCTCAGGACGCAGGTGAAACCGCGGAAATCGGCTAGTTGAAGCTATAAAGAGCTTACATACCTACTGAATATAATAGCAGCAAAAATAAAATCTGAAAGCATTAGGTACCACAAAGTACATATCAGACAATCAGAGTGTCCCTCCGCCTCGCTGTGCTTAAGCGCACTAACTCAAAGAAAACGCTTAGGTCAGATATATCGTCAACACTTTTAACTATTAGTCCAAACTACTTACTGTAAAATACAAAGCTAATCTACATTAAATACTGGAGGCAATAAATCTATCAATTTTGAAAACAATTTGATAACTACTCTAGAATGAGCATTGTAAAAAACATATACATATACATTTTTTTTTGGTGTTATACTGTTTTATTACAATAAAAAATGATGTAGATAGATTATGTACTAAAAGCTAAAAAGTAATTCGGTAAGTTCTAGCTACCAGATCGCACCAATCTTCTCAAATTTACAATCGCTGGACAAGTGAAATTTTTATCATAATGTTTACTCTGGATACACTGGGCCCAAAATTGATTTTTATTTAGTTAATTTTATTTTAGTTAGTTAATTTTATAATCCGCCATTTTGTGGAGGTGACCATCTTGGATTTTTCAAAGTGAGCTCTATTCTACTACATTCTTTCATTTAGTACCTATATTGAGGTATTTGTGGAAAATAAGTAATCCGCCATTTTTTACGGCAGCTATCTTGGATTTTTTATAATAAGCCCTATTCTACCAATCAAGCCCTTTCATTCGATACCCATATTGTGGTGTTTGTGGAAAATATGTAATCCGCCATTTTGCGGCAACAGCCATCTTGGATTTACCATAGTGAGCTCTATTCTACGAATCAAGCCCTTTCATTTGATACCCATATTGAGGTATTTGTGGAAAATAGATAATCCGCCATTTTGTGGTGGCGGCCATCTTGGATTTTTCATAGTGAGCTCCATTCTACCAATCAAGCCCTTTCATTTGACACCCATATTGAGGTATTTGTGGAAAATATGTATTCTGCCATTTCGTGGCGGCAGCCATCTTGGATTTTTCACAGTGAGCTCTATTCTACCAATCAAGCCATTTCATTCGATACCCATATTGAGTTATTTGTGGAAAATATGTAATCCGCCATTTTGCGGCGACATCCATCTTGGATTTTTCATAGTGAGCTCTATTCTACGAATCAAGCCCTTTCATTTGATACCCATATTGAGGTACTTGTGGAAAATAAATAATCCGCTATTTTGTGGCAGCGGCCATCTTGGATTTTTCATAGTGAGCTCTATTCTACCAATCAAACCCTTTCATTTGATACCCATATTGAGGTTGTTGTGAAGTAATATGTGATCCGCCATTTTGTATCGGCGGCCATCTTGAATTTACAATCATTTAAATATTATCTTTTAATCTTGATGACAATATAAGTGTATACCAAATATCAGGTCAATCATGAAGGGGGTAAAATTCCAATTACTAAGTTTGACCCAAGCAAACAAATAAAGATAATACAGGATTTTTGCCGATTTAGTTGATACTTTACCTTATAGTATGGCAACATTATATAAAATCTTTATAAATTGTAGCCTATGTGTTATTCTGATGTATAAACTATATTATTGTAAAATTTCATCCAAATCCGTTCAGTAGTTTTTGCGTGAAAGAGTAACAAACATCCATCCATCCATCCATCCATACATCCATCTTCACAAACTTTCACATTTATAATATTAGTAGGATATTATGTCGGCAGTGCGCGGCGTACGTGCGCGCGTGTGTGTGTATGTACGGTACGCACCTCCTCTCGCAGCTCGACGGTGAGGCCCCGCGCGACGATCTGTCGGCAGTGCGCGGTGTAGGCGTGCAGTTTCTCCCGCAGCGCGGCGGCGCCACTCACGCGTTGCTCGACGCCGTGCAGCGCCCACAGCAGCGAGTAGAACAACGAGCGCACCACGTACACCAACGCCTGTGGGAACCACAACATGAGCTCTTATTAGATTCTACAGACTCTGTACACTTGCCCAGTACAGCGTAGAGTACTCGTCATGCGTACACGCATCGCTCACAGCGCGTACATGTTGCTATTAATGCGTACACACACCGCTAGATAACAACAAGCTTCTACACTCTAAACAATTTGGTTTTACAAAGGGGCGCTCCACGACCGATGCCAGTCTTGAGCTTGTAAAACATATCTTTGACACCTGGGACAGGTGACTCACATGATGCCTTAAGTGTCTTCTGTGATTTTTCCAAGGCCTTTGATTATGTAGAACATGATACATTGATCAGGAAATTACATCACTATGGTTTAAGTAGTTCTGCTCTGCATCTTCTTACTTCATATTTAAGTGATGATAGGATTCTGAGAGTTGATGTCAACGGGACGCGTTCACATGGGTCTGTAGTCAAAATGGGCGTCCCACAGGGTTCAATCCTCGGTCCTTTTTTATTTTTAGTGTATATTAATGACTTACCACACCTCGTTAACGACAAGCACCGGATAGTACTGTTTGCTGATAATACCTCACTTTTATTTAAATTAAAACGCCAACAAATTGATATGGACGATGTAAACATTGCTATCCCAAAGGTGTTGTCTAAAGGTGTGAGGTTAACAACCTGCTTTAAAATAGACTTAAAACTAAATGTATTCGGTTTTTGATGCCTAACGTCAAACAAGTGAACACCTCAGTAAAGGTTAAGGATAATGTGTTTGATCGTTTGGATAACACCCAGTTTTTAGGAATTACGTTGGAATCTAAGCTGCAAGGGGGACCAAATATTAGTAAATTGTCGAATAGACTCAGCTTTGCAGCATACGCAGTCAGAAAAATTCGCCAGTTAACTGACTTTGACACAGCCAGGCTTGTATATCATAGCTATTTTCATCACTACACTTATTCATCACTACACATTACACTTAATGTCATACGGTATTCTCTTGTGGGGAAATGCTGCCGACATTCATCAGACCATCTTTGTTCTGCAGAAAAGAACTAATTGTGCAATTTATAATTTGGATTATTGGGCTTCGTTAAGGAATAAATTCAAGGAAATAAACATTTTAACAGTTTCAAGCAGTACATTTATTCCAACCTAATGTATGTATTCCAAAACAAGGCCTCATACTCAAAAGAAAAGTGATATCCACAATTTGAATACTAGAAATAAGAGCAAACTAGTAGTGCCGGCCACCTGGCTAGAGAAAAAAAATCTTTTCAAGGCCAATGTGTGCGCTTTTACAATAAAGCGCCAAGCAATACACAAAATTTAAGTTTTAATAAATTCAAAAGGGTTATAAAACGCCCCCCCCCCCCCCGTGGGATCTCCACCTTGTCGTGGTGGGGGGGCTCAGTAACCGTGGATTGGTCACCCGCGGTGAAGCTAAGAGGGATCCAGGAGGGGACGCTCCACGTGGGCTTGGAGGGGCCTGCGCAGGATGCGTCCAACGGTGCGGGTGCGGGGGACAGTTCTCTCTGTCCCTCGCAGTCGGGTGCGGTCGCGGGAGGAGAGGCGTGTCGGTGTTGCGTTGCCGCGCGCCCTATCTCCCGCGACCAAATGGGGGCGCACCATTCGATGCGTCGCGGTGAGGCCGCAGAGGAAGAGGAGATGCGGTGTTGCGTTGCCGTCCTCCCTATCCTCTGCGGCCGTTGGGCGTTTTGGCGGCGGAGTCCAACACCTTAATCCGTCGCCAAGGGGGTTTTGTTCGGGGCCCGCCTGACCATTTGGCGGGCCAATACCCGTCGGAGGGTGGCGACGAGTGCTTAGGTGATGCCCCACCCTCCGACACACGGGTACATGGCGGTAGTCGAGGTGGTTTTTAGTGGAAACACCACATACTCCGGCTCTTATTTCCCCCAAGAGTCGGAGATCCGAAGGGATTTTCCACCTCGTAAAACAAAAAAAAAAAAAAAAGAAAGGGTTATAAAACGCAAACTTTGTCAAAAAGGGTACTATTCGGTCTTAGATTATATTGAAGATAAAAATGCTTGGGATTAATTTGCTCAGTCCCACAGGCTACTTATGTCTGATTATTGTTAAGTTTCATGTGAGTGTGAGTTATTGTGTCTTTATTATGCTAGTTTAGTACTTTTATATTATTATTAAAACCTTATTAATTGACAACAGCATTATAGACACACCAGCTCATATACCTATGAAAAATTTAATGTAGTTACTAAGTTTTTAAATTGTATAGAATCAAGACGAAGAATAGAGTGGCCCTTAGTTTCTTGCCTGATTCTTCTCACGAGGCTCTACTTTCTGAAGAGGCTTTTTTGTTTCAATGCCCAATTATGTAAATATGCATTTAAAGTTACTTTTTATTCTAATTTGTATGACTTTCTGACGTGACCAAAAAATTTAAAAAAAATATGGAAATAAACATATTTGAGTTTGAGTTTACGAATCTTACAAGCACAGCAAAGAAATAACACTAAGCTAAAAGAATTGGTGTCTGAGGTCACAGAACACAGCTCGTATTACAACAAAAGTTGAAGTAAATTACCTGCGCCGGCATCTGCGATTCATTTTCTTTGACACACTTGGGCAAGTCTTCAAACAGTGAGTCCCAGATGTTGGTGTCGTTGAGATTGTGGCACATGTACATGATGGACACCTTGCGCAATGAGTTGGTCACATTGAACACCTCGTCTGCGTCCGGAGTCTCACCCTGGTTTGGAAATCAATGATGAATATTCGCAGCATTTATGCAGCGAGGATCGCCCGTCATCATAATCTACAGAAGTGTATTCAGATAGCAGATTTTTTAAAGTTTTAAATTCTGAAACCCGACTACGACAAAAAATGTCTATGACTTAAATAAGACAAAACAAAACAATAATAAACGAACATCACTCCCTCTCAATTTCTAGAATGACTAACTTGCTGCCTCCACCAAGCACACAAATTTGGCATGTATGTTCATTAGGGGTGCACTAAGAATGGATTACCTAAGAGTATATATAATCCCTTCTGAATCAAGAAGTAAGCCTCATCATTATCATTTAACTTTATTTTCGGGCCATATACAGATTTCGAATATTGGTTTAAAGCAACATTTTATTATTTTGTACACTTCGTGAATTTAAAATAATGCTACACAATAGAGGCTATAGAATAATTTGGACTGAAAAATTCTTCTTTTTTACCCGACTACGGCGAAGGCAAAAGGAAGGATAATGATTTGTAATTATTTATTAAACTTTGCACAAAGGTAACTTAATGCTAAAGCCATTTATTACCAGTCGATTTAGCATGACGCAGAATGATCTATTAGTTGCGTAACTGGGTCATGCAGACCATACTCACCCCCTCAATAAGAGTGCGGTACTCGTCGATAGACTCCTTGTACCTATTGACGCACATGTCAGTGATGGTGGCGCGCGCCACGTTGCAGCGCGTGTACACTCCGCACTGCTCCGTGCACAGGTACTCTAGTGTGCGACCACATGTCTCCAACACTTCAGCCTCAGTCTGCACATTCACTACCTCACGGATTTTGTTCAGCAGGAGACTTAGATTCTAGAAAAATAAAATAACGTGATAAAATATAACACATATAACCTGTTGTTTTTTTTTTATTTTATTTTAATTTGGTGTAGACTGTTAGAGTATCTGATTGATAGTGCAATCTGAGTGCATGCTGAGTTTGCCTATAATTGGATTTGCATTATGTTCAAGATAGATATATACCATTGTTAGTTTATAAGTTTAAAATGTTAAATCTGTTGGCGAACCTTACAATAAATAAATAATGAACAAATTAATTCCAAGATTAAAATAGTAAACAGTAATGTGTTTGCACAAGTAAACTTACCCCTTCTTGACGTTGCGTAGTATATAATTCTAGGTCGAAATACTGTGGAATGGATACGAGATTCGTAAGCTTCTCTGGGTCCGCACCGAACTTATCCAGTAGCGCCGGTAGCGTTACGATGAAGTGAGCCGTCATCTTTGTTCGATCGTCGCTTACCACCTGAAACAAGAATAAATTACTTGTTAATATTTTTCTAAAAGTGTGGCGACAGATTAAGAATACAAAGTCTGGGTCGGGTTTCGAAACGCGTCGCCCGAATTTAAGGGTATTGGTGGTGTAGGGGGCTTAAGGGAGTTAGTTTTAATCCCCTATAAGTAATTTTGGATGTCCGAGTTGCGTCTAAATATTTTCAAACAATTTCAAAAAATTCTTCATTCAAATATGCAAAACGGAAAGTAATTTTAGGTTTTATGTGAAAGTAACTAAATAGGTTGTGTTAGGTTCTCTTTTGACCCTTAACCCAAAAATTCTTCATTCAAATATGCAAAACGGAAAGTAATTTTAGGTTTTATGTGAAAGTAACTAAATAGGTTGTGCTAGGTTCTCTTTTGACCCTTAACCCGAAATTAGGAGCCCTGCGAAGCAGGGCTCTGTCAACCTCAGTTTGTTAAACTAATGGAATCAATAAAAGCTATATTTAGGTTTTATGTGAAAAACGTGAAACGAAACGCAACCGCCATCTTGTATGAATTATATTGACAGCTAATGTCAAATTTGTGCGTCATTGCTTTCGAGTACCTAGGGTTAGGTGCGACTGTAATAAGTCATTAAATAGGTTATGTTAGGTTCTTTTTTGACCGTTAATCTGAAAATAGGAGCCCTGCGGAGCAGGGCTCCGTCAAACTTAGTTTATTAAACTAGTGTGAAGAATGTGGAATTTGGCAGTGCCATATACACACCGATGTTTAGAGATATTTTTTTTTTCCAGAGGAAACCAAGTATTTCCGGCAAGTGAAAATGGTGAGGGGTGGTTCCGAGACCTCCCCCCTCCCCCTCCAATCGAATATTTTGAAACCTTAACCCAAAGTGTCACTGTTCTACATCATACCGTTTCGTAAGAGGTGTGTAAGGAAAATACATGAAGCAAATGGTAACTTTGTAAGAGACAAATGTATTGTCGCAAATCAAAAGAGGCCTATGTCCGGCAGTATGGATTGCGAAAAGCCATATGATGAAAAGTTGAAAGGGAAACGTTAAACATGTTCGTAGTGATGTACCTTGGCCTGTTCCTTGGAGAGCATGTGGTGGTGCTTGCGCGAGGCGCCGCGGCCGACGGGCGGCTCGCCGGTGCTGGCCTGGCGCACGCAGCACACCATGAGCTCGATGAGCGACGACTCCTGGCGGTTGTCCAGCGCCTCCTCGCCCGGGCCCGCCTCCTCCAGCAGCAGGTCCGTCATGCACTCCCAGTCCTTCATCATGGGGTTGGAGTCGATGAGCGAGTCCACGAGGTAGGCGCCGTGCTCGTGCAGCTCGGACTCGATGAAGAACTGCACGAGGTCGCGGATGAGCGGCGTGTTGGGCAGGCGCGCCTTGCCGCGGCGCGAGCGCGCGGGCACCGCCGGCTCGTCGCAGCGGAACAGCCGCACGTTGAGGAACTCGCCCGCCGCCGCCGCCACCGCGCGCGACGACGAGTACACCAGCTCGTACACGTTCTCGCAGTCCTTGTCCGTCAGCACGTCGGGGTGCATGCGGGACCTGCCCACCACATACCCACATTATATTATACCTAAACAAACATCTACCATCCCAACACCTAAAGCATGGGCTACTGAACTGTTGCTGAGTATTTATTATCATCCACTCTGTATATAGACTAACGCATCTCTAAGTATAATTCTGTGAAATCTTTTCAGAAGCATGACTTTCAAAATAAATTTGATTGTCAAGTAGAGATGGTAGGTGCCATGTCAGGCTACGACTTACTTGAGTATAGCTATGACGAGTTTGACGGCGTGCACGGCGACCTCCGTCTCCTTATCCAGCGTCATGGACACGATGCGATCTTTGAACTTGGATGTGAACAACTCTAACTTGCCCTTTAATTCTTCACACTCGTACAATGGTTGTAGGGCTTGTAAGCAACGAAGTCGTACTTCACCCACCTGTAAAATGCTTTATTTAAACTAATCCAAACTATCTATATCCATAGAAACCCCCATAGTCTATCTATACATATATTTAGTATATTCATTGAAGAGAATACTGGTTATTTTATAATAGAAATATACACAAACCTTGTCATGCAATGTCCAACCAATGTATTTGAGGTACAAATCATCCAGGAAATGTGCAGGAAACTTTTCCATCCAAATGCCTATCTCAGCCATTGTGATGGCTCTTATGTCAGGCAGTGTGTCCCTGTGCACAAAAGATACAAAATATGAAATTAATATTTTTTAACTTCTTTTAAAAAACCGAGGGAAATGGCACTTACCTATATCTATGTACAAATACAGATTTAAACATATAGGAGAGCATGTTTTTGATCTCCTCCATATTTTCTTCAAGCTCCTGTCTTTTAGCCACAAGCACTTCAAGACGCTCGTTAGCGCGTTTATCTCGCGCTTTCAGTCTCTCTGCCTCATACTGACGCAGGCAGTTATCACAGTTCACACTGGTCAACAGCGCCACATCGACCAAAGCTGTCATCAACTTCATTACTGCCGAAATTAAACATTTGTTTATTTTCAGTACAAAAATAAGTTGAAGCTTAAATTATATTGTATTTTAATTCAATATTATTTGGGTATTTAAAAGATAGTATGTAAAAATTATAATAGAATGGCCACATCCATTCATTGGCAACATAGGACAGGAGAAAAAGCTACACCTCTTTTTATATTAATTTTTCCAGCATGCTGCAATATTCTCATTTCAAAACTACATAAACTCACAAAAAACACAAAAAAAATAAAAGTTTTGTACAGTTGACAACATAAGTGACCACATACTTCCAATTCTAAACCCATTTTTTTTTTTTTATGTCATTATGTCTACAAATCCTACAAGATACTGTGCATAATTCTTTTGTAGAAAGGACTCCGGACTTCAAGTCCAAAGTCTGGGATTGCAACTGGGACAGCACTATTATGATGATGATTGACTATAGTTTGAAAAATAATAAGTTACATTAGATCACATTTTTTTTAAAGAGAACCTTTCAAAATTATATGAAAGTCCATCAACTTATGTGGCTGACTGTACATGGTTCTCATTATATCATCTTCTAATACTGACTTTAAGGTAGTGTGCCGTGAAGCCATCAGACAAATCAGGTCTGTTAAAATTGATCAGCTATCTTTCAATAGGTCAACAAATAATGGATAGAGAAAAAATTACTAATTATTACAAAGGTAAATTAAGAGTTGTCCAAATCATTGTTCATAAGTAATAGGTATTATGTTTATGATATCTTTGATGTGTCTCTTTAAAGGCGCCAATTTAAAAACTGGTTATAATGCAACACTATCTTACCTGCCAATGTAGCAGTGTGTCTGAATGCTCTGACTTGTGAATCAGACAGTCCAGTGAGCAGTGATATAATGTTGTCCATGAGGTACTGGTCATAGATGATGGAATATTGACACATTTTCACCAGTGTCTGGATGAACTCACAGAAGTTTGAACGGAACTTTTTCCAAGTCTGACCTGTCATTATTAAAGGATACTCTCCACTTTCCTGTAAAAAAATAATAATCATTCAGAAATAATTATGAATATACACTGTTCTTTAGCAGACAACAATGACACACCCTCATTAATTCAACATTTTCACCCCCTAATTAAATAAAAATTATCAGTATGTTTCTATAAAATTTTATAAATACCTCATCAAATTCTTGTGTCATTTTCTTGATAATGAGTGTGTGGTCCATTTGTGCCATGTCAGGTGTGACCTTACCACGGCACCCAGAAGCATTGATGAAGAACTGCATCAGTTGGACTAATGCTGCTTCGCGATTACTCTTATACTCTTCTATCCACATGTCTACAACTTGCTACAATTTAATAATATCAAATTAGACATAATAATATTGGGATATTTTTAACAGCGTATCAAAAATGTTATGTAACACACTAAAGTGAGTTACGCAAAAAAACTTTATTATTTTACTAAAATACTGACTTGCACAGCAAAAATACTATTTGTACACCAAATATGATGATCTTTTTACAAAATATCATTTGAAAATTTTCGTCCGCTCTGGAAACTTATCCACTCAGAAAACTTAATAGGTTATGTTAGGTTCTCTTGTGACCCTTCTCTCAAAAATAGGAGCCCTGTGAAGCAGGGCTTCGTCAACTTAGCTTAGCGGTGCAATTAGTATTTTTGATGGAAAATTAGTATTTTTGACTAACAGTTAAATACAACCCAATAATATTTAGTTACACAATATAATCTTAGCCTCATCATCCTCCTAGTGTTATCCCAGTTTCAATCTGGGGTCCGCTTACTAGTCTAACTGGATTTGGCTGAATATTAGCTTTTCCACAGAGCAGCTGCCTGTCTGAACTCGGCAACCTGAAGGGATCGCGATATTCCATGGGTTAGACTAGTGTCAGTTGATGAAGAAGGTACTGACGCCCTGTAACGACTATCAAAGATCTTCATGACAACCGGGACCGACGGCTTAACATGCTCTCTGAGGTACGGTACAAGCGATAATTCATAATTCAATCTCTCTCTAATTCACTCTC
Source organism: Euclidia mi (assembly GCA_944739405.2). NCBI lineage: Eukaryota > Metazoa > Arthropoda > Insecta > Lepidoptera > Erebidae > Euclidia > Euclidia mi. The sequence continues at coordinate 51,932,727 of OX123200.2, read as the reverse complement.
TGCATGGCAGTCTGTTGGTATCTCCACTCAGCTATCGCTGCCTGTTCAATATAATCTTAGCCTAAGATACATTATTAAAGAAATCAATACAACCAACAAATACTTACATTTATAGCAGTCTTATTGAATCTTAGAATATTGTACAGGCTGTTCTCGTCATCACCAGGCAATAAAACTGGTGGTGGTGAGGACGCCGGTGGTGGTGCGGCGCCCCTGCCTCGACCACGGCCGCGGCCACCACGCCCGCGCCTGCGCAGTGGTGGTGGCGGTGGTGACTCCGCCAGGCGACCTACAAAGCCACCGTCTCCTCGTCGTCCACGACTTCGTGTCACACGTTTAGTCGGTGTTGGGGACGGTGACCTCGGCTCCTCTTCTTCATGATGGGACTCCTCAGCCTCATCCCTGGGCAGTTCGGTGGCAGTCGAATTGGCTACTGCACCAACGTTGAACCCCGAGTAGTTAACATTAGGGGTTTCTGGTTCGTGAACAGACTGACCACCATAATCAGTCATTGGAGTCGCCGGAGTCATAGGATTTACGTATTCAGGAGGAGGATCATCCATCCTGATACGTTTCCCGCCACGGCGATGCATTTTGCATGCAATATAAATAAAGGTTTAGAAATTAAATCTCACAGGTCACATAACTTACAATTGTCGGTCACACAAAGAAGATTTATGTCTCACTAAAACACTTTATTGATTTTCAGACCATTGAAAGCCAAGCCAAGCCAAGTCTAAATTATGTATGAAAGAGAAAGACGACAACCAAGTATTGATCAACGACGCCGACGCGCGCTGGCAGCCATTACAGTTTAGTAAAGTAATGAATGGCAACTTTGTCAAGTTTATTGTGTGTTTATTGTCATTCAAAAATACTCGTCTAAAACAGCCAGAAGGTGACGAATTCCCTTTAGTCGATTTAAACTTTTATCGTTGATTCTACAGCATTGACCCATGATAAAATATTATCGTTCAAACCTATAGCCCGTTCACAGACTTCACAATTCACATTCACAGTTATTTTACCAGAGAGGTTGGACGGGTTATATTTCTTTGTATTTTACCTCTAGCTGTTAGATTGGCCAACCTGGGCATTGTGTTGCTATATTTGGTATATAATACTCCCATTTTAAATATACATTATTACTAAAAATGTACTTATTTTTTTATTGCCTACGCGATCGTATTAAATATTTGGAAGTAATGTTTGTAACAAAATTGTTGGAAGACTTAGAGACTCTTTGGTTAGGATATTATTTCTTTGTGTTGTCAAATGAAGTGTTACGTTTTTCTTTTTCATTATTGTTTGATCTGTCACATTGTAAACAGCTTATTTTATTTATAATTAATATTCTTGTATTTTTTACTATTGTTTCACTTGCTACATTAAGGATTTAATCAGGTTACGGGCAATATAATTATGGGTAAAGCCAAAGTGGGCAATGTCTCGCGCAAGTAAATGGGCAAACCTATTCCAAATAATGTAGTATGTGTTTTCCTGTGAAGCTACCCCATGAATGTTTCAAGTATGTGATCATTGATCTAAATGTGAAATAATTTCTTTTCTCGTGGAGTATTATTTTGTGAAGAACTAAATCACATTAGTGTTTATGCCAGTATGGAAAATAATATTAGCTCTTCGAGTATGAATACTACAACTGTAAGTAATTCACATATATCTATTGAGAAACTAAAGGGTGTTTCAAATTATCAAAATTGGAAGTTTCAAATCAAACTTTTATTGATTGATAATGGCTTATGGGATGTTAGTACGAGTATTATTTCGGACCCCATAAAAGACCAGAGAGCATATGCCAAAATATGTTTAAATATCGAGCCGATTTGCTACCCTCATGTCAAGATTTCCAAGACGGCGGGAGACGCCTGGAATAATCTAAAGGCAGCTTATGAGAATAGTGGCATTAGCCGACGATTAAGCCTTAAAAGGAAGCTATCGCAGCTCAGATATGTTGATCATAGCTCAATGGACCATTATTTAGGAAATATAATTTCTGTGACTCAAGAATTGGCAGATATTGGATGTCAAATAGAGGATGATGAACTAGCCGAAATTGTGCTAATCGGATTACCAAATGAGTTTGGCTCATTGATAATGGCCATGGAAGCCACGAATACTAAACTGTCATCTGACTTTGTGAAATGTCAGTTGATACAAAGCGAATTTAAAAAAGGAACTTTAATGTCGAATGTGGAACCTACTGAGAAGATTCTTGTTGCAAAAGACAAATTTATTCCAACATGTCATAATTGTCAAGAAAAAGGGCATATTAAGCCAAGGTGTCCCAAATTAAAGAAGAATTTGAAGAAGATTCCTGAAAAAACCTTGACGCCAGTTGCATCTTCGTCTACAAAGAAGGGAAGTAGTGCAAATCTGACAGTATTCTTTAAGAAATTGCTTTAGTGAATAGCATTTGTGACAGTGATAGCTGGATCTTAGATTCAGGGTGATATGACTAATCGGAAAGACTGGATGAATAATTTTTCTACCAGTAACCAATCCGAAATTACTACTGCGAATAATGATAAGATATACAGTGAGGGCGTTGGTGATATTACTGTAACATTTGATGATAATATTAAAAAAGTAATTACTGATGCTTTGTATGTGCCGAAAGTAGCAGCTAATCTTTTGTCTGTTAGCAAAATTGCAGCCAAAGGCTATGTTTTATTATTTGATGTTAATAAATGTCATATTTACAGGAAGGATAAGGTCAATGTGACTGGTTCCAGCGTTGTAACGGCTACTAATGTGGATGGTATTTACAAAATTGATCAGAAAAAGGATTGTTACGTATGTAAGGAAAACCAAGAGCCTAATATTCGCACTAAAGGTAATGCTTTTGTGTCCAACCTTAATTCTTTGGAACTATGGCATCGTCGCCTTGGGCATTTAAGTTTAGCCGGTATGATAACACTTCGTGATAGATTAGCGAATGGAAGTTTACCAGTGGTGATTTGACACCATGTACTCCTTGTTTTGAGGGTAAACAAAAGAGCAAATCATTCCCGCGTGGTCAGGCACAAAGGAGCGTGACAAAACTTGACTTAGTTCATACGGATATATGCGGACCATTTCCGGTCATGTCAATAGTTGGAGTGGTTATCGTTATTTTATAACATTTACGGATGATTTTTCGCGCAAATCGTTTATATATTTTCTGAAACGCAAATATCAAAAGACTGTTTTGAATACGTTTATACAATTCAAAAAGTTAGTTGAAAATCAAACAGATCTCAAAATAAAGCGGATTAGGAGTGACAATGGCACAGAGTACTGTAATAAAAATTTCGCGAATCATTTTAAGCAATGCGGTATTATTCACGAAACGACAGTCCCGTATACACCCCAACAAAGGGCGTCGCTGAACGCTTAAACAGAACTTTAATGGAAAAAGCCAGAGCGATGTTGCAAGATGCTGATTTGGTGAAACAATATTGGCCTGAAGCGGTAAATACTGCGTGTTATTTTAATTAAGGATTTAATCAAAAATCTCTTGATATTGGCATGGCTATATGCATATGCATACGTAAGTACATTTATTTTCTTACGAAATAAAATTTTCTATGAAGAGAAGATAAGTAGTTATAATAAAAATGTTGTCTATTTAATATACAAAGGTAAACGCATCATAATTACGTCAACGTGAGGTTCTAATTATCGAATACAAAAACTGCAAATTTAATTTTCATATTTATTTTGAATAAGAATGATGTGGCTGTAATATTACACCTCTGCCTACCCCTTCATGGAAACAGGCGTGAGTCTATAAGAATGATCCGTGTGGACTGCCAATGTTATGATGATTCGTATCTGCAGTCAGATTCTGTATCAGACTCAGAATTTAATTCTATTATGAACCTGTCCATTTCAGCATCCGTAGACCCATCTGTTTCACGAAGCTTGTCTTCAATGTGGCGCACATATTTGCATTGTTTTTGTCAGTCTTCTGCAGTGATAAATTGAAAGCTTCTTCAGCTCAATTCACAATGTTGGTTGCCTCTTGTCCTAAATTTTTGCTTATGACTCGCCTTTTAATGAGGCTCCACATAAATTCAATTGCGTTTAGGTCGCAGTGGTATGGCGGTAATCTAACCACTTTGCGGCCATGAGTTTCAAGCATTTGAATTTTTTTTTTAATTTATTAGGAATAATAAACAGTGTCACAATAATATACAACAACATTCCACAAAAAAGCATGAGGTATATGTGCACTCACAACGTTATTCACAAAATATACACGTTGTAATGACAACTTTGATCTCTAAAATACAGATAAAACATAAAAAAGGCAAGGCTTCAGTTATATACCGTTCAAACGAATGACTTTGTCATTTAATTTCGTTAACAATTTGCATTAGGGAATTTCTGAACTTATTAACAGGCATTGCAAAAATGTCAAGATCAGCGAAATACTCGTTGTAGTTCCTACAAATGCGACGTAGAGGTGCGCGAACACCAGCATTAGTTCTGCAGGTTGGTAATGCAAAAAGAGGACGTGCACGCACCTCTCGTCTTATGACAGTTCTTGGTACAATATAAGACAGATTATCAGTTAAAGTTGTGCAATTATATCTACCATTGCATATATCATAAAGTAGCATTATTTCCAGATATAACCGTCTGCACCTCAGATTCAACAAAATATTGTATTTTTTCAACAAATTTTCATAAATGGAAAAACTACGAAAACATCAATAGTTTACGGATTTGAGATATTTTCGCTGAACAGTCTCCAAGCTATCTACATATTTATTATAGTAAGGATTCTATATAGCTGCAGCATACTCTAGTTGTGAATTTTTGAAGCATTTCCACTAATATTGGGTAAAATGTTAAGCATGGGTAACCCTATTTTACATTCCTGTCATCACAGAGTACAATTCCAACATAAAGAAAATAAACACCGACATTTGTCAGAGGTAAAATAACTGTGAACGGACTGTATGTAAACCCAGGGTGGTATTTGCTATATTATAAATACATAATTTATAAAAGAGCCCCCAGACATACAATTGTAAGTTGGCCGACTAAATCGCAGAGTATACTAATAGGTGTAATTACTTATGCTAGCCCACACATCTTCTCCAACTAAATCGTCCAACTAATTAATTGGATACCGATCGTATCAGAACAGAGTTTCCCTGCCGATTACGCACAATTAAAAAGTTGTCCAACTAAATTACCTATAGAAGTACGCAATTTAGTCGTTCGACGGGCTCTCTAAAGGCCTTGCCACACGGCACAATTTTACCACTGATCAAATTTTCAATCGAATTGGCTTTGCCCGTCTACACGACACAATCAAATCACTGATTTTCATTCCGTCCACCCGATTGCTTAAAATCTGGTGGTACCGCCCACCCGATGAACTTGAGTTGGACGACTGGCGTCTACACGTCACGATTTCATCAAGTGATTTAGTCAAGTTGGACGTAAAATTGTGCGTGTGGCAAGGACTTAACAGCAATACAGGTAAAGGCCTTGCCACACGATACAATTTTACCACAGATCAAATTGTCAATCGAATTGGCTTTGCCCGTCTACACGACACAATCAAATCACTGATTTGCATTCCGTCCACCCGATCGGTTAAAATCTGGTGGTACCGCCCACCCGATGAACTTGAGTTGGACGACTGACGTCTACACGTCACGATTTCATCAAGTGATTTAGTCAAGTTGGACGTAAAATTGTGCCGTGTGGCAAGGCCTTAAAGTTTGCATGCCAAGTAGAAAATAACAGTGACATCATTTTTTTCTACTGTGGCAAACCGTCAGAAATCTGTCACATATCTTTAGGTCGGATGATCTTGGGGTTTTATAGTTTTTATTTTTCATAAACGTAAAATATAATAAAATGGCTAAGAAAACCTACGATTTACTGTTCAAACTACTTCTCATCGGTGACTCTGGTGTAGGGAAGACTTGCATATTGTTTAGATTCTCAGATAACCACTTCACAACGACGTTTATATCTACGATCGGTATGAACCACCTTTGTATATGTGATTTTGTATCATCGAATCATATCTTGCTTTGAACAAAGCTTTGCATCTTTTGTATTTTAATTACAGGACATGTAGTGCATAGCTGGAAAAATGTCAGTATTGTATACATCGGTTATCTGTTATTTTTATGTATATTTGTCTTTTGTAGGTATCGACTTTAAAATAAAGACGGTGGAGCTCCGAGGTAAGAAAATCAAACTTCAGATCTGGGACACGGCAGGACAGGAGAGGTTCCACACCATCACCACGTCGTATTACCGCGGCGCGATGGGGATCATGTTGGTGTACGACATAACTAATGAGAAAACATTTGATGATATTGTCAAATGGTTACGAAATATAGACGAGGTAAGGTTTGTCCCTGGCAGGATCACTTATGACATACCCACAATATAAATCTACATAATACTTTATTGCTACAACCAGTTAATCAAACAGGTTATATCTTTATGTATTTAAACTTTTCTAAACTGATAAACATGTGACTAATTTTCATCAGAATTCACTCTATGTATTAGATTACAGTTTATTTATAACAGTGATTCTAATTTCCTTGAATACACAGTAGCTAAAACTTATTGTAAAGTGATTAATCTCAGTATTGAGGTTTAATCAAGAAATGGTAAACTAATTTTGTTGTTTAATAAACTTTATAATAATTGAAGCAAGTATGTAGTAGTATAGTATGTATATAATAGTTGATGCAGTATTCAGTCATGTTACAATCTGTCAATTATATTGTCTCATTGCTTTTAATTTTACAAAATGTTTAGTATAATTTCAACAAGTAACCCAAATTGTATGTTATGTATTCATTGTTGAATTATTTTAGCATGCAAATGAAGACGTGGAGAAGATGATCTTAGGCAACAAGTGTGATATGGAGGAAAAGCGTGTTGTGAGCAAGGAGCGCGGAGAAGCAGTAAGTATACCTAAAATCAACATAATAAATAATTATTATTCAAAACTATTATCTTTTATAAATAGGTAGTTTCCAAGTAAAGTAATGTGTCATCTTGTTATTATTTGTGTTTAATAATAACAAGATTAGGTCACACATAACATGTTCAGTGCTCCCATTCTGACGAAGTATACTTGATGTAGTTTAGTAAATTGTATCTATTGTTGGTTGCCTTTGTTCAAATAGATGTGGGTGGCAAACCAATGTTGAAATCATTTCACTGTGCCATTCTTACACTATTATGAGATGCTCTTGTTGTATAATATTAAATTGAACTTGTAATAGACTGTTGCTATAGTCAATTTGTGGAAATGTTACTTGATTATACTTTGATGATTATTGATCACAAACTAGTGCCATATACATTTCTTGATTAATTGATGAAACATAAGTTTTCAAACGTAAGTTTCATCATCATCAACCTTTTTTATAATGTGTCCGACTGCCGATAGGCACCGTCTTCTTTTCAATATGAGAGTATTAGCCATGGTCCACCTCATTGCCCAAGTGCTGGTTGGCAGACTTCACATGCCTTTCAAGATCTCTTGGTTTCCTCTCTAGTTTTATTTCACTATTTAGCAAGTGATCACTTTTAATACATACTATATTTCGAAAGTTACTGCTGCGGCCTGTGAATTTGAACAAGAGACTTTCTGCATAGTATTCTGTCAATTCTCTACACAAATTTAAAAGAAAATATTCTCCTTGAAATTAAATCATTGCAATTATTTATGTGTAAATCTCATACTTAAATTGGTATTCTGTTTATCGAATGAACATGGATGTGTTAATGTTGGTGAAAATCGACGTTAATTAGCGTCAGTCCATTACTGATGAGCGTCGGACGCGATGCGCTAACGCCGCTCGAAGTTGGGCCTCACCGTGACTCACGCTTAGATTAATGAAACTATTTGTGCTCGCCTTTTGATTCCAATGTTGGGCAATATTGTAATACTGGTAGTTGGTATACAAATGGTTTTCAATTAAGGAAGTTATATTCATATCACATTTGCTGCGGAAATATAATTATGTTGGATATGAGGACAATATTTAATTATGCAATGTATCTTTACGTTACTGAGCATTAGTATTATGAGTTCCTTTATTTCAGAGTCGACAATTTGCAATAAATGTCTTCCTGCTTGCGTATAATACTACTAATAATAATTGCATTGTGCAAGGCAATTATTATTAGTATTTATTGGGTATTACAATTTTATAAGTAGACTGATAAGCAGAATCATTTAGGCTGCACCGTTCTCATTGACCAATTGGAATTTGATAACAAATTGTTTTTCCGTTGCTAATGGCCCAAAAAACGCATGGTGCAATAATGATGTCATCCAAACCACTGTCTGTTGGCAAAAAAGAATTCGATTGTGTTGGATGGTTATTAGGGATGATATTATTAAAGTTTGAAACGGGAATTTGTGCATTTAGTGCTGGTTAATAAAGTGTGCTTCGTATTGTGTAGATAGCGCGCGAGCACTGCATCCGCTTCATGGAGACGTCGGCGAAAGCGAACATCAACATCGACCGCGCGTTCTCGGAGCTGGCGGAGGCGATCTTGGACAAGACGTCGGGGCGCGAGGCGGACGCTGACCACGCGCGCATCGCCGTCGAGCGGCGGCCCTCGCGCGCGCCGCCCACGCGCGCCTGCTGCAACACGTAAGCGCGCGCAACACCACCCCGCCACCACGCCACCACGCCACCACACAATACCAGCCGCCCTCACTACATACACCCTGCCTACTTTTATTGGCGGTTCGCGCAACTTGCCCTGATTTCGTTGCAATCAGGTAAATTGCGCAAATTGTTAGCCAGATCATACATTAGGGGAGAATCGATAGCTTCTTTGGTCGACTTTTGACTCCAAAATCCATTTAGTAAGGCGCTAGAAAATTCCTATATAAATACGTGGCAACCTCCGAGTCAGTGTGGCCGATGGCGGGCGGGGCAGTGGCGGTGGCGCCCTGTCTGCGAGTTGCGAGGAGCGAGGCTCAGGCATCTCCGATCTCGTCGCGACTCATTTTAGGGAAACTTGTTGAAGACACGAGGCGAGCGCTCCGTGCGACTACTTACGCTTGTCTCATTTTCGATGTATTTTCCCGCGGGAGGGTGAACTCACTCTACAGAGCATCTTTTAACCGTTAGCTTTTAAATTTTGAATCGTGGGTATTTAGAGGTACCGCTTTTATGTTGTATGGTAGGACTACAGTGGAGTTGCAATTATCGACGTCACCCGTGGAATGTCTAGTCGCATAATAATCTTGGTGCAATTGGAAACTTTAAAAATGAGCAGAAACCGTGCCGGTACACCACGTCATTAAATAAAACGATAAATCTTGTCTCAAATAGTAATATCGCGTGATCGGTTTTTTATAATTTCTCGCTTCGAAGTGTTATTTTTTTACAACTTAAATGTCTAGATCGTAAAATGTCTCGCACTCACGAAAGGCTATGGCGCAACCGTCCAACAACATCTCATTCTACTGTTGGATGGTTGGTATTTATATATTGTTTTATTTACTGCAACGCACATATTTGTTAGCTTTCAGAATTAAGGTTGAATGTATAAAGTACGTAAGTACGGCTGCGCTGCGTAAGTGCTTATCCTCGCAGTTATATTTAGTGCAATACACGTATCGCTTGTATACTTTGGAGATTAATGAAGTTATTTGTAGTAGTTGTTATTGTTCACGTCACATAGTGCGGAGTCAGGTGTTCCACGCGCCGCGTGCATCGTGTGAATGTTGCAGAACTGTTTATATTATATTGTATTGCGAATGCTTCGTCATCATTGTTCATTCGACGTATATTTTATATGACTCCCACACAGATCGCAAGTTCATATTAGTGTTATGTTATTCCGACGTTAGTATCAATAATTGTTTCAGTGATGTTATTCACACGCTTATACAATGTTTACTTAATTATCGCTGTAGAAGTTGTTAGGTTATTCGAGTGGCATTAAGCTTAATAATGATATTATTACGGTTTACGCGCGATCAGCGGTGACATATCTTTGTAAGCAATAGCCGAGGTGCGCGCGTGACTTCGTTCTGCATTTACTAGAGCTTGTCGCTGCTCATAGGATCTAGTCTGAATTTTGATAGAGATGCGAGTCTGCTCTCGACGAGAACATATTCCATATATTTTGTAAAAGCTAAAGCTAGATAGTAAAACTCAGTACCTATCGACCGCAATGGAGCGCATTTAGAAAATGTATGAAAATGGTGCCCGTCGAGAAACTACTCGCAAATCGATCAAACTCGCATTAAATCCTTTGGGGTACATTCACATAGAGATGATGATCGTACTAGGTATCTAGGTCGGCGGCGAGGGGTCTTCGCCACAGTTTTGCTACAAACAATTATTTACCTTTATAGCAAACCTGTGCCGCGAGTTATAGTTAATTATTTAAGTAATTATACTCTATAGTTATGTACGTTGATGAAATAAATAAAATACTATTTTATCGTACGGTGTATGTGTCTTGTCGGTTTTTACCTGCTTTTATAAATAAACATCAGCATTGTATATTATGTTCATATTAAATTACTTATGATAAATTGTGGACTTTAATTTTGTATAACCTTGTCCTTGGAAGCAATGTCACATAGTAGGTAGGTATCTAAGTCATGTTATAGGTATTTAACGATACTTCTTTGGATTGTGGCGCCTGGCGGTCAGATGTATAATCGCTGTGGAAAAGTACAAATTACCTAAGCTGGTATTCTGTCAAATCTGGTGAGACTAAGTAGTAAGCCGACGCCGGGCGATGATCATGATGATGATAGTAGGTATAGCCAGTGGCGTAGGAAGGGGGAGGCGGTCCGCCACGCCGGTTGTCACCCTTTTTGGGGTGCCACCCACCCCAAACTCGATTTTAAGATCCACTTCTTTCTCTTAGCGTTATCCCAGTTTCAATCTGGGGTCCGCTTACTAGTCTAACCGGATTTGGCTGAATATTAGCTTTTCCACAGAGCGACTGCCTGTCTGACCTCCGCAACCCGAAGGGATAGCGATATTCCATGGTTTAGACTAGTGTCAGTTAATTTTAGAAGGTACTGACGCCCTGTAACGACTGTCAAAGATCTTCATGACAACCGGGACCGATGGCTTAACGTGCTCTCCGAGGCACGGGACAAGCGATAATTAACAATTCAATACGCACATAACTCCGAAAAGTCATTGGTGCGCGCCGTGGATTCGAACCTGATACCCTCTGCATGGCAGTCTGTTGGTATATCCACTCGGCTATCGCTGCCTTCGATTTTAAGATCCACGCTACCTATGTCACCGTACGATGAAGCTACCTATGTTTTTTTTATATTACTTATGTTTGTACGTCGATTTTAAGATCCACGTACAAACATAAGTAATATAAAAAAACATAGGTAGCTCAGCACTAGGTATCGACTAACAAAAGGGTCGCCCGCCAACTTCCGTCCCAGGTGCCACGCAAGCTAGCTACGCCACTGAGTTAGAGAGAGAGCTACTATCATCATCATGATTATCGCCCAAGCTATTGTACCTACCTATGTAAGAATCAAAGGTGACGAAACTACAAATAGGTAAGTCGGCACTCGGAGGTTGATAGTTCTCCGACGAACCCCTAGCTTATCCAATCAAAAATATGATATTTCAAGGACTACCGCAATCTCAATAGAAAAGGTTATCATCTATGCTCGCCAGAAAATCTAACATAGGGGTGGTCTGTAACAGGTGAAAGGCGAAACTTGTTCCACCTGTTCCTGTTCCACTCAAATAACAGGTCCAATAATCTGTTCCAAAATAACAGGCTGTTCCAATGGAATAACTTCAAAGTAAAGATGCAGTTTCGGAAGTGAAAACCATCCACCAATAAAAACCTGATAAAAGCAACTGCGTGCCACAGATAATAAACATTAAAGCAAGTGGTGAGCCGCGTTCGGATACACAAACAAAAAATTTTTTTTTTTTTTAATTGAATCGTTATAAAACCTCAGTTTCTCTACCACATTTTTTATAAGTATTTAAAGTTTATTATTGAGATTTATTATTGTATAAATGTGAAAACTCAATAATTAATTTTAATTTAAGCAACTTTTGCTTACAACGAGATAGTCGTACTGGATGGATGTAAGTATCCGGACGCACTACAGCATAGAAAACAGGTGGAACCTGGTGGAACAGTGACACGCACAAGACTCGTACTATCTCTATCTTTGTCCAACACTATAAGCTAAAATAGGAACGCAGATATCAAAACAGTAGTCTAGTACAGCTACTAGTACGTATTGGACATAGTCTGTTGTAGGAACTGGAACAGGCGAAATAGTTTTATGAGAACAGGTTTACACTGTTTCGTTCGGAAGCCTGTTACATATACCTGTTCCGATATATACGACTCACTCCCTAACAGCGGTTTAGCTTATCTTTAGTAAGTAGATGTAGTAGGTAACTAGCGTAAATAATAATATATCTAGGTACCTAAAAAAACAGAACGCCTTGACGAACATTAGATAGACTGTGTTGTTTTTTACACATAGTCTAACTAATGTTCGTCAAACACAGCTAATAATACTGTTTTTTTCTAACCATGCAAGATTATCTTAATTCCGTTTATAAAATTTGAAGAATTGACAAAATGAACAAAAACAAAATTATGATAAAGTATTAGAATAACCATGAATAGTAAATAAACAGGTAGATGAGCGTTAATTTACTTTAAACCAAGTAGGTACACCAAGTATTAGTGGGTAACCTTGTATGGAAGTTGCTCAAAATTCCTACGTTCAACACAGACAATAAAATCTACGTTAATTTAAAGTATTTGATGTGGATATTATTTCATTCCGATCCAATCGTTTGTGTGAGTATGTGGCCAACTCTGGTGTTGGAGCTTTCAAAGTTTGAAATTGAAACCAACCCAAGGCCGAACGATTCTTGTCGTCAGACAAGAAGCAGGTCCGACAGCTTCACGTTGGCCTCCGAGGCACGGTAGCGTTTTGATGTAAATGCTATACGTGGCCACCCATCCACATGGTGACTAGTACCAGTGTTGCTTAACTTCCGACCAATACTAACGTAACGTACCTACCTACAGTAAATTTCCCATAACGAACAGATCGTGGTACAAAAATTGGAGCTGAAATAGCAAAGTCGCAAATGACATGGGTAGGTAAGTACGAGGAGATAAGGAGATGCTGGTTGCGAAAGAAGGAAATGTTTAAGCGTATGGTGGGTAAACTACTTAATAGATGATATAATACCTAGGAGCTATTATATTCTATAGCTTGGATGATACATGCTACAAGTGTACCTACAACTCACTTAGGTGCAGAATGTTTGTTCCTCGGGCTAATTGTAGACTTATTTTACTCGAGACAACCAAACTCCCCTACATTGTCCCTATGTACCTAGTGGGAACTGGTGTTGTCAAAAACACTCTTGATATCGCCCCAACGCCTTCAAGAGTTGTACTCAGGGGGCACTCTGCTATCATCAAGTGAATGCCTAGGTACCTACCTCAGTTGTATATTCAAGGCATACCTTCTTATTATACAGGACAGTTTTATCTACCCGAGTCATACTTAATCATAAACTCATAACGGGTCCAGTCGGCGAGTTATGTCTTATGGTGTTCCACAGGGCTCGATGGTTGGTCCGCTCGTGTATTTACGTGACAAATAGTAGGTGCTTCGAGATGTGCTTCTTCGTAGAGCCGGCGGGCTATGCTGATGACTGCTAGGATTGCACAAGTCGTCAGGATCTGACCACGCGGCGTCTGAGCCACGCGGTGGTGGTTTTCAAATCCGAAGTGATTTCCTTTTACAGTCCTAGAAATTCGCAAACTTACTGAGCAAACGGAGCTTGCGGATACCGAAAATTATATGAAGACGTTGAATCAAGCGGCTGAAGATAATGAAAAATATAGATTAAGTAGGTGCCACCATCGTTAGATAATTTGTATGTAGGTATATACTACATACGTAGGAACACTAATTGGCTAGATCAAATTTTATGCTTAGGTACGAATCTATTCATTATTTGTATTTTTTTTATATTGATGCTCACAAGTCACACTATGTCTGCGTACCTACATACCTACCTATCTAACTTGTGTTTTTTTTTATTTTTTTATAGTAATAGCCGGCAAACGAGCAAACGGATCGCCTGATGGTAAGCAATTACCGCCGCCCATGGACACAAGCAACACCACAGGAGTCATCAAAGGGATAGGATGAGGAGTGGGATCAGGGAGAAGGGATAGGGTATAGGGCCTCCGGCACTCTCACTCACCGAACGAAACGCAACAGTTTAGGTACCTACTGTTACTTTACGTCGATTTTCTGTGAGAGGGTAATACTTCCCCGGTCGAGCCGGCCCATTCATGCTGAAATCAGCAAGGTTCTACCTACTACCTGTAAAAAGTTCCGAGCCACCTAAAATCTAAATCATACATTTTGGTATTCGCACTAAACGCGCGATGTATCTAATACCTAGGTACCTAACGAAATTGCCCATAGGTACTACCTAACTGTGCTATTCGTGTAGCTAAATCCAAATGACCCAGGTTACCTAAGATAATCTAAATCTCAGGAAAAATCTTTTTCATGGATTAGGTAGGTATATGTGATAAAGAGGCTTTCAACAATCAAAGGATTTTCTCAGACGCTGCAGAAAACGGGCCTCAAGTTTATAATCACATCACATAAAAGAAAGCTTTTTTATATCTATACCTAAGTCAATATTGTAGCGTTGTTTTGTTCCAGTTACAATGAACATTTGTGTCGTCAACCAGCCCTTGTTATCACCAGGGTGGCGACGGGGTCAAGCGGACACGCTCCGTCCCCCGATATCACTCAGTCGTAGATATATCCTCAAAACGACAACATGACGCCTTTTATACAGTTTGTTATACTTTTGTTTTGTTTCGAACAAGCTCTTTTCACTGATCGTAAGTATCCTCTATTTTTTAAGTCAACTAAGCAAGTCTGTAGGTGTAAATTCGTTGCTTTACTACAACGTGCCAAAATTAATCATTATCAGTAACATTTTTACAATAATCATTATCATCCAAATAAATGGCGAAATTAGCGAAGTCGTTGAATGCATCAGCATCGAGCATGGTGGCAAATGCCACCTACCTACCCAATTATGACCATTTTATTGTACCTTTAACGTGAAGAACAATTGAGTGGACTATGCTGGGTATTGCGTTGTCATCAAATTAGAGTTCGTAGGTACTTGAAACTGCCTGTGCATCATCATAAATAATCATCTTCATAATCATTAGAATACTGAATCATATTATCATTTTCTCGCCCTAGTCTCAATTTATTTACAGTCGCCGCAGTATGTCCTTCACTTTTCTGTCGCTCGTCATCCGATCATAACACACTAAACTATATCTAATTCGTAACAGCACCATGTATCATGGAGCTGGAATGCGCGGAGTGCATCCCAGACAACATGCCGCTGGTGACGTCACACCGTGCTGCCAACGGCTCGGTCCGCGCGGAGCCGGGAGACGAGGTCACACTCGCGTGCGGCGGCGGCAAGTTCCTCGCTTACCCGCTGAACGAGACCCTCATCGCGGTCTGCGAGGCCGGCCGATACAGACTGCGCCACGACAACACGCTTAAACACCTGCTCGAACTCGGCTGCCAGGAGAGCATCTTTGAAGATGTTTTACATCAGGTATTTAATTGACTTATATACTTCGTTTCTGTATTAGGTACAGGCCGTCATAATCTTTTAGATTACTCATGACTGGCCGCATTGCGGCTAATCACATAGTGCGCACGAGCCCTAAGACTTGTACCTACTGTTACGAGCTGGGGTTCGACGATAAATTATAACTCACTATGCCACTTAAACTGAACTTTATTTATACACAAACACTACACACACTTATTTACACAACCAGTAAAAACACACTTATTTCACACTTTTCCACTTCACTAATAAGAACAACACTATTCACACCACTAGAACAACACTAAACACTTCCGACTTATTTTCTCCTTCGCTTGATGTTGATCGCTTTCCGTATTCAATTGAACTGTGTTCCGTTCGCTCGCCCTCTATTTATACTGGCCGGATAACATCACTAGACTTTTCGAGACGACTCACGAAATTTCTGGAAACGTGTAACGTGTTTCTAGATGTCGCGTAAATGTTCTATTTACACCTACGCCATCTATTAGAGGATAGATGAAACAGCCTTAAACAACCGATACATCTAATCTCATGTAGTTCTCCCATTCACTGATAGATGGCGTTATTTTCAATTCGTAACACTACTATAATTGATTTGTACTTAATTAGCAATGTAAGGCAATTGACCAATTATTATTATATAGGTATTTAGTTATGGACTCCTTTCGAAAACAGATGAAATGGGAAGATTCCTCAAGAAGTTAAAAATTACAGACCATATAGTAAGATATACTTATTAGAACTTTAAACATCTGCTCGATTCGCCAGTGTTGCCAAGCAGTTGAGACTACCTGACTACTTGCAAACGAAACCAAACTACCTACGAACCCAAGACATAACAAATACTTAGGTATCACAATGCTAAATCAACGAGAATTTCAATATCCTTAGGCTAAAGTTTAAACGTTGAACTTTTCCAGGTCGCCAGGTGTGCACCGCCTCTACAAGGTCGAGCATACCAAATGCACGAAACTAGTTCCCGAGGCACGCTGTGTCATTTAGCAACTGTCTGCTTCGATGAAGACCGCGCTATAGCCACGAGCCTACACATGAGCAATGCGCCACGCAATGTACTGACTCTGCCACCTCACTCCGACGCCAGCTCGCCACTGAGCATCCTCGGCAACTTCAACCACATGTTTGACGCCAAAACACGCAATGACGCCGACAAACTATACTCAGACGACCTCCGAATGAATAAACGACTTCATGAACTATTCAGACACGACAAATACACCTTCGCGGACCAGATGCTCACGTCCGCCAAGCTCTTGAGTAGCCACTACTTTGAGGACCAAAATATGAGAGCTACAGACTTTGCGTCCAATAAAGTCGCCGTGTGGAAGAGCGTGGCGAGAGGCAACCTCCACCACATGCATCACGATATTGCCAAGTTCCTTAAGCTGACTCGTCCTCACGCCGCTATTGACGTGTATTCAGGCACGCACGGTGTCTTGGCCCTTCGAGCCGGACATTCTCACACTGAGGTGTATCTAAAAGCAGAGAAACGGTTCCCAGTGCCTAAGTATATCTGGAGTGTTGTGCACGCTAAGCAGTTGAACAAAGCTATCGCTATAGTAGTTCTGAACAATCCGTTTGTCGCTGTGAGTGAGATAAGGGAGTCTGTATTCTGCGACAGTGCTTGTGGTAAGGTACCGTGGCTACACGAGCTAAGGAGAAACCGCAACTATGAGGTACCCGTCTATGGACTCGTCTTCTGCTGTAGTCTCCAGAATTTCACGAATATTGTTACAAAGATGCCCGGAGATGTGAATGTGCCGGCGGGCAATGAAGGCATGCTCACTGAATTATTTCTATAATACTTCAGGCAATAGGTAAAGTAAAACTTTTTTAGTAATAAGATGTTTAGATTATAAGCAAAACATGTAAAATTCCATTTGAGAAAAATATTTTATTAAAAATTAATATATAATAATTTGATCCACAAATCTTTAATCCTTCTCTGCAATGGCGGTCAGATGCCTGTCGATCTCGTTCTCAGCCAGCACACTGAAAATGAACAGACATTGTTTATTTGTAGTTGCATATACAATTATCATTGAAACTAAGCTAGAGTCATTCCGGTCACATCCAATAATGGCACTCTGGAGCCTGAGGTCTAACCTAACCAGGTCTATGGCTTAGATGAGAGTCAGTATCCTTAAACAACTGTCAAAGATCTTTATGACATCCAGGATTGAAGGCAGGATTACAATGTAAAGTTTACATGCTCTCCAGGCACAAAACTTGAAAATTCAATCGTGCGCCATGATTTAAAACGCAATATTCTCTGCATGGCAGATTATTGTTATTTCCACTACCCAGTGGAAACAAACTTAGCAATGTCTTAGTTTTGATTGTTATTTTGTTTTTCTTTTTTTTCTTTTTTTTTTAATTCTTTATTTCGCGTAAACTTTGTTTAAAGTGCTTACGAAACGTCAATTTTAAATTTATCAGTTTGTACAACTATGTATTTTTATGTTGAATTAGAGCAGCTCAATTCCAAGCATTTTTGTCGTCTATATAATCGGAAATTTTATAATATGCTTTTAAACAGAATTTAGTTTCAACAATAATCTTAAATTTATTTATTGTTAAATTTCTTATATTAAGAGGGAGCTTGTTATAAAAGCGTATACACTGCCCCATAAAACAGTTACTTATTTTGTGGAGGCGGGTGCTATGAACTACAAGATTATACTTATGTCTAGTATTTACAGTGTGAAGATCACTTTTTTTACTAAAGAACAATGGCCACTTCTCATACATTGAATGACCTGATAATGAATTATTGTGTATATAGATAAAATGTACAAAAACAAGTAGCTCTATGATCAAGAAATTATACTGTAAAGACAGTTTTTCTTATAATGGTCTAGGAATTCCATGTCCAATGTTACCAGCGGCCTCTTTACGTCAAAAACGTTCCGTTGCATCCTTATCCAATGTTTTCAACGGCAGAAATACATTTATATTTATCTTTTTATATCTTTTAACATAAAAAAATACATTCATTTATGGTCAGCTTTTAACAACTTGATTCAACTTATATATAAAAGTTTTCTCGAGGTTTTGACAAAACCAGTTGTTAAAGATGTGGTATAAGTTAAATGGAATGTAGCTAAACAAGGAAGTATTATCGGGCACAGATAATATAACAGTGCAGCAAATAAAAAATATTTTGATAAGGATGCGTTCACGAGTTCTAGAACATCTTTACAACCCAAAAGTTTTCTTTTTACCTAGACTTCTATAAAATATAATTGTTAGTGAAATCATTACACTAAAAAATAACCTTAATTTTGAAATAAGTTTTATCTCTATACATGCTTAGGTCAAAAATGGCCATTGTTCTTTGTCAATATTCTTGTGGACATGTAACAGATTATCGTATATATATTGCGATACAACAGAATGCCTATCTCACTGAACTTTTCTTTAAGAGAAACACGAGGACCGAGGTTGTAAATTCCCCTTATTGCTCTTTTCTGCAGAACGAATATTGTGTTAAGGTCTGCAGCATTCCCCCAGAGAAGAATCCCATAAAATATAATACTATGAAAGTAACTGAAATAAACCATTCTAGCTGTATCTATATCTGTAAGGCGTCTGATTGTCTTAACTGCATAAGCTGCAGAACTAAGTTTGCCCGAAAGTCTTTCTATATGCGGACCCCATTGAAGCTTGGTATCAAGCATAATACCTAGAAACATAGTTGTCCCGACGGGCTCAATTCTGGATTCCTTAAGTTGTACATTGGTTTCCACCTGTTTAACATTGGGCATTGAGAATTTTAATAGTTTGGTTTTCTTATCATTAAGTAATAAATTATTTACATTAAACCAATTAACAACTTTAGAGAGTGCATTGTTAACTTCGTCAAAATTTCTCTGCTGTCGTCTAATATTAAAAATTAAGGAGGTATCATCCGCGAACAACACAATCTCATGATTCTTCTTTACGTAATAGGGTAGATCGTTAATATAAATCAAAAAAAGAAATGGTCCGAGGATTGAACCCTGCGGGACTCCCATTTTTAAGGCAGAACCTGGAGATGTCTTGTCATTGATCTGGACCTTCTGGATTCGGTTGCCCAAGTAAGAAACCAGGAGATCGAGAGCTTTGTTCCTAACGCCGTAATGATACAATTTCCTGACCAGAGTGTCATGATGTACACAATCAAATGCTTTTGACAAGTCGCAAAAAATACCTAAAGCATCTTGCGACTTCTCCCAAGCAGCAAATATACTTTTGAGTAACTCAACTCCTGCATCAGTAGTCGAACGACCCCCCGTAAATCCGAACTGTTTCTCGTGAAGTAAATTATGACTATTAAAATAACTAAGTAACTGACTAAGAATTAATTTTTCAAAAATTTTACTAAGTGTTGGTAATACAGAAATAGGTCGAAAATTAGAAGGGTCGGTTGTGTCACCAGATTTAAAGTTGTTTTATTTACATGACTATTGTAGTTACTGCTCATGCTGATAACTAAAGTGCCTGCTTATTGGCTCTCTAAGCCAACTTTTTAAAGATTTTAACAAATTGCTAACATGCTCTGCAAAAACATTACTTATCTAAATGTTTAGCTTACCGGAACTTCGGATCATCCTTGCTGACCAGTCCAACTTCGATCTCTGAAGACTTGAAATCCACAGACAGAACTTGCGAGAGACATGAGATTGCTAGTTGTACGACCTCGTCGCTGGACAGATCGGAGCGTTTCTTCAGCTTCTTCTCCAAGTAGGCGTTGGCGTCAGTGGCCTTCGCGCCGGCTGACACAGCCTTGTATGAGCAGTAGTAACCCGACGGGTCTGTCTTGTACACGCACGGGCCAGCCTCGTCGTCGTATGCTACGAGCATCATACCTGACAAACAAAATATTATGATTAAGTAACAGTGTTCCTAAAACGTCAGGCGACATCGCTACAGGCCTAGACAAAGATGGCGGGATGAGCTAGACTCCTTCAAGAAGGATTAGTTTCAAGAGAGAAAAGATAGGCATTTACGAAAGAGTGACAAAAAAGTAGATACCTTCAAATAATTGAAAATCACTCAAAAGGATTTAAAACTTTATACTTTAACCACAATTGAGGTCTTGTGAAATGTCCAATGTGATATGACAATCAATTGTCTTTCTTTTTATTTATTTTTCTTATACACACAAAATAAATAGTTTTAAAAATATCAAAGTACCTACTGTGTGCAAATAAAACAGGCATAAGTTCCCTACAAAATCATTAACACAACCAAATATACAATAAGATTTTACTAAAAAAATTATGCTTTGTATAAGTCAGTGCTATTGATCTGACAACTGTTGAGCTGAACTGCAACAGTAACTGACCTTAAGCTATATATGAAATTCCTCATTATATTAGGAATAAATAGATCAGTCATGTGTCATTTACACAGACAAACTTTGAAGAGTTTAAAACTTACTATGAACAGAATTTTTCAAATTTGCACATAAGTACTGATCCAGCTTTAGAAATAGAGCCGATTACACTTATGCCAGTTTAGTGTAAACTACCAAATAACTGAAAGTGCCGATAATGGCTATGCCTGCAACCTTTATAACTAGTAAATACTTATTTCAAGCCTTTCCATGTCTCATGAATCACATATGAATCATAACAATAGATTTTGTATTGTGTCTACCAGTACTTACTGCATCCAAGTGGGCGCATCTCAGCATTCTGCGTGTACACTTGTGAGATATCGGCGATGCGACGACATAGGATGTGCACAGGGATCTCTGTGCCGAACTTGTACTGCCAGTTGGCGGCTTCATACCGAGCGCGCTGCACTTGAGACCGACTGTCAGCTAGAAACATCATAATAAGAAATTTGTTTATAATTCTGTGAATGTGATGAATCAAACTGTGTTTGGCTGAATATTAGCTTTTCCACAGAGTGACTGCCTGTTTGACCTCCACAACCCGAAGGGATAACAATATTCTAATCCAGTCAGTGTAGAGGTTAGTTACTCACATCCTATAACGACTGTCAAATATTTTCATGAGAGTGGGGACCTACAGGCTTAAATGCTCTCTGAGGAATGGGACAAGCAATTATTAACAATTTCAATACGCACCTAACTCCAAAGACTAAGTGGTGAGCACCGTGGATTCGAACCCAATATGTTTTGTTTGGCTGTCCATTGGTATCTCCACTGCTATTGCTGCCTTTAAATTTGATTTATGTATTCTAATATGTCATGAGTGCTGACTTTCTATAACAACTGTCTGAAAGCATCATGATAGCCAACTACAACAGTCTGACACATTCTCCGAGACACACAGCAAATGATAATTGGCAATGTAATGCACATAACTTTGAAAAGACAGTAGTGTGCACCATATGTTGGCCTGCATACCCTCTACATGCCAGTCTGCTGGATTCTGTCTTAGGTCTCCAGCCCTGATTTATGACAATCAAATATTATCTCTGTAGTGACCAATTACAACTATCCCTTCTCATTCTGTGGATGTTGTAAGAGGTCACCTAGGAAAATACTTGAACCAAATAATATCTTTATAAGAGATTGAAAACAATAAGATGATATCAAGCCCTATACCAACCAGTTTGGCCAATGTGGTATAGTAGGCCAAATCTTCCTACTGACTCACAATATATTTGTAACAAATTAGGAGAGGTCTACCTCCAGTAGGGGACCACAAAAAGCTATAAACCGAAATATTCCCCACAAATTACTGTAAATTCTCAAGACCCAAAATTATGAGATGATATACAAATGATACACACCAATCATGCCAGTCATTGCACAGCCAATACGGTTGGTGAGCGGGAACAGATGTGTGACTGAGGCCGGGTCCAGGAGGCGGTCGGGCACCTTGCGCTGCGCCGCCACTACCGCAGCATCAGAGCCACGCAGAGCCACCGAAGTCAAACCACCTTGGTTTATGGCTTTCAATGCATATTCTGTAATGACAAACAGATTATTTTTATGAATGCAAAGGTGATAATATTTTAGATGCAGGCAGTGTTAGAAGTTCCGGCAAATATTGAGATGAATTAATGCGAGCTTAGAACATAAGGTAGTAAATCAAACCGGCATGACTGTACGTTTTAGATACGTAAATATCCCTTAGTAACTTTCAGAGCTGAAAGCAAAAGGCAAACTGATGAAACGAATAATCGCTCACGGTTAATTTGTAATAGAGAAAATACATAAACCAAGAATAATTACAAAGTGTATACGAAATGTTGGAAGTTGTTGGTTATCGCTCGTTGCAAGTCATTACATTATGAAAATAGTGTAACTCACCAACTTGATATAATCTTCCTTCCGGAGAAAAGATGGTAATATGCCTGTCGAATCCAGCGCTACTTTCTCGTGCCATTATTTATAATTTTATAGGGAATACTTTGATTCTTGAAAATAACTTTCTTTGACAACCGCTCTGTTTATCACAGACAACACAAGACATCAATTTTCAAGTCTCATCAATGTGTTGTCATTGTCCATAGACTAAGCAAAAGTAAACCAATAGCTTAACACTTAGGATTTATCAGATGATATCTGACCAATCACGATGATTAAAGTATGTTCTCTTCACTCAGAAAAAGTAATAATTCTGAATACCTCCTGTACATACCACATACACATGGATATCTATTGCTGTATTCATGCAAGGATGCATGAATACATCCTGAAAATTAAATACAAAATCAAATGTATAAAATAACCACCATATAGAAAAGAAAAATAAAGCAATATATTAAGGTCTGCCTCGGTGCCTCACTGCCTCCAAATGACCACATGCATCGGACTTTGACAAGAAAACTAAGAAAGGGCTCCTACCAAATATTGACTGATATAGAGTCGCTGACGATCGTGTTTGTGTCCCAGCCTATAATACAGACACTAATTTTTAAAAAATCTGTGTACTTTTCAGCAATTTCAGTTTTAAGAAACTGTGAAATGTGCATAGACCATAACTTGTCTCTCAGACTCGGATTTTGTTTATGGTAAAGTTCAGTTGAACATTTTTCTGCATTTGTCTATGATCAGTTAGGGATGATCGATATTAGAAAAACATCGATGTTGATATCGATGTTAACATCGATTCAAAACCATCGATGTACGATAAACATCATTTGAAAAACATCGATGTTTTGGAAACATCGATGTTTCTTATTGGGTAGGAAATAAAACAATACAGAATATGCATACATGTTTTTATTATCATGCCAGTAATTACTTCAGATGTACAAGTTTACAGGGCAAATAAAACAAAATAATAATTCACCATACCTGTAATTTCGTTTCTGGAGCTTCATTATAAACAAAATTTACTTAGATACCGTATGTAGATTCGCTTCCGAAATCCGGATTACAAAGTTGAAAAAGTTACAAACAAGTTCTTAGTTCACTTCACTCACGACAACAGTCACGACACGCGATCGCGAGGAGAGTTTTGAAGCTGACAGTTTTTTTTAAATCTTTTAGGAAATGCAAGCAAAGAAATAGCGATTCGTACAGCATAATAAAATTATCATCGGTTACGACCATAGATTATACACTAATAGGTACGGTAAATAGTTACGGGTAGTTACGACCATAGACAAATTTAGGTTTCGCCACAGACATATTATAACCTATGTCTGTGGCTTTCAGGGGGTTTCGCTGTGGTTACGACATTGATGACATCTACATAGTGTGTAAAATAGTACTTGTACGTACCTACCGATATTTTAGTAACAAAACATCGATGTTGCGATGTTATCGAAGTCTAAGCATCGATGTCGAATCATCGATGTTTTTTATCTAAACATCGATGTTTATTCAACATCGATGAATATCGATCATCCCTATGATCAGTTGTTGTCAGTGGGGCGAGTGTAGAGGTTGTGTGATTCTTGAATTTGAATTTGATTTCGTTTTTATAATCGTTTGTTGTTTGCATATTATTTGCTAACAATTGTAGCTCTAGCTAGAACGTTTGCAAAAAATATACAAGCCCCTTTGTTATCAGTTAGAATCACCTTTTTCTTTCAATCATGATGCAAGAAACCGTTACAAACTCCACCGAAAGAAAATCGTTGTTTTCATCAGTCCTGGATGCGCTGGAGGCTCGTGAAACACAGGCACAGGCAGACAGACGGCTGCAGGAGGAGAAATACTTGAGAAGAACCCAGAGAATTTATGATTATCACGGTAAACTAATCGCGCCTCTTATCGTTACACTCGTGGCTACAAACTAGTTGTTTTGAATTAAAGTTATAAAATTAACGTACAATTTGCATATTTATGTCACTGTCTTCTGTAGACCTACAAAATATTACTAAATTCGTCGAAGTTCATTGACGTTTTATTTTATATCATTAGTAAAATATATTTTTTATCACATTATTTTTCACTGCTCAACTTAATTTACGAGTCGGTAATGAAAAAAATAAATATTCAAAAAACATTTATTTTGGGTATGGACTATTTAGTCGTTCATATTTATTTGATTAATATTTAAGTGATAGTGCACATAATTATATTATTACTACCTTAATGTACAAACAAATTCAATATTTATTGGAAGCATGCATAAATTCTATTCTTAGATTCTAGACCTAAACCAGCTGACAGAATTTAGTAATAATAATATTTCTGCTCTTTTTGTTGTGTTAGCCTCTCGTCTGTGGAAGCCAAAATGGCGGCAAACACATCTGTGGAGCCGAAATTCGGTCATTACACAGATGGGGGTTTTTGGGCAAATCTAAGTTACCTGGGTTTAGAAAAACTGATTGGAATCTAAATCTAATTGGAATTCTGTAGAACTATAATTAGTTTTAGAAAGAAAATTAGTTTCTCTATGTAATTTGTTACACTACACTTCACTATAAAGTGAATTGTATTTTGTTAAAAGAGAAATAAAATGGTATAAGTAAAATTTATCTTATATATTATAATTACTAAAAAAATAAACACTTTCTGCTTGTAATATCATATAATTCTTGTACAATCTTACGTCTAACATGAAATAAAAACCAAATAGCATACATTCCAATACATTTTTTTTATACTGCACATGTTTAAAACTTTGACAAAAAAAAAGTCCCTCTTCAAATGTCACTTAAGTGGGCCTCACATTTCATTAGTTAATATTACATTCTTGATCACAGGGACTACTTGTGCTTTGTTATTAATAACTTGAGCTTATCACCAAGGTAATATAAACAATGGCATGTTGAAATATTCAACAGACCTTGAGTATGTGGGTATCAAACATGGCACTCACAATTGGTACAAAAAACAATGTCTCATAAAAACTAAGATTTTGCAGAATATACGCTTACAAATGTTATTGTAATTAATTATTCAAATTTTACATGGATCTAGGCATTTATTACAATGAAAAAACAAGTTATTTGGAAGAAAAATATCAAAACGCAAGTTCATAAACTTTGTAAAAAATTTGCTCCATGAGCTACATTAGTATGGATATGGACTTGACGTGACGTCATCATCACATAAAATTGTTGAATTTATGAATTGTTTCTTTTTCAATCAATTTTACTTTACTTTTAAAATAAGTATTTTTAAAATTAAGTAAATAAAAAAATATTATTAAGAGTATTTCAGTGCTATTTTTACGTGTAGGTACTATACAATAAAATAAAACAAATCTCAAAAAAAATATAACTCGACCCGACTAACTTTGGACGTAATTCTAAGGAAAACTAGAGAGCGGATCCAAAAAACACTTTTTACGTGTTCTATAAAAAAGTTAAAAAAGAATGTAACTATTAAAATCTTTTAAACATTTTAATATGAAATGCAAAAGCCACCCATAGCACCATCCATACTTAGTAAGCCAGGCGCCAAATACCCCGTCTGTGTAACGGGCCATATTCGGCGATTGGATGTTTACACATCGTTGAGGTCGAAATTTTCACATTTGCGATTAGAATACATGTAATTTGTTATAAATATATTGAAGTTCAATAAATATTGATCTAATTACATATATTCGTTTGGTAGATAATAGGTTTTCTATCAAATACGGCAAAACCAAAGTCAACCGTCAAATTCGTAAAAGGCCTTGGCCTTTGCTTCAATTGTTGTTATTCGCATTATGCGTAAAGATTAGACCTAAGTTAGTATTTATAATGTAATATTACTTACCGGTTCATATTTATTTTAAACCACTTCCCTTTTTCCACAGACACTTTGAGCGGCAAACGCGTAGTGAATTTGCGTTGAAGGTGCGTTGAATGTAGCAACGAAAAGTGACGAAAACTAACTTTTTTTATTTTGAACATTGACAAACATCAAATGAGTTAAGGAAATCTATTTATCATTTAATCTATTCCTTGTCTTTGACAAAGTGTTCCTTGTTTATTATGGCTAAATTAGCTTTGAACCAAACCTTTTTTTTCACGGGTGACAGAGCCGAATTTCGGCTCTTACACAGATAGGGGGGGTCAAAATCGCGGAAATTCGGCGATTCCACAGACGAGAGGTTAATCAAGTCATATACTTACTAAGATAGTAAGTATCTTATATTTACAGAACACAAAAATCTCTATGTGATCTAACATGTATGTGTGAAGAGTACTATTTTATTTTTATAAAATATGTATTTTATCTTTTTCTGCACACCAGCAGTTATTTATTTTTTATTTTTACACTTCTGCAAAATGGAATGCAAAGGCGGACTTAATGCTATACATATAGCAGTTAGTCATACAGATGGTAAAAAGTTGTACACAAAGCACTTAAATCACTTTATCTAATGTAGTAAATGAGATCTTATTATAATAATATAATTTAGATCTCATTTGCTTAGTCAAGGGGGCCTTTTAATATCTCAAAGATATTATATCTACTTAATATGTTGATAATGTTTACTTGAGAATCTTCTCTTACAAACATTGGAAACAAAATTGCTAAAGAAAGAATGTGAATACAATCACTTTCACTAATGAAGACACTCATTGTCTCAAACAAAGAGCAATTAATAATCAATAAAAAGTTACTTCATGTGTTACTTGTCTTGTGTAAATTGATTCATTAATAGCTGGTTTTATTTATTTACCTGATTAGAAATGGTAGCGCAGTTAAGGTATATACCGGTTTTAATTGACTTGGAAATGTTTGTTTCTTGTTAGTAAACCTAAAAATTAAAAAATAAAGACAGTGATATCTTCCACTAATACTCAGTCAGTTCAATTAGTAATAAAATCATTGAGCCTTTTCAAAGCTGTCAACCAGTTTCTGAGTATGTATTTTTTTACCCATGTCACACTCGGAAAACCGAAAGCCCAGTCGTAAAAATGCGAATTTATGCTTTCAATCATAAGGCAAGAAACCAGCCAAACAAGGCATTATTCCTTATAAACATAAACCCAGTATGTTAATATGTGCGATAAAACAAAAGCAGCTACCTACGAATTTTTACAGATGTTCTCAAGGGCACTGACAAGGTCCCAGGTTAATAATAAATTAAAAACCATTTACCTTAACTAATTAGATAAGTATTTCATTATTTACCGAATTCGTTTAGTGCACGTAAAAATACCGTGTATTCCCATTCGTCCCACCCCTTATTGCCCCAGTGGTGGGACGATTGGGAATGCAATGAAATATTTATAAAATGATTCCTGTTCTTTCCACTTAAAGTATTGGTGAGACGCCGCGAACAACACTCAGCAGAATGCATTTTCACGTAGATTGCGTGTTAAGTATAGTGCATATTTCAGAGCGTCAACGTCGCGAAGCGGTGGAGTTGCGTCGCTGCTTAGACTACGTGTCTCAACACGCCCATGTGTTGGAGACGGTCCTTCGAGGCGCTGGCACGGCTGGTACATCAGGTTCAGAAGCACCTCTTAGCGCTACGCTGGTACGACAGGCGGCGGCCCTTCAACGCTGCATGGCTCAATGCGTGGTCAACGCCAGTCGGATCCGCCAGCTGCTCACTGCCACGCATCAACCGCAGATGGACACCATGCTCGCTAAAATGGTGAGTGTTCTTGTTACCTTCTACCTATCAGTAGCAATATTAAACATTGATCCTGCGACAGATCGTGGCATCGACCGTTCCTATGGAATTATGGAAGTAACTCACTGTAACCCATAGGTATATTACGTAGTTAAACTTACCTGAGTTTGTGACTTTAATAGATTATCAGTAAGTATGCTTAAGAAAAATCCAGTTTCTAACTAAGAATTTTGTAGAAGCTACTACAAAATTTGGCACCATCATGTATCGTACGAAAGGAATAAATTCTTGAGCCGCGGACCTTCATAAAACTTATTTTTACATCCTACGTTCTACCAAATAACTAGTACCTTGAGCCCTCAGTTGACTTAGTGACCTGAGTAGGCAATTGCCTGTCCGTAAGTTAATCCTGAGTTATGGACGTCACATTACTCCATTAGGTGTAGAGATGACGTGACTGATTATGACGCGCATGGTTATCGTTGACTGTTATGGTGTGACAAACATATATGTCTTGCTGCTTGTGTTCAGATAGCAAATCGAAATACTTACCGGTAGGCAGATGATTGTCTAAACTTAAACAATGCATACGACTGTGTATGCTGTATGCATTTTTATGTTATGACAGTTGGTGACTTAGGAATAACACATTGTCTCCCACGACGATTTCACCGATGTTACCAATATGGAAACTAGAGACACTAAAGTTACACAGGATCGGAGTTATTCGTAGTTAAATATTGTTGTATGGTGTGGTTATTTGACTAACAATACTAACAGGAAAATATTAGTGTATTTCCTCGAAGAAACCAAGCCCAAATATTTTAGTATGTATATGTAACTGACAATAATACCTATGCAGTCGTCGTAGTTCCGACGAGTCGAAAATCCCAATGAAAGGGATGGAGATGAGGAGATGAAGGAGGATGAAACGTTCGACGTAAAACATAGTGCAAACTTACGGGCTGATGCAAAAGTATTAAAATACTCGGCACACAGCTAGTATCCTTAAAATTCTCAATGTCCACCACGTTCACCAAACTTCGAGTTTAATTTTCGTTCACTTCATTATATATATTTAGTAAATCGATGCACCTCTGCACCTTTCTCTCGTCCATAACACACGCGGAAACGTTCTGCAAGAGAAAATATAAAACTAAATAAATAGCCGTGTGTCGTTGCCGCGTCTGTTGTATAATAGTTGTCTAATGCTTTAATCGGCCACACTGACTACACGTATGCCTAGCGGTCATTACCTTGTTGCATAGCTTCGTCACGCTTATAACAATCAAATTGCATATACTTAAACACCAAACTGACAAATGTTATATTCCTAAGTTGGCTGCGCCCGCAGAAACACCCGCGTTCTAGTTATTTATGGTTACAGCTTCGCACCCTTGGCTCATAGCGTGATGTTACATAACATAAAAGAGCTTTTTTGATAAATTCTACACAAAAATATTTACAGCAGTTCTGGAGATTAGCGCGTTCCACGAAAAAATCTCTTAAGGGTTCTTCAGACCACTTGATCTAATTTAATAAACCTAATAATGATCTGAAGAAAGAAAACAATTTCTCAGAGCACGTTGTTCTTATCTTCTTCCTCAATGAGATAAGTCTTTGCCAAATTGCATCAAGATTGGTTCAATTGTTTAGTTGAATCCACGCCAGAACCAAGCACTCATAATTTTGCTCACATTGTGTCGATGTGATGATATACACACATACTCATAAAATGCTAACATTTTATATTAAACCATAGGGAATTTCGGGCAATCTCTTCTTACTGCACTCCTACGGTCCTCTAAAATATACATGCCAAAAAAAATTGCACCCAGTAGTTTCGGCTGTGTGTAGCAGAGCAGCGATAGTCTAATGTAGATACCAACAGACTGCCGTTCAGAGGGTATCGGGTTCGAATCCTAGGTGCGCACCGCTGACTTTTCGGAGTTTGTGCGTATTAAATTATCAATTATCGCTTGCCCCATGCCTCGGAGTGCACGTTAAGCCGTCGGTCCCGGTTATCATGAAGATCTTTGACAGTCGTTCTAGCGAGTCACTAGCTATCTCTGAATAAACTGACACTAACCTAATGGAAGGAAAGAGTAACCCACCACGCACCCTCGGATTGCCCACCCCAACGGTTTGGTATAGTCAACCTTTTTCTATTGCAATAGTTGGGGTGGGCAATCCGAGCAATTCATTAGGTTACAATGGAGTTCCGCCAAGTAACGCCTGATTCAATCAACTATAAACTGACACTAGTCTAAACCATGGAATATCGCTATCACTTTGGGTTGCGGAGGTCAGACAGGCAGTCGCGCCGTGGAAAAAGCTGATATTCAGTCAAATCCGGTTAGACTAGTAAGCGGACCCCGCGTTGCAACTGGGATAACGTTCGCAGAAAGAAGAAGTTTCGGCTGTGCGTCTGACAGTCAGTCTGTAACGCAAAAATGTTATGTATACAGATATTCGATTTAGTAGTAGGTACAGACATAATAATATTTACATACTAATATGCTTATCACCTTTATCGCTAGCATGACTAAATCTAAAGCGAGATTATCCAATAAAACATCCGGTATCATTCAGGGATTATATCACTTTGAATTACAGGATAATTTTCAGAATTGGATCAGCTATTTCCGAGATTATCTCCTTCATGCACACTAATGACTCTTTATCATTCCCGTGATGTATCATCACGGTATGTCTACCACTTTAAAATGTTGTAGCACTGTCATATTTGTGTACAAATTATTAAAATCAGATAGTCTCCTTTCATCAGGCATCACACAATCTATTTGTTGGTGAGAACCATACGGAAATCCGATTGGTAGTTTTGAGTGGGTCGCTTTCATACAGACAGACAGGAAGCATAGGGGATCTCATTTAATAATATGTATAGATAGATACTAACTCACAAAGTCCATAAAAAAGTGAACGAGCTTTAGTGAGAAGAATTAAAATATCACGTTTAAAAGGATGTAAGAATTTATTTGATGTGGCAGTTTCATGGCTCTGTAGATGAAAGCATGAATGATATATTATGCGTTCTTACATGCACATAAAAGAATACTTTATAGCTTATTAGTTGTCGACATCAACTCGGTCTAGCCACTGCGCGCGTAAAATATTTTTAGTTATTTGACGTACATACTTTACACGTTTTAGGGTTCAGTAGTTTCAGTACCCAAAGGGTAAACTTCTACTGGACTCTATTACTAAGACTCCGCGTCCGTCTGTCTGTCTGTCCGTCTGTCCGTCTGTCACCAGGCTGTATCTCATGAACCGTGATAGCTAAGCAGTTAAAATTTTCACAGATTATCTATTTCTGTTGCCGCAATAGCAACAAATACTACGCTACTAAAAAAAAGAATAAAATAAATATTTCACGGGGTTCCCATACAACACGATTTATTTGCCGTTTTTATAGATAATGAACCTTCGTGCGCGAGTCTGACTCGCACTTGGCGGTCTTGGCCAGTTATATTTCACCATGGTGAAAGTGTTGAACCTGTATTATATTAGTTATATTTTTATAGATCCACAGTATCACGCCAGCTCATTAGCGAGCTTGTCCATAAGGAGGCAGAGAGATCGTTGAAAGCTCGTAGAATGAATAAATCTATCGCGAGCTACCGGCCACGATGTAAACATTATCTTAAAGAAAAATTACCACCTGGAAATCAAAACCGAGACCTTACGAGTAGTTTGCAAACACTGGTAATTTACGCTATGAGACTTGTGAAGTAACCCGGGGGTCGACTTTTTAACTGCCAGATTAACTTTTACTTTCGAAGATAATTTGACGACAAATGAATACTACTGGCAATTTGTCAATATTATATCTAATGAATCGCTGAATGTGTTTCTAAGCGCAAATCTCGAGAGCAGCTGAACCGATTTCGCTAATTATTTTTCACAATATTCCTTGAAGTTCGGGGATGGTTCTTACCGAGAGAAAATTAAAAAATTATCGACTGTTAGGCGGTACGGAGTACGCCGGGTCAGCTAGTTGATAATAATTGTGTATTTCAGTAAATTTTAACTACATCACATCTTAAGAAACGGATCTCGTTATAAAAAAAACAAATACTTGGACCTCGCTTTTCACATTTTCTCAACTTGTATACCTACCTAATACAGGTCTAAGAGTCTGTGTTCACATCTTTTACGATGTAGATTTTTATCGTTTTTACTTAAGCTCCGTCCATGCGGTGGCGGGTTATATAAAATATCTCTACCACATTTCATTCCGTAGGTGTCGTAAGAGACGACTAAGCAAAAATATACGAAGGAAATAGTACGATTGCGACGAGAAAACTCGTCGTCAAAGCAACCCGTCTGCCCAGCGTGGTATATTAGGCCAAATACTCCTATGGACTCACAGTGCTAGTGTGAAGCAATCTAGCTCAGGCTTAAGTCTGGTAATGGACTGCAAAAGGGTATAACTAAAACAGAAAATATATTTATTTAATAGGAGAGAAAATATAAGAAAAACAACTGGCATATATGTATGTATATTAAACGAATATGTTTGTAATGTGAACTGAAGTCAGTACCAAATAACATTTCTAAGTGCCGTTTCTAGTGAAGTAACAATTTTACCTGGTTAAACCGTAATGTAACAAGTGGTAGGGCCGCTCCAGTTGTTTAGCTTGTTTTGTATCACTAGTTACGTGGAACTAATCAGAGTTGTGAAACAGGGCCCAAATATCGTTACTCAGCCGTTTACGGAGTTATTTTTGTTCAATATACTTACTTGTGGAGCTACCTGCGCCTTATAAGAACGTAGTTTTTGTGCCTTTTAAACGCTACGAGCGTATCTCCTTAATGTAATTAAATAGTGTACTGAGATTTTACTGTATCATCATCATCATCCTAGAGCCCGGGGTCCGCTTTCCGGCTGAATCTCCTCCACTTCGCACGGTTTTCAGCATCCTCTAATAGTCGATTGGCCCCGTAAGGGATGCCTTACGACGTCAAGCCAGCATTTCTTTGGCCTTCTTCGTTTACCGGGGCCCGGCGGAGGTAGCATGGCAGTGAGATTTTACTGTATATCATTTATTGATTATTAAAGCCTCTAGTATTCGGGAGAAAATTCCTAATTTGATTTAGAATGTCGTATGTTTTTATATAGGGACGTAAGGACTTTAGAAACATGGTTGGTAGACGGATCTTTTAAAATATTGGTTAATCTAACTCATACGTTTTGGTCCATTGTCTTGTCCTGATTTTAATGTAAACTGCTAATGTTTTATATGCTACAATCCCGCAATCCGTAAGCTTTGTTATTTCATTATCTATCTTAATAGGTACATCAGTTAAGTCACCCACCTTTTTAGGCATAAGCATGAATTAAAGTGGTATGGTATAATCTCAATAAGTAAGCCTTCCCTCTTCGTGGCTTTTCTACGGTAATTGCAGTGTAAAGATTTGAGAATGCACAGAATTCATAGTATTTGCATTGCGGAACCCAAAAACCGGTCGCTGTAATCGAGTTGTTACTGTTGTTAGTCAATAGCGTCAGGGTACAGTTCCGTTTAGTACACTCATTAGCGCCCATGCTCCGTACACACACTTAATCTAGTTTCCGTTTTATAAGCCGCCACAATTACTATATTTTCGTATTTAGTGCGCCATTTTAATTTAGATGTTCATACCGATCGACGAGCGGTGATGATAGTGGTTTTTGTGTATGCTTGTAAGCAGTAAATTTAATTTTCCTTGTAATCGATACCTGGATTGGAAAGACAAGTATTCCCTGCAAGTGACTGGAAGAAGACTACATGTAAGGAAGAAAAATTTTTTTCATTTAATTAATTTCATAAAGGGCAATTTGTTGTCTAGCGGAACCAGGAATGTTATTTTTCAAATGCGTTAAGCGTTTTTGTGATTAAAGGATTGAAAAGTTCGTAAAGACAGCATCTAGCTATTAGGTTAACCTAAGGTTAGGTTTTTATACTAGAAAAAACGAATACCAGAAGCCAGAAGAAAAACCGACCTCTTTGGACATAGTACCGAAAAATCATAAACAAAAAGCCAGATTTCGTTTGAATCAGTTCTACAGTGACTCAATAACAACATGAATCAGTAATTGATTAAAGTGACATTAGCGCAGCGCACATTAACGCTTATTGCATTAGTGGCAATACTGGCCAGACAGTCGATCACGTATCATTGCATGACGCGGGACTTCGCGTTTGACACCAAGCAAATATCAATAGTAGGTACCGTTATTGTGCATGATATTGCTGCCGGCTACTTCAAACAAAGCCCGTGACATTTACTTGTTACAATAGATACTGCTACAGGTCTATTGTACTGGTCCCTAATACCTACCTACAGTACTGTCTAAATAGAGGTCAATACATTATGTGCAAATTAATATACAACCACAAATAGTTTTAATTGTTTGCATACCACCAAGAACCGCGATAGCATCGCACATCCGTAGTTTATCCAAATTAGGTCTTACCAATTTGCTTGTCTGTTGTAAAATTTTCTGATTATTTTGCTCAAGTAAGTCCATAAATAACACTTAACAATATCCCTTAAGATCGTTACTGATATCTAAAGATATTTTACGGTTTCTATTTCATTGCGGTTACGTCTTAGTTATTGCGAGATCGAAATACTACGTGACCATGTCTATTGAAAAGTGTCAGAAATATCAGAACAAGTGTAAATCTGCACGTAATTTATACCACTGTATTTCCTATAAGGCCTAGAGGGATAGAAAGTGGTGGGTTTATAAATCTAACATTAAATACGCGAGCGAAAATAACGCCATATATGAGGCATATTTTCAGACACTGTGTTATAGTTCCCACCTGAAACACCCAGCATTCGTACCAATTGAGTCAAGTACAGAAATAAAAATATGTAAACAAAATAAACCGCAATAAAATCGCCTAGAAAGTTTAAATAACCAACGTACGCGTAAACGTAAGACAATATTACATGCTAATTTAACATTCGCATAAACACGCAGTATCATATTACCGAATAGAACACATCGTAGATCTCTAGGTATAATAGAATATACATAGGTGTGTAGGTCTCATGTATCGTAAGAAATACCAAGTTATCTACTAAGTAGCACGTTAGATAAGATATCCAGCAATAGGCGAAAGCCATGTGGGGCAATAACATTTTACGATCGTTCACCTGTTTGATTATTATCATAGAGAGCCGTCGGCGGCCCGGCCCGTAGCCCTGAGAGAAGGCATGCGATCTTCGGCCCAGCCGGATGCGTATCCAAGTCTGTTATGTTATGATGTAGTGTATATTTGTCTTCTATTTCTGGCCGATGCAGTTTATATTGAGTTCATAAACAAATCTGTCAAGTTCATGAGCTAAGCGTTGCTGTGAAACCGTCGCGGGATCCGCTGTTATATTTATAATTATACTGTATGACGACGACTTCGTTATTGCCGTAGTATAATAAAGATTGGAGACATAAGCAATGTGGTGGGATCGCAGGTTTATATAAATGATTTTCTTATTAAGTGGTACCTTAGGCAACAGCTAATTTGAGGATCTACCTACGAGTACGACCGATACTTCTGCGTTTGCTTTTCTTCTTTTCTTTACGTACAGACTCAAGCATACATCCATATCACTGTCAAGATCTATGTCTTGTATAATGGAAGGTAATTCAAAGGTAAGGTTACTCTGTAATTTTAATCTCACTACTGCCATTCATCATAATCTTAAAATTATCTCAATTGCGTCCAAGACTTTTGAAAAGCCCTGTTCAGTTTAAACATATTTGATAGAATTAATGTCTTTCTACTTTTCACCGCTACATATTTTTTTAAATGATTAGTCATCAGAAGCTTTTAGCCAATACCGTATAATTTCTCCTTATAATTTTTCTAATTTGGAGGCGGACATTTGACCTTAATTTTGAGAATTGGCCGCGATTGATCATCGTAGTTCTCGGAATCCTTTGTATAGTATATAATACAAGGAAATGCATCGAATCATTAATCACACGTTCACAAAAGATAATCAATGAGTGAATATGAATTTAGAGAACGTATCGAATCGATCGTTATTATCTTTGTGGCGCTGTCCATTTATTTATTCACACGTGTTTATAGCTTTTAATTGACGGTGGCTCAAGGTGGGCACGCGATACGCGAGTCACGACGGGAGGCGGTGTACTGCGCGATTGTTTGTAATTTACTATTGATGATAGTCACGTCTTTATGGATGCAAATGCGATCAGATCATTTTACTTTTTGGAGATCTGACTATTCCAACACAAAGTAACAGGCAATAATTGTGTGAAATATTGGTTTGCTGTTTAGGAAGTAGTAAAGGCCATCCAATGTCCAATATATATTGGACAGTAATGAAATGCTGTTTATTAAGATAAAAGGCACAAAACTGATACAATTGCTATGTATCAGTTTTGTGCCGATGAGATTTTTACTGGAAAAGTACGGTCTTTTTCGAACCTTTAACATGTGTTGGAAAATCGCCTTCCACAACCCATCATCATACATATCAGCCAAAACTTACACTACGCGACCAGCTAGTCAATACTCGTATTGAAAGATGAACGTATGAATATTAACATAGAAGGCGCCAAAAAGTGAGAGTACGATCAATTGCTTATTCACGCACCA
Source organism: Euclidia mi (assembly GCA_944739405.2). Lineage (NCBI taxonomy): Eukaryota > Metazoa > Arthropoda > Insecta > Lepidoptera > Erebidae > Euclidia > Euclidia mi. The sequence continues at coordinate 51,895,422 of OX123200.2, read as the reverse complement.
TGTACCTACCGTGTTCATACAGTCTGATACTTACGCAGGGGCGGTTCGTCGCGTTGTGGGAACCGCCGACCTGACCTCGACCGACTTCACAAACACAAATTCGTATTTATCCAGATCCAAATCTCCGAATGATCACCGAAATCTTGTCTTAGCATTACTTCTCAGCTTAAGCCGTTCTTTGGAATATTGCCTTTTAAAATATTGCTTTAGTTCTTGAAATTGGAATTCAAGATAGGGCTGTTCCGTGTTTCCGTTGGAGCAATTATAAATTACAGGTTCAATTATAATTTATTAAAAGCGCTCGAAGGTTAAGCGTCGCTTTTTTAGTGTAGTGAACACGAATAGGCGCGTGAGGTTATTACTAGTGTTTATGCATCACACCGTCAATAAAATTAAGTACACGAAAGTCTAAAAATAAACGAATTCCATGACTATAAGCAAACAGTATGAATATTTGTATAGGCAGAGTTGAGTCTAGTATTTTGATGTTCGCTTATTATCTTAGTGTGTAGACCTCGACATAGCCTTCTTGAGTGGGTGTGTTTTGTAACGCAAGTTTGTCACAGGCAGGGTTGCAGGTTGCTAACATTTATCGGTCGAATATTCTAATGTTATTTACAAACATTTTCACGTTCCACATAATATAAGGTAAATCAACTTCTTTGATAATGTTTGTTTTTGTTTGTTTTTTTTTTGTTTTTGTTTTTCGTGTGAGTGTGTGGCCAACTCTATTGTCGTAGTTTTTCAGACCGCCGGAAGGCCTCCGAACGTGGCCTAACGACTCTTATCCTAAGACTAGAACCGGGACCGACAGCTTTGCGTGCCCTCCGAAGCACGGTAGCGCTCAGATGTAAATGCCACACTTAGCCACCCATTCAAGTGGTGACCTAAGTGTGGCATTTACATCTGATTGATAGTAATTTACTCTAATTCTAAGTATATTATTTAAATTCTGTAGCAAGCAACCCTAGTCACAAGTGTCAGTGCACTTGTAACAGTTGTAACTCGTATAATCCTTGTGTTTACATGATAACTTTATCACTTACCACATCCTTTTATCCTCATAGTCGTTACACAGTCAATTGCCAAAGTAAGTGGCACCCAACGTTGATTGGATTGCAATTCATAATTTGTAATTTCAATATTACCCCTTGAGCATAGTTTATAATAAGTAAGTGGTGCTTCCAAAAATTCTACGAATAAATGACTATTCATTAAAGATATTTTCAAGACCTCTCCGAAATTCTCTCACAAGTATTACAACATTCTATACCTAGTCTTAAGAGTATTTCACACAAGTTTTGTCCCGGAGCTTCATCTGCTTTGCCAGGTCCATTGACCTACCGCGTCGCGTAGCATCTTATCGTTGATCCGCCCGCTCGCACTATTACATCTAGCTAAATGTATGCTTAGTTCATTTTCTCTTTGCTCGGCACCTAAGGGTCGCAGTGTAATGTTACATTGCCTGAAACCATTTGTGATTAGTTTTTTAGAGGATATACATTATGTAGAATCTTCCAAATCCGACCACTATTATATATCTGAGATTGATATATTGAACTTTATTATGTAGGCACATCTGTTGACCCTCGTCAGTTCTATTACAAATTGAATGAATCCGAGCAAAAAATGGTACCAAATAATAGAGTTTACTTACGGTAAATCCATGTGCAAGTTGTGGCAAAGAGTATTCGCACGTGTTATATCAGTTAGGTACATTACTGTGCCGTATTTCTTACTTATTTTAGTAGGTATAGGTAAAAATATCTACGAACAAGCATTTTCATTAAATCATCCTCGTCAGCAGTTGTCATATTGGTTGTAAATAAGTATCCATTTTATGAAGAAGTAATCCTCAGGCTCTTTTGATCACGCTATTGCCTACGCAACTCTCCTCAATCCATAAATGTGTGCATATATGGAGCACGCTCGCCACAAAATCCTGGAAAGAATCAAGAGCAAAAAGTATACGAAAACGAAATAAATACAATTAAGAGAAACCTATAGCAAAGGCTAGAAGAGTTTTATTATTATCATTAATCAGTCGTTTTTATCGACTCTAGCATCGCGCGTGTCACACGTTTTTGGTAAGAAGACTCAACACGTTTTTTCAGACTTTTAGCAGTTACCTACAAAATTACCTAATATAATTTTATCTGAAATAAAACATTTACGTAAAATTTGTAAAGCATCACAACGGGTGGTAAATAGATACTTATCGATGTTTAATAGATTGAACACGCTTGCACGAAATCGATTATATTTAATTAACTAGGTAAAATTGCTCTTTATATATTTTTCTGGTTGATTAAGTGAAGCAAGGCTGTTCTGATTCTTACTTTCCGCCTCTGATATAATATATCAGTTACTTGTATTGATTCAAACTTTTAGAACTGCCAGTTCTGTAGGTAGTACCCGGAGACTTGCTGAGTTTAGCATGAGCAGTACTATCCTCTCGCAGAATATTGACGAAAATTAACAGTAAATTATAAACTGTTTCAGAGTGCCGGAAACCACATAATTATTCTTTTCCTTGTCTTTCATCGCGCTCCACTTCTTATTCCTTTTCCCATCCTAGCAATGTGCAGCAGCTAGGTTGTTTTCGCGTACCGCCATGTGTATGAGCCAAGGCTGTTGTCACCAAGGAAATAATCTAATAATAATCTGACACGGCGGTGTTTGATACAAATTGTATCACAATACAATACATAATATCATCTTTTTGTTCTTTTGTTTTCTTAAAAGTGCAATTCTACGAGAGAGTACACAGCACTTTATTGTTACAAAGAAAATATTGTGTAATATCGGTAGTAGTACTCTAGATACGATCGTTAAATATTAACTACTGGTGAAACTTAGCTAGCGTGCGGCGCGTTGTCTCTGAGAAAATGCGAACACTTTTTTGTTTTCGCCGTTTGTGAAACTAGAATCTAACCGCATACCTTTTATACGTAATTGGGAAACTGTTGGCGCTGTTGTTTATGTGACGGCTCGCTAGTATCATAAATTAACAGGAAGTTTCAAGGGTTTTCACCCTAGACTGCCCTAGAGGATTGAAAATAATTTAGTTCAGTTGTAGTGTTTCAACGGCTGGTTATTCTAATTGAGAGGTACGGATTCGGGTGCTGTTTAGGTTGTTGTTTTAGGCTAACCTGAAAATATTATCAAATAATCTTGATAATAACAGGCATACAGGGAGTACAACTAAACACAGAATGTGCCTTGGATTTCAATGAAATATTATTTACAATAGATTGGGTTAAATCCTCCGAATAATCCGTACTTCCTAAAAGTGATATTTTAATAACGTATCAGTCTGCATATGAACTACTTCCTCCTATCTCTACCGGCACTAGTTAGTGATACTAAGTCAGTTAGTGTGGCCCTGAAAGTAGATAATTTGATACACTTATCTAACGGTATTAGCACGAGTGCCTATTCGTTGCGTATCTCGTGATTAATGTATAAAAAATGGGTCATGTCTGCGATTTTTGTTTATCTGTTCATGTGAAATAGATACGAAATGTTCTCACCGTGTCTCGTATGCGATAATGCATTGTATTTGGATTTTACGAAAAATAAATACCGTGCACACGCGAACCATATTTATATGGCGTGTTTTAAAACTGTGTTAAGCAGTAACATTAATGTTATGTAAATTTACATAATACCTAATTATGCATACATGATAATTATGTAACCTGTAATGCTATAAAATGGAGTATACCTAAGTTTACCTAGGTATTGTATAGCATTAGTTCATTACACAAGCATACTAACCTAACCTATGCCTAGTATTATCCGGGTAATCCTAGGATTACTAACATCCACAAGAGTTGCCTGTAACAAGTGTACCAAAACGTATTTTTACTTAAATTGACAGAGACTATTTCAGAACCCGGCTCGACTTATCTTCTTCATTCATTTCATTGCATTATACGTTTTATTCGCCCGCCGGTTTCGGGTACTCTTAATCTGGCGGTTTTCCAGATGCCTTTGACCCAGTTAAAGATAGTTCAACGAAGTCACCCTCTTGGGAATGTCCTTCATAACTTGGCCTTATACGTATATTTTATTCATCAATATTATTTTACGTCCGTTCTAAAGCTTCGAAAATATTTTAGATATATTGCCTCAGTTTTCCAGAACATTATTTAGGTGTACATACAGTAGGCAATGCGTCAAAATCGTCTTTGATGCTAAGCAGCTATCAATGATCTAAGAACCCAGCATATAGATAGACCCAAGTACGAACAAATGCGGCTGTGGCGAGTCTCCACAGACGATGGGCCAGTTACTTACGTGCCCTGCAGGCCCGGAGTCGTGTACGCTTGACGACCTGTATGAGGCAAGGCCAAATGCCATCCAAGTGGCCGAGTTTTGGGCCAAATATATTTAAAGTGTTGCCATCGACACGATAAGTAAGTAAGTAAGCATATAGAGACTTCCAAATTTGATAGTTGTGTCAATTAGGCAATTTATACAAGAGACGCTTCATCACTAAGATGAAAAATATTTCCAAATAACACTTCGGTTTGTTAGACAAAATAAAGGTACCTTTTTGAACAGACTGTACAAGTACGCTTGAGTAATATATACTTGGTGCTATTATAAATCGTTACCCTGCCTAAAGATTCTCACAGTGAGATAATTGTTTGTCTGAGGTATCCTTGCGGTTCCGAGCCTTTGTGCTCGAGGCTGTGTTGCAATCTCTCACCGACCTCGTCTCGAAGCCTCAGACCTACCACTCGAGATGTTAATGTCTTCATTTTATTTATATTATTATGTATATGAGCTTTTAATGGTCAGTAAAACATAAGATATATACTTACACGTATTATTATGTGTGTAAATACGGTATGAATTTATGAATAAACTGCTTCATTTTGTTAGTGACGTATCTATGCGCGAGCACGTTTCTTTTGGTACCTACCTGGTGGCAGCGATGTACAAAGCAGTGTATATTCTTTTGGAGTTGTTTTTTGAGTTTTCTGGCTCTGAGTACCTTGCTTCAATCGATTCACTCCTGTCTTGGCTTTTTTCAGTACTGCAGCTTGCTTAAATAGGTACCATCTAAACCTCGAGCTGTATTGGGACATTATTTCATGACTATTTTATTACTTGCGAATGAAAACGATAGTGTTATTTTTTATTTGAGTATCTTTGACAAACGTTGATCGGCAGGTGCACCACTTGCAGGTGAGGTTGGGACCTGGGACCCTAAGTTCTTGGTGGGAACCCTTGGGACGAGGCTCTGGCAAACAAAATATCCCGATAATCACCTATTACGTGGGATCAAAACACTGGCTAAAAGTGGGCGTTTAATATGCCTTTGCCTACCCCTTCGGGGAAACAGGCGTGAGTCTATGTATGTATTTTGCAAACGGTTTCATAATTTTGTTAATCCAATGTTTCTGATTCTCGTAGATACCTTTGTAAGTCAATAATAGGTATTTCTCACATGGCAATAAAGAACAAAAACCCCTGGTTACTATAATACTATTACGTAAGTTTACGCTGTAAGCCGCTGAAAAGCAAAGCATGAGTACGGATACCTATTCGAAATACTAGTTTTTTCTTCTTACGTAACTTATACAAATATCGTGTTATTGGGTATAGCACCTGCCTTCGTGCTAAGAATACAATGACAGAAAAACTTAACAAGCGAAACTTTATGCATCTTTACTCGCTATTCTATTAATCAAATCTACTAGTATAGTTATATCTAATATAAACTGAACTAACAACATAACCAAGTTGACATCAAATTATAGCGAAGAACAGCAATTACAATAATAAAAAGTAAATACACTATTTTATGTACGGCTTTAAGTGATTCACGTGCGTTTACAGCTAATAAAAAATAACTTTATGGCCAACAATATATGTTTACCTTTATGATAAACGCACAATGTGTGCGTACATTGAAATTAATCGTTCATGTTAAGAGATGCTTAAATATACAATAAAGGTTTATTGTATACAGCACGCACTATTTATACCGGACGAATTCTTGATAAAGCCTACTCATGAAATTATAATGAAATTGCTGAAACATCCTATCAAAACTATCGTTATAGCCGGAGTTAGTCTACGGCTGTGAGCCCTCATTAAATATTCAAACACATAGACGAGATACCTACGGCATGCACAGGTGTATTTAGTTCTCCGGGGCGCAAACATGACCTACAGACCACAGACCACAGACAAACGCCGTGAGCCGGCTGTAAACACACCACCAATTACCATGTAATGTTACGGTTTTTATTTAATACTAGTTTTTGTACGTTCGCCTTGCCATTTGTAAAGGAATACACCAAATTACTTCCGCGACCACAGCTCAAGGGCCAACAAGATTATGATTGACAGAATAATACTATTATCTGTATACTTAAATTTTGACAATAGTGACGAGACAATATCCACTTAAGTGACACTACGATTTGAATGGTTTGTTGTTTCAACATCATTGTGAGACGAGATGGTTGTCGCCGACGAATTTAACGAGCGACCCCTTAAATCACTCACTGCTATCTCCATTGCACCTCATAATAATATTCGTTTCCCGGGTGACGCAATTTACGCAACACGGGAAGTCGCTAACTCATTAAATAAAATTGATTCGACGACAATAAAATTATATTAATACGAAAACCTCGGAAAACTTGTCTACATCAAAAAGTTGTAATGAAATATGTGAGCGAATCTGATGTTTATGTGATGCGATTATTTCATCCGTTTCCTGTCGTTTTTTACTTTAGAACTACCCTAAATTTAGTGGAATGGCGGGAGCTGGAACATTTTGAGCACCTGCTCTCCGCTTCATTTCGAGAAAATCGACATAATTTTACCCCGGAGCGAGCAGTTCAAATCTTCTCTCATGAAATATTGCTTTCATAATGTATGTTCAAGTTCAGCAGACGTGTGTGTACGGTTCACACAGTTTTATTAATTTATTGAATACGCAAATAGGTTTGCGCGGTCATGACTCCGACGGGTTTGAGTCTATTTACTCGCCAGTTAAGTTGATATTTCTTAAACAAATTATACTTCTAACCGTTTTGACGAACGCTTCAATCTGCTATTAAAAGACAACGGCAGTCTCAATGATGAATGCCTTAAATTTTGACTAATGACTAATGTTTTCTCATCACTCACAGTTTTTATTTATCTTTTGTTAAATTAAATTGAACTTTTTGTTGCGAGAACTAAATGTTTGTAGTGTAGATGTGAGGTAAGTAGAGGGCACTGGTAACAACAACGGATGCCACGTGTCACACGGACGAACGCGTCTGTTGAGCATGTTGGATGTCAATTTTGTCCTATTTTCAACACAGCATTTTCAATCGAAACAATTAATTATTTGCACTTATTTCTCTTTGTCTGGCCATCGACATTGATGTGGTAAACATATTTGAATTGCATATTTTTGTTTTTGTTTAACAAAGACTAATCTATCACTATCAGGCTTTGTGTAGCGAACCTTTTTTGTACGTACATTCACCAAGGCTTCCTCTGGATAGGTTTCATGTTGAAATAACAAAACATATTCTTGAGAAAATTATTCTAAATACTAGGTAAACACGTGCCTTTACTATGATCTCTATCATGAACATGACAAATAATGTCAACATTTTTTGTGTTACTTATTGAACGAGATATTGGATGTCGTTGATTTTGCCATTTAGTATCTTATTTAGCACTCTGAAGAAAATCTACGTCGTTTTAGCATTATTATTAGTAACGTATTGAGGTCGTGTTCGGCCAGATATGGCTCCATATCAGATTTTCCAATATGTCAGCTATCTGGCCTTCACAGCCCAAATGGCTTCGATATTCTAACAGCTTCCAGGATGTTTGAGGTTAGTGACACCACTCACTGATTGTTGTACACGTTCATTATAGCCGACACCGACATCTTGAATGATTACCAAGACGGACAAGTGTTAGTTTTTGTAAACGGTCACGCATTTAGTCTTTGTCGTCATGTAGCTACCCTTTTCATAGAGCTGTAGTGTTGTATATGATATTATTTAGTCCGTACGTTTAATTTATCTGACACCGACATCTATAGAGGCAATAAAAAATGCAAAGAAACAGTTTTTTATAAACGGCCACTTATTCACTCATTATATCCTCACAATTTGCTCTTTATGGAACTATCGTGTTAAACAAGATACCACGCGATAAGTAACGAAAACGTTTGAAGACATGTTTGTCAATAAAGGAGAGATTAAATGTGTGACGTTTTTACGAGATCCCATAGATCTGCGAGGCTCGTAAACCCTTGATGTGGAGCGCACAACCATTTCCTACAATAACAATATAATTAACAAGCGAATCATATGAAAATGATGTAACGGGTTGAATAAAAACTATGATTTGTAGTGTCATTATATTTTTGCTTCGTAATTAACATTAAAGAATGCCTCGGTGCTTATGAGTTTAATGGTTCTCTTAGCCTACTTGCATAAATAATTCACTGGCGGAGTAGGTACTTTAAACTTAAGGTTTGCTTTGACTTTGTTTTATGCTCGTAAACTCTATGAACACCATGTATTAAAAATGGCTACGTTTTAAAACGTTTGTTTATAAACCGGATAACCGTGTACCGGATTGATGAAAATCGATGAACTGTGCTCTAAGAAAAAGGATACTTACTAAGAAATAAGGCACACCCTTAGTGGTGATAGAAAATCACATAGTCATCATTTTTTTTCTAAGTTATGTATTTCATTCTTATGTTATGCGCATGTAGTAAAATTTTAAGAAAGTACGAGTAACTAACAGGTACGAATCGAATTAGTTGTGAGCCCTGTTTTAAATAAGATAGGAATATTTATGACTAGGTTTTTTATTGAGTTTTTTAGCTGTATAGGTAATTCGTAATCGTATTAGGATAATTGTAGTGATTAGTGGCATAATAATTATAGTGGTTAAGAACACTCATTAAGGACCTATGTTTATCCTCCTGAAAAAAAAGAAGATACAAATTCTAGAGGTATAAGATTGCAGCACCAAATGGTACGTATAAAAATAACTCGAGTGGCAGCTCTACAAACTGTTCAAAAGAAGGCCGACATTCCCAGTCCTATTTAACGTGTTCCAACCAAAATAATGATTGACGGTGATTACATCCATAAAGAGTGTTCAGTAACAGTGTAGTTGATAGAATTGATCACATAAAAAAAGAGGACAGTGTACACGGGGTCACCGTCCTTTCAGTTTAAGGCTGTGGCGCCCACAGGCGCTAATTACACGCCACGAGCTGCCTGCACGACTTTCGGCATACAACTACACATTTCCAATATAAATTGGTCTTATCTTACTACCCAAAACCTGGTCAGCATATGCCTATAATGCATGGTTTACTATGCGTCTTTGTGTGTATCACTCTAGCCAATCATAAGCGATCCCAACCTCGCCGCTACCATACATCATAACTGCTAATGATATCACATGAATACTATCTTATTATCATTTACTATACGAGGCCGGCAATATCGTAGCAAATTATGTGGTTTCATGTTTCAACCTTGTGGTACATTCAGTGATAGAATCGAGTGGAGGCGGTTGATGTTTGTGTATCTCGTGTAGGATGAAAGTTGATCCTTATTTTTTACTTGGTCGGTGTGGGTGCGTTTTCATCAATTTTGTAGGTACTTGAAATAGGTTTCTCACAAGTAGTTAGTAGAAAGCTTTCGATAACATCTGAGTAACTCCATTGTCTTGCAGATTTGCAAAATTCCGATAACTCATTTGAGTCAGACACTTTTGTAGAAATCGAACTCATAATATGCGGGCGCGCTCTCTCCGCGTCCGACGAAATCGCAGCGCCAGATTTAATGCATATTTATTATGTAATTTCGTCTCGTGAGTGGCTTTTGTTATACCATATATCAATTTAAAGTAAAGTCATGTCTGCCATCAAAAATGTGTGTATACAATGACAGCGATGTGTACGATGAGGAAAATTGTAACGCTCTACATCGACGTCAAAAACTCTCTCTTGTTTTACATAAGTAGATTAATCTATCTTATATTTGATGACGACAATAACAATAGAAAAAATAAACTAGTATGTAGTAGGTACGTACCGTCTCGTGCAAGTCCGTGTACGGGTTCGTCTACAATTATTTTTTCTATCTAGTGCGTGATCTCGCCGATTGTAGTGCGATCTACCTCGAGTCTCGTTTTTTTATAACAGCGCCCAAACAGCTTTGTCATTTCCTCTACCTTTTCTCGCCGCGTAGGGACGGTTGCCTTCATTGTTACGCGACACGACTTTGCATGTCACCTACCCAATAACAGAAACAAGTTGCCCTTATCATGCTATTTATTGAACAACAAAAACAACTGTATCGAAAATACTTCGAAGGTTTCATGATGTCGTGATTAGCGGTCACTTGTGTTATGAGGGTAAGAGTAGATTGTAGCGTGTCGAGGCTAGCCGTTAATGAGCTCAACTGTTTACCATGGCGCCGGTCATACACTGGCTTCCTGCTTCACGAAATGTTCCCTGCGTGTGTTCTTGCGTGGTCAATGCCGGCAGTGTTGCGATGATTATGGCCATGAATGAAAATCTACTGTAGATAATCCATCTTTGGTGCACTTAGCACTTATTGACACGGATTACTCATAGCTCTTTAGGTATGGTATATTATGTCAGGGTACGATTTCCTTAGGTTTCATGACTGCGGAAGTAAATAGACTTCAGTTAAAGTCTTCTTATCAATTATAACTCCATCTCTTTCAATAAATTGTTATTAGCAAGATTGCAATTCCGTCCGGCGCCTTAATAATAAAAAATCTAAAGCCAATAGGATTGCACGTGTTCTATTTTTTTACTACGAGTATTAAAAATATGAGAACCTACCAAAAGTGTACGTTACGTGTGTCCATTGTGTGTTTCCATTACTTAGGTTTCCAGCGGACGCAGCCCGACAAGATCCTAAAAAACGGCATACATAAGTAAATACCGTTTGTAACAAATAGAATCCATTTACGTTTATGTATGTTCACATAATTTATATAATGCCCGTAAGTACAAAGTTACGTCAAACACAGTTTACTATTTATAATTCGCTCTACGTACCTAACCGTTTGAAGTTCTTTTCTTTTATCTTTATTAATATAAACCTTTCTCGGTTGAGCGCCGCCGCGCCGCAGGATCAATTCCGCTCATGATCAACATTTCGCCTAGAAACAGTGTTTTATAAAAGGTCGTTACGCGCTAACCTTTTTAATATTATGCTTTTAGCGTTAAATTAATTATTAGATATACTTAATCCAAAAAGATCGTCTATCTGTTTTTTTTATTAAATTGTACGGCATACGAATTGAATAAAACTAGTCGTTAAAAAAATACTATAACGCTATAATAAGCTTTATGATTGCTCGCTTGACGTTCTGGTGTCGAGTGGCACCTGTGGCTCTTTTTTGACGATGACCATTAGTCGTTGGAGTAGTCAGATCGTTAACGACTTGAAAGAGCTCCTTTAACACAACCGTTAAGGCGATTCAGACGCGTACAAAACGAGAAGAATCTTTCCTTTACGATTACGCTCGATTCTGTTTGACGAAAGCAATTACTTGTTCAGAGATATCATCACGGGGAGAGCATTGTCAGCCTGTGTAATGGACGCGACGTGCCGCGCCGCGCCGATGAGATCGTGCTCAACACGTTTGATTAATAAAAAACAATAATGTTCGATAATTAAATTTGTGTCAGTGTCGAGTGGTGGATATTAGAAGGTCGTACGGTTTGTCGACCTGGTTTGCGTAGAGCGCGGCCGACGACCCTCATTACGCGAGTTGGCCGATTACCTCTGCTCCAGAGTGACCACGATCAGGGTCACATCATACTCGCCTGCTACACTACAGTGTGTCGATTCAGCCTCCACACATTAACTCTTTCACTCGATTTATTAACCGGAATAAATTATGCTGCGGAATTGCTCCAAGTGTTCCTCAATTTTTATATCACTTGATACGTCATTTTTCTTGTGTGCTACTTCTGACCTCACTTAGAGAAAATTGGTTAGATGTGTTAACTATTTAATCATGCAAGTTGGTGTGACATTAAGTGGGCCTCTGGTGACGCATGACATTTGTGTTGACACTTAACGCGTGCTTCCGCGCTTGATGAACTTTCGCCGTCCAAGCGGAACACTCGCGCTGGGGGTCAAGCACACGCAACCGACAGGTGTCGCGCGTGCCATCAAGTAACATGATTATTCAACTATTACGACTTGTGGTTATTGAAATATCATCCTCCTAGCGTTATCCCAGTTTCAACCTGGGGTCTGCTTACTAGTCTAACCGGATTTGGCTGAACATTAGCTTTTCCACAGAGTGACTGCCTGTCTGACCGCCGCAACCCGAAGGTATAGCAATATTCCATGGTTGAGACTAGTGTCAGTTTATTTAGAATGTACTGACGCCCTATAACGTCTGTCAAAGATCTTCATGACAACCGGGACCGACGGCTTAACGTGCTCTTCGAGGCACGGGACAAGCGATAATTTATAATTCAATACGCACATAACTCCGAAAAGTCATTGGTGCGCGCCGTGGATTCGAACCTGATACGCGGAGGCATTGTGTGTTAAGGGTTCAAACCCCATAAGCAACCAACAATATCTAACCTGAGTGGTCAGACCCCAAAAAGAACCAAACTTTGTTGGATCTGGCACCCACTATTAGGTACTTGTTCTGTTATTTATGATCTTGTTGTCCATTCTTTCTGATTTATTTTATTTATTTAGAATCTCTTATTTGCAAAGGGCCATGCGACATAGAAAGAATCCCTAGTACCTAAGATGTAAAAAAAAAATTGTCGTCATGAGAACGGCCATCAACCATTGCAATTTCCTAGTATCAGTCGGAACAAGCGTGTAGATCAATCTCAGCGGTGGAGATCGATTTGTCACTCATTACGAATCAATCTACTTATTTAGCGGCTTTTTCCGCGCTGATTGTTTTCTAGATATAGTTAACTGAGTTGTTTATTTTACCGGTTTGATCACAAAACTGGACAACGAGCCATGTGCAATTCTATAGTAGCTATACAGCGCAGCGCAGATCATATATTTTTTCAACTCTTGATGTTTTTGTAAGGTTTATTTGTTCTTTTTTCTTACACTACTGAACTGAGATTGAATAACAAGTCGTATTTGATACAGGGAACGGTAATGATTCGAAATCCCTGTATGTGCCGCAAACGTAATCAAATTAGAGTATTAGCGAGGATCTTGTACATATCCACTCACATATGTACCTATACGTAGGGTAGGTCGACTTCGGTGTGATATGTAATGGGTCACAGCGGCGGTGTCATTCATCGGGCGCGATGCCGCGATGAAATCACAAGGCCCGCCAATTACCGCGTGTTATCCAATTGAGCGCGTGCTCACGCAATTATGAGGATTACGACCTTAATGCGATAATGAGATGAGATGTGCACCACCATAACGACTTGCTGTTAACCACTTTTACTTACCACTTAAGTATACGTACGTTGACATCTATTTATGTATGTAGTGTTGACTAACACAATAATAGGGAAGTTTCCTGCAAGTGAAATAAATTATACAAGTATTTCTATCTAATGAAATATGTCAAAATAATGGTAGTTTTATTCATCAATTAATGTTAAAACTTTTAACATTTTATATCGACAATTTATTGATAATAAGTATTCTATTTGACAGCAAAAAACGATGACGTCACTAGGTCTTATTTCATACAAACGCCGTAGCAAAGGTCGTTTTTGACATTTCATTAAAAAGTGCTTGATTTGTGATGATGATAGTTGGAAACAACCCTATTCACCTGGCGCAGTGACCCGAAGCATTTACCTCCAAAAGGCGAGATTTCTAGTCATAATATATCTCTACTGTGTAATTATATACCTCAGTGTTGTTCTAGCTTCGATAAGCCGATTATGTGTAACATCATACGCCGTAACCACTTTTCTGACTTAACTGCTTATGGGCGATTATAGTTGTCATAAGTAGTGAACAGTGGAATTAACTTTGCATCGTTTTTAGCATCGATAGATCAAATACATGAAACATTGTAAAAACTGAATTTCTGCTAAACCACGCACGAATTGGGACAATAGCTTACTTTCGATAATCTTTTCGCTCGTACTTGAGAGCTTTCGTACGATTAGCAGTATTCCTTGAGCTATGGCTCTCCCATCTGCAAAGATTTCAAAATAACATCATAAGTGGTTTTGGTCTTTATATCCATGACATATGCGAATTTCGTGGGCACCAACTACCACTAACATCAAGTGGGCCATGGGCTCTTCCATCGCTAGCAGCAATAAAACACCTCTATCGATCCGATTAAGCTTTTTAAGATTATGGAGACCCAGTTCCACGAGTTTGGAAAAGTGCCATCATGCTCTTTCCAATAACAGGGCTAACAATATTGAGTCCCCCAAGTCCATACCCGACCATTACTTCCGATAAAAGTGCTGTCCGACGACAAATAACAAATATGCGCTCACATTTTGAGGCCAACATGGGTTTGGGCCATCTGTCACTATTTGTCATGATAAGATTTGTGGCATGCCCTAATATGATTTATATATCGTCCTTTCTTCTGTTTTATCTCAGCGTCTTTGCCGTTTTGTGCAAAATAAACAAGTTTGGAAAAACATCGACAATCCTATACAAGTAAATAAGTACGTTGCATAATTTTAAGTGCTAGCACAAAAACTTACTTTAAACTAGACGAGCTTTACAAAAAGTTACAATGTTTTGTGTATGTTGTTACCATCTCGGGTCCAATGTTTTGTAGCAAAAACTTTTTAGGTATTATAGACTTTTTGCGTGTGTACCAATAAAGTATACCGTTGTTTTGTACTACTGTCCTGTTGCGTACCTGTCCGTTTGTAACGAGTTTGTCTTCGCCCGCCTGCGAGAAATGCTTAAACGCACTAGATTGCGACATTTATGATTGCGACATTACAAGATCCAGCGACCATAACCGTAGCTACTATTACATGTCGGTTGCGCGATTTTCCAACAAAAAGTAGCGAGTAAGCTTTTGCCGTTGTAAGATATTAGATTTTCCGCACGGACGCGGCGCGCTCGGCCGAGTCGGCCCGTCGCCGATACCCGGTAACTCGATACATGTACGGTGGCTAATGAGTCGATATCTACTGTCTTATCTGGTACATGGTGAAAGTTCACAAAAACACTGTAGCCATGTCAGCCTGTTATCTGCGCTAATACGTAGGTAATATGATATAGAGATTGTAGTCTTGGATTTTGTTACCATCTTCTCATATTTTTTGCAGCACTTTTTTTTTGACGATTTCTTTTGAGTCTTGCAAAAAGATTGAGTCATAAAAAATCTTTTAAGTGCAAATATATTGTCTGGCGGTAGTAATTTTCTTAAGTATGCGTTTGGGTGTCATTAAACGCTTGTTATATTGGCAGTATGGCGTTGGCGTTGGCCGGCGCTAGCTTGTCTGGGTACCAATAACGCATTTCAGGGCGTCGCCGACGACGTCGACGACCCTTTCAAGCGTCTGGTTTTTTAACCTATTCGATCGACAATTCTCGGGGGTCGTCAACTAATATTTTATTAAGACTCATTCAAACCTTTGTTTTGTGGTGTAGTTGGAAATACACAAATTAATTCGACTATAGCCTTGCAGCAACAAAAAAAAATATATAAAATTAACTTATTAACTTATCAGCAATAACATTGCATGAATGGTCATTCTGCCAAAGACTATTGAAAGCAAAATTACTAGGCTAGTACAATTTTGCGCGATATCCTAAGTATTGTGACCTGGTCATTTTCGAGCCTCCAGCAGTGACCTCTGCTTTACTGTTGACGACACCGTGCACCGGTACGCAGTGCTGTGTCCGCCAACCCGCCGACACTTGTACATCCATGTACAGTGACATACACAATAGAAGATAATTAATTCATGTCACCTTATCGGACAAATGAATAGGAACGTACTACTGTATTTAAAAACAGATTAACCGATTACAAATAGATACTGTTTTAGGACGGCGTAATGACATATTTGTTTGTTTTAGGTCAGTTTTTTATGTAAACATCGCAAAATAAGATACGTGTTTGAGTAAATAAGAAAGAATATATTCTCTCTCTATTTACTCCACCATTATTGTATCGCATAATGTGTCTAGACTACTACTTACTGATAGCAATACGCGCCGGCTGTTTTAGTATGCATAGCGGTACTTCAGGAGCCGTGTGACTTTATTAACATATAGTGCATGGGTTAGTCTGCCTATAGAGACAAACAACATGCCTACATGCTGTCAGTAGAATGTCCGTTATATCTGAGCCTACACATTTATTAATTTCCCGAGCACCGCTCTCACATTCTTTTGTTCAGCTAAATGTTTAGTACACTATACACACAATACATAAATGTTGTTGTGTTTACACGTTTTGTCGAACGTAACGGCAAAAAAACTGTAACAATAAAACAATCGCGTCGAACAATGGTAATATTTTATAGTTATATAGGATTTGCACATAAATGGAAATTCGCTTTCTAATGAGTGTGGCATTGTGTTGGGATTGCGGTAATGATAGTGAAAGTGCGCACGCGCAGGACGCGCGCTCGCAGCCCGCGCCCGCGCCCTGCTTTGTTCGACGGGCGGCAGGGCTAATAGTCGCGACGCGAGAAAGGCACGCGCTTGCGCCGCTTTATTGTTCACTAACTATACATACTGTTACAGTTATGTGTGTCCATATATAGGGTGGCTGATGACCGATAGGACACAGTGTTGTGCAAATTCTTTTGTATTAGGAGGTAAAGCGCCAGCCACTAGGAAAGGAGGCTCTATTCAGAGGATCCACTATGAAAGAGAAAGCTTTGATTATGCAAAATCTTCGTCGAAAGTCGTCTCTATTTTGCACAATCAAAGCTTACAACCTAAGTACGGCCTTCATCTGTTTGTTAATAGCAGGCCGTATATTGGTTTGAGGAAGTCGTTGGCTTGGCCGTTAGGTACATCAAAAACATAAAAACGCACTTCTTCCCCAAGTAGGTTGTGTTCTTGCTCGTTAGTTACCTACCACAAAAATTTAAAGAAGCGTTATCGTAAACATTATTTTGTCTCATTTATATTTACACTAGAGGACGCCCGCAGCTACGCCCGCATTTTATTTTATTTTACTTGTTTTGCCCGATCCCGTGGGAATTTCGGGAAATCCCTTCTTAGTGCACCCCTACGGTCCCCAAGGAACATATATGCTAAATTTCAGCTTCCTGCGCCCAATAGTTTCGGCTGTAGCGTGTCTGTCAGTCAGTCAGTAACGCAAGGATTTTATATATTAAGATTAAAAAGAAACAATGTTATCCGTTTATTTTCAGTCGATTAGCTAATGTGTCAGATGATCACAATATAGATTACTGTTATCAACTTAGCACGTACAAGATAATTTATCAGAATATGGGTGTGCGAATGAAACCAGTCGCGCGATTCATTCGTTATACTATTTTGTTACACTGTGGCGTCTGCAGACTGCCTCGGAAAGCACTACAAACCGACGGTGCCGGCTATCTTGAACATCTTTGACAGTCGTTATAGGTAGTCAGTACCTCTAAATAAACGCAAACTTGTCTGCCATGCAATTACGCTATCCCTTTGGGTTGCGGAGATCAGACAGACAGTTTATCTGTGGAAAAGCTAATATTCAATCCAATCCGGTTAGACTAGTAAGCAGATCTCGGCCTGCAACTGGGATAGCGCTAGGAGGATGATGTATAGTCTGGAGACTAATTTCATCGCAGTATCTGATGACTGCGAAGAAGATATGACTACGATCAAGATTTCTACCAAAAGGAGGCTGTATTGCGGACCACGGATAGTATCGTTTGAATGTTCTTCTTTGTGAAACATTAACTACCGATCCGTATCGACGAGTCCCGCTATTTGATTTTAAATTTGTTTTTTTTAAATGTAGAATTACATAATAAAACTCAATTTTAGTAAAGATAATATAATTTTGTAATATCCTAGGCTAACGATGATGACGACACACAGACATCTGATCTCAAACTAGACATAGCTGGTACTATAGTAACAAAACAACTGATATTGATTGAGATTACAACACTTTTATCGCTGTGACTAATTATCTAATCGAGATAATTTTATGGGTCAGATTTAGGCAATTTCAGGTCAACTTGCGATAAGTTTACCTGTAATAAATGGTTTATGATTACAAGAAACGTGCTCGGCCGCAACTCCAATATCTAATTAGTGGGTATCCTTAGATGTTTTTGTTGCGCATTGAGGTAAAGCACAAGGTTCGGATGTGAGCTACCTAAGCAAGATTTATTATAGAATGCCCCCTTAATCCAAATAGTGTACCTGGATTTTAGTATTTTGTTCTAAGATGTGAAAGCACAGGTCTCGCCAATTTCGAAGAGTGCCACTTTTATTTCGTTTATTCTGTAATTTTATTCTACTTAAAAATACTGCCATCGAGTGTGCGGTGCGTTCTTTTGTAGCGTTGAGGTACTTCTCAATCGATAAAAGTATCTTATTTTACATGTATTCTTTGTTAAACTGTTCATATTTATAGTTGTTTAGAGTAAGTACCTTTGTTGTACATTTTTAATAAGTGAGGTAATTAAATCCGAGACGAGTGGATAAAGGATTTTGGTTTCGTGGTTTGATGCATGGGTTGTGTTTTAGTTGTCACCTCGCCACTTACCCTGTGTATAATCGAAGAATTCAAGTTTTGTTCGGATTTTGAGGTAAAACCTCGTCCATTAAATGATCAATCATCATGTCACACCATTGAAAAGTAGCATTTAGATAACTGACGTTGTAATATGCGAGGGGTCACATATTCACTTTCGTGTGCATCGTAATCGAAGTAAAAGCGTATAAATCGTCATCATTTTAGAGTCGCGTTACCTTAATGCGCGCCATTAAGTTCTATTTTAGAGACGGCGGCGAAGGAAAGTGATGTGGCGCTTAGTCATGTAAACGGTCTGACGAGAGACGAGACTGAGGAGCGCATAATGGCTCAGCAATAGATTAGATCCGCCAATACTCATCATCAGCGGTATTGAGCGCGACTAATGTCCTACTTACCGAGGGCGTGTCTTCTGGGCTTGTACTACGAACTTCGACAAGTATATAAAAATTAACTGGACGCGTACTTTGTACTAGTACAGGCCAGTCCTTCCGACTGGCCTGTACTAGTACAAAGTAGAGATGAGAGGAAAGACAGGCCTTTGCCCTGCAGTGGGACGCTACAGGCTGAAAATAAATTGAATGTAAAATTATTCGAAGGTATTGATAAATAAAAATCTAGATAGTCTATAGTTTTGCTATTGATGGACATTCGAGGCAGTCGTTGGTCGTTGACATCTACCCAATTATTGGCACTTGAACATTTAATATCATTAAATAAGAAATAGGCTAATTGTGCATAATGTTCAATGCCCTCAAAGATTATGACGACAGTCCATTTATGAAAGATTCCAATGAGGATTCATAGACTCTCTGCAGTGGCGGCGCTAGGCGTCGGCGACGTCGGCGACCGCCGACGGCCTCGCGCCTGAGGGGGCCTCGCAAAAAGTTTTACAAGTTACATACTTAATTTCTTTTAGCCAATCATCCTGGCTTAGGTAGCCGACACCGAACATTTCGGGAAAAAGCTAAGCAGATGATGATCACTGTAATTATTTTCGAACACGTGCGTAACAAGATCCGTACGTGTTGGGTGAAAAATTTTGAATTGTCATTTATTTACTCATACATACATTATTTTATAATTTGGCTCACTTAATTTTAACGGTTTTTTTTACTACGAAGTAAACGGGGCCTCGCCATCGATTTAGAAAAGGGCCTCGCGAACTGGATGTCGCCGACGTCCACATGTGGTCTAGCGCCGCCACTGACTCTCTGACATTAACCTTATAGTGCAAATAATTGAGTCATCTGTGAATGATTATAGTTTTCACGAAACTACAAAAATCGACGTTGCAAGTAGACTCATCGATCTATTACGTGTAGAACTCTAAGATCTTGTACGTGTGACACGGTACACACCAAGTTCGAAACGTGACGATCATACAGATTAATAGATTATATTGCTGAAAAGATTTTGCCAAACCAGGTGTATCCATGTTGTGTCTGCTACAGCGTTCGTTGCTAAAGATTGTCTCAATCAAGTTTCATATGATAATTTAAGTTAGCATTTGTTCATATTTTTATTTGCTTTGCAAATACTCATCACGATCCGTTTGTTGTTGTGCCTACCAACTAGACGTCTACTGCACAATACACACTCTGTAAGCATAGGGTTACTACTAGACTAGATCTTTTCGTAGAAAATATTATCAGAACTGCTTACCTGAAAGTCAAACTTAAGGCTCTTTGGTCGACATCTAAACATGCCCTTACATTTACGCTTTAAATGGCTTCTTTGAGCAAAGGTATTCTCGTAGGCACAGATACAGTCAGCAAAGTGAATTCATTCCAAAAAGGTTTTTGTAACACATGACTGTCTTTGTAATGCAATTAATGTCAATGTGTTTTAACGAAGGTGCCTGTAGGTCGCCAGTCTTTGAGTGAAGCAAGCCGTGTCTCGCGGTTCCCAGCGCGTTGCCACACCGCCTTGTTTGCTATTATGTAACCGTCACACCCATAATGTACCGCAAATACGACACCTGTATGTTACATACACACTATTGTCTCCAGTCCCCACGGTAGAAACGGTCTAGCTTCAGGCACTCCAGCGTTCCTTATCTCCTTTGAAAAGAAAGGACATAACAATAAAAAAGAATCAGACAGCGTTGTTTCATGCCCTTTATGTTTCCTCCCTTGTTACATTTGGTGAGATTTATATCTTGCCTTTGTCTCAGGCCGAAATTAGAATTACCCAATTAAAGTTTTACCCGAGAACTCGGACAAAGAAGTTATTACATTAGCCTAAGGCATGCCCATCTTATTTTCTGCGAAGTATAACGAGTTTAATTAGCACATGGCCAATAAGCGTATATTTCGACGAAGTATTAATTTGGTGCGTGTTGTGGATGGTTGCCATGTTTTAGACGGCGCTTTTCATACTCGTATTCGTTTCAGTCGCTAAACTATTTAGTCAATAAGTAGATGAATATGATTGTTAGTTGTTGTGAAATGTTCGTGTGCGACTTTAAAGACTAGGTATTTGGTTTCAAAACACATTATTGTAGAATCACGGGCAGGCTGTGGATTACAAAATCAGCCCTTTTTAGGGTTCCGTACCTAAAAGGTAAAAAACGGAACCCTATTACTAAGCCTCCGTCGTCTGTCTGTCTGTCTGTCTGTCTGTCTGTCTGTCTGTCTGTCTGTCTGTCTGTCTGTCTGTCTGTCTGTCACCAGGCTGTATCTCATAAACCATGATAGCTAGATAGCTGAAATTTTCACAAATTATGTATTTCGGTTGCCGCTATAACAACAAATACTAAACATAAAAAAAAATAAAAAATTAAGGGGGGGTCCCATACAAAAAACGTGTTTTTTTTCGTATATTTTGCTCAAAATTACTAACTGTTACAGGTAGACGCTTTAAATTTTTACAGAATATGTAGTTGTATATTACCTTTCAAAATAAATAATTAAATTAAAAAAAAGTAAATAATAAAGGGGGGCTCCCATACAACAAACGTAATTTTTAAGCAATTTGTTACTCGATCTTAATAAACAGGTAGAAACTTATAAAGTATTTAAGTATACATACAACGAACGTGATTTTCTTTTATAGATGATGGTACGGAACCCTTTGTGCGCGAGTCCGACTCGCACTTGCCCAATTTTTTATATTAAGGCCAACCTAAGGCACGGACGACCGTTCCGATCTTGTTTATTTATTAAATTGTATAATTCTTTTTCTTTATTAAGACATCTGAGTACTTAAATTTTATACCTAACGTATATATTTGTTTTATTAAATAAATAATTAAATCAAGTGAAGGGTTCCGTATAGCTTACCACTTAACATATCCATTACCAACATCGTCATCAGCGTTTAAAAGTCCACTGCTGGACTAGGCCTCTCCTTTGAAAGGAGGAATTGGCCTACTATACCACGCTGGCCAAACGGGTTGGTATAGGGTTTATATCAAGTTTTCCTTCTCTTACAGTGCTGTTCGCTGCATAATATGCTGCCTCTGTCGGCTGTTATGACACCCATGGGATGATATGGGGCGGTGACATTCCGTATTCTTAATCCGTCACCACACGGACGATTACCATCACCCAACCAAAAACCACTATCACTTTTTCATCACCTAAAATAACTTTATTTCCATAGCGTTTCTGTGAAAGACAAAATTATATTTGCGCTTTTTGACAATGTGCTCTATGTCAAAAACTGCTGACTACATCTCGTTCAAACCAATTCTCGTTGGAAGTTTTCGTTACGATGCACGACAATAACGTATGTTTTTCACATTTGAGACAAATCTGAAAAAAATATTTACTCTATCATTATGAAAACTTCTAAATTTACTGGGAGAGAGGTGGGACGGACCACAGTGTCATTTTTAATGGCCTATCTATCTATCACCTGCCCTTACTACTTCCCACAGCAACGGATCCTAATCCCCATAATCTGGCACATCGCAAGTACCTACCATTATGACTGATGAGAAAACAAATCAGAATCAGTTCCATGTACGGAGAGTCCTCCTTAATTTTCAATTGTATAAAAATCGGCAAGCGGTTCACAGAATACCTCTCCCAATTTTCGGAATAAAATGTCTGTGAGATACGGACGGACGGAAATTTTGTAAGGAAGGCAGGTGAATTTATAAGGGTTCCAGTGAATTTATAAGGGTTCCATGTTGCCATATTTTGGCTATGGAACCCATTATTAGTATTCCATAACAGAATAGCATTCCAATATATACGTAATTTTTTATTTAAAAAAGAACGTCTAGTATATTTCTGTTATATGTTGGAACGGTTATTCATTTTTCCGTATCTAACACGGAAAAACGCAGTAAAATGCATCATTTCTAATTTTACGCATTTGACGTTGTGGAACAGTAGTACTAAAATAATGAGTGTGTGTATGTAAGTAGGTATTATTATACAGTTCAATGTATTATACATTCGACTTTCCTGTTACTATAACAACTTTGTTAAAACAATATGTAAAATGTTTATGTTCTAAAAATTCTTTAGGCCTGATCTCCAAAGGCGGATCTAGAGATAAATCCATTCTTTAGATTTCTTCTAAAGATTTTGAGTGTTTCCCTTAATGAAACTTACCTCTACCTCTCCAAACAATATGTTCGCTCAAAATTTAATCCTGGAAGCGCCATTGTTCTACTGCATACGTGAAAATTCACGATAGTTTCTACATATTTATGGTAAAACGTATCGAGAAAAGTCTTACCGTACCGGAGTAAAACCGTGTTAAAACAGATATGAACAAGTGTTCTGATTGTCCAGTAAGCTCGTAGTCCATTTTCTACGTTTTGTTCTTAAAATCTTATACCTATTTCAGTAACAAATATCTGATTTCAGTCTTAACGAGTACTAGATACGACAAAAAAAGAACTTGTACAAGTCATTTACGTTATGTACCCTGTACATAAGTGCTTGTTTGATGTTAAACTGTCCGGTGAAATATCTTGTTTAGATTCTGATCAAATCGAGTATCGAAAATATGCGCTTTCGTTTTCAATCATTTTGCTTTACCGTTTCTCTGACATTATAGATGTTGTATAACATTCAGGATAGATAAAAACAGAGGTATCTAATGATGCGTTCTTGTCTAATGTAGACTCATGCGACACTATCATCTCACGTTTCAATCAATTGATAGTCGCGATCAAGATCCATTAAGCTTCACTATATTATGATCGTGTGAGGGTCCTTTCTCTGTATCCTTCAGCTTTCTTATTAGCGCTGCCTCTACGACCCACATACAACTGGTACGACCGGCCCAGCCGCCACTCGCTTCGAAAGCTCATGGATTTATTCACTATAAATAATACTAGACACCGCCAACACCCTTTCATTTATCGATCGTGAGTTTGCTCTACATTAATATCGTACTAGAAATCTCTCCACTGATTACAAGTTACAACTATTATCGTATTGTGTGTATTATCTAAATTAGGTTACTATGGTACGCATTAATAAAATGATGACTTAATCGAGAGAGTTGAACTTTTGGCTCGGCGCCAAAATAGAAACGCCTCCTTAATTCCCTACGTAAGCGACTCTACAAGTAGCCGTTTGGGTCCGCCTTAATTAAATCACTGGAGAGGTCAAAAATAAAGTAAGGATAATTAGTAATTAGCAGGTAGGTGAATCAGCTAGTAGATAAGGCACATTAAGCGTTGGGTCATGGTCCCGCCTATGCAAGGTGTCGTAAACATGCGGTCACCGCTATTTTTGTTTGAGCTGACCGGGAACTGTGATACTATAGCTACATGTCCCGATTTTGAAGGGACACTCCGATTTTTAGTGGTACCATGAGCTCATAGCATTTGGCGCGTGGGCCTTATTACAGGATGTCGATTGGCTTGATTGTTTAATATTCAAGACAAACCCGCCTTGAAAGAATTAAAAGGAAGAGAGTGTTCATCTTATGTTGTCATCATAATTGAGGAGAGCAATTCATCACTTGGTTCAGACTCAGACTTCCTAGTTCTGTTTAAGTAAAAAAGTGTTGCGGAAACCGAATTTCTTTTGTGCTTGATGTGAAGCGAATTATCTGGGGTCTTTATTACATAGGTGCTCTACGGTCGTTCGAGGCTTTTGCAAGATGACTTGGCAGCGAACTATGTAGTTTCTTTATGCTATTCTAGCTAAGTTTATATTATGATACGCTTCTTCTACCGCACCCTAGCTAAAACAATAACAAACCAGCATTCAATAGTTATTGTTATACGTTAAGAAATACCCGTGGCAACAGAGAGCACGGGGCGCTAGACGCGTGTGTACGTACGTGCGACGTGCGATAGGTAGTAGGTAGGCGCTCGGTGCAGCGACCGCGGCCGCCGCCCGACCCTGACCGTCATCATCTCTATTTATACACGTGCGTGCACCGGTCGCTTGCCGACAACCGCGAACATGACGCGCCGACTACACAACCACACACCAGGAAGTAGATCAAATAGACCAACGGAACACTTCGCCACTCCACCGTACATTGCCGACTGCACTGTTTACATTATCTTATTAAATTATCCTGAAACTTTTATAGTGTGTCCACAAGGATTGGGTCATATTTCTGTCACTTTAGCGAAGTGTTAAATTCATGAATCTCTCCTGATAGCACTTGTTCAAACAAGTATCTATTTAAACAACCGTTCAAGCTTGTTTAAAACTATCTCTAGGTACATTTAGTCGGATTATAATTATACACGAAGGAAAGCTCTTGTTCTAATAACTAAAACAATACATGTAGGAAAGTAAGCCTCAATTATTGTAGAGGTGGCAATTTACTCATTAAGGAAATACGGAATAGGTCGCGTCGCTCTACGCAAACCCAGCTGTATTAACGGCTTAACGGTGTGGCTCCGACGTGCGTACGTATGTGTAGAGTACACGGCTTGTTGTGCGTGTATTATAAAATCTGCATGGAGCTTTTGTAAGGCTTCGCAGAGTAACACACCTGCTCTTTGTACACCAATGTGCTACTTTCATTTTAATTTTTCGTGTATCCAAATCTGATGTCGGAGTTTTCAGATCTCCGATTAAGGTCTCCGATTTCATCTAAAGACTTTGGTCCTAAGACTACTAAGACAAAAGCCGGGACCGACGCTAGCACGCTAGCGCTCAGCTGTAAATGCCACAACTATCGGTATGGTCACCCATCCAAGTGGCGTGAGTGCAACTTTGCCGATCTGCCACGTCAAGTCACCCTATAATTCGTTGCTGTCCGATCAACATGATTGATGATGTAATAGGTATATTGAAGCGTTTTATTTACTCTATCTGTTCTGCACATACATAATTTTCATTACGCTTTTCCGTCAAAGAATTGGATAACCAAACTTCAGATGAAACAGATCGTCAGTGCTATTTTTGTTCTGTATAAGTGTTGTTTATAATGGTTTAAATGTAATAAATGCATCCGATCTATTTTAAACGACATAAATTGGAATATGAGACGAGGCATTCAGTCTAGTTTTATTTTAGTTTCGCTGAATTTATTATTACATACATACATAGACTCACGCCTATTTTCCGGAGGGGTAGGCAGAGACTACGCCAACGCCATTTGCAACGATCCTGACATACCTCAATATAATTTGTTATTGAAGCTAAATAAATTATGTTTATAAATACGGAAGACGATATGAAATATGAGTATGTCTCGGAAACCTTATGTAGTCGAAAGTTTATTGACCGGGGCAGTGGTGGTTACTAGGTTCTCCACTTCCTGTATTGTCTGTATACGAACCGGTAGGGTTGTCAATTACCCTTAAACTTTATAATAAGCGACAACAGTAGTGCCTTTTGGTTATTTGTAAAAACTACGGTACTTTGAATTGTGACTATTTTCACTCGCAGAATTTTCACTTTTGCCGTGAAAACTAGGGGGCGCAAATAGGCAATTGAGTGCGGTTAAAAGTGTTCTTGTTTTGATTCAAATACTCTCGCTTTTGTGATTGTAGAGTAGGTACATGTGCTGTTGCATTTATTTTTAAAATGTTGCTTGTGGTTGCTCAAGTCGTTGTCCTCATAGGCCGTACCTAGTTAATACAATTAACCATAAACCAAACATAGCCCATTGGCCCCATTGGGCTAGAATAATAGGCAACTGTAGGATGTAAAATTATATAAAACAATACTTATTACAGGCCTTCAGTGAGCTATGTTTGTTAGGTATCTTGAGTTCCTGCACATAGAAATATACCGTTGACATCTAATCTGTGTACCCTGTGGTGTACCTCTTTCACAAAAATATAATCGAACTGTCAATCAACATTATGACGTTCTGTAATAGGTACCAATGATAGATGATACGACCTCGGAATTCATAGTCGCTCATTTTCAGAGGTTTGTTAATTAAAATAATTTACAAATTTCCTAATAAAACTTTACATACTAAACACACGTAATTGTATGTATGTATTTATAAAAAACAAAACAGTATGTCTATCCATTGTCTAGTACCCATAATGCAAGCTTCTGCTTAGTTTGGGGCTAGATGGTGTTGTATGAATGTGGTAGAATGTTATTATTATTATTTACAAAATTTATTATCTATCCCATAGTTTCATTTATATTAAGAAACTACAATTTATACGTTTAAAAATATAAAAGAGACCACGGAGATCCACCAGTGTTGGGTACAGGGACCAAGCCACCGGTGGTTAGGGCTTCAGAGACAGGAACTTCCTCACGATGCGCGCCGTGTCGAGAAGATCTGCCTTCTGAATCAAGGACTTGATCCAGCTGCTTAGTGCGAGCCTCTTTAGGTGTTGGTCGAGGCTCTTGGCGATTAATCCATTCACCGACAAGACTATCGGCACAATGATCGCCGAATCCATATCCCACATGTCGACAATCACGTAAGCTAGGTCTTAATATTTGATCTCCTTTTATTATAATTTATACACATGAATCCATAGAGATGTATATTAAAATATAACCTTTTCAGTCTGCAACTCTGCAATAAACTACGACGTCATTATCAAGTCTTGATCCTTAGAGACGCGACGGCGACGTAGTTAGTGATATAATGCTCACTCGAGAATGCGTCCCGATAGTCGTTACCCTCACTCCCTCACACTCAACACGTGCTCTGCACCGTACTTGTTGACAACCCTAGACAGGGCATCGGTGCCTTTTTAATTTAATATCGCACGGATATGGCCTCGGTCTGTGCATGATTTTTTACAAGGGGATTGGGTTTTCACCAAAATTAAAAAAAAATCAATAAAGATTGTTTATGATTTAGTCACAATGAATGCTGTGTGAAATACTTACTTAAAAGTATTAGTTTTACTAACAAATTTCATATATTATTTATTACTTTAATGTTTGTTCCTAAGTAGGCTCTTAGTAGAAATTAGGCCATAATGGTATTTTTATATAAAACGGTTCTTCTTAATCATGTTTATAAGGTAAAGGCACGTACACGTATACTTGCAATGCCAAAACAATACGTGACATTATAAAAATATTTTTCTTGCATAAAGATGTTCTTCTTGTCAATACTTTGGCATTGATTGCTACTGAATTCTAATTCCTGTGTAACGATAATACCTACTCGTAGCGATATGCCACGCAGTGGCGTAGGAAGGGGTCCGCCCCGGCCACCCTTTTTGGAGTGTCACCCATCCCAAGTGGTGACACCCAAAACTCAACTTGAAGAACAATGTACAAAAATACACAGCACTACAAGAGTTAGCCCGGAATTGTTAGGTATCGACTAAAAAAAAATAGGTCATCCGCCAACTACCGCCCCGGGTGCCACCCAAGCTGGCTACGCCACTGATGCCACGTGATTCATTAATGATATTATAGTTCTGATAAAGGCACTCTTACGGAAACAGGCAGGCACTGGCAGCGCATAATGTAGCTCATTATAATATTGTATTATGAATAGTAATATCCAACGAAAGGCGTCTGTCTCCAGGCTAAAATGTTGAAAACTATTTATTTTCTCTATCATGTGATTATTTCTTGTTTGACCTTTTTACACGGGAAATACGTCGAAGACTGTCAATATCACGAGCCGATATCGTGATTTATAGGCAATTTTCGTATTCGATCATGTTGTCTTCATGGCAACAGAACAGTTTATACATAAAAAACGTAGTAACCGGTCCGTATTTATTGCTTATCTACGCTTTCCGGAGACACACACTGTAAACAAACATGTTAGATAATATTGCCAAAGTCGTTAAATTCTTTTCGCGAACGCTGGGCATTCCCCACCAATATATTTGCATATATTAATATTTACATTTAAATCTAACCGTTTTTGGCGTATATTTTAATATTCTGCGTCGGCTCTAACGCCGTGGCAATGAATACGAATCCGTTTTATTGCCGTATTTGCTTTATTTATAGACATTTAAAGCGCCACAGTTTTAATAAAAGCATTTTATTTGACGTTTATGGCTTGTGATCTGAAAAACTCGATAATTTATTTACTGCCATCTCGTTAATAACGTTAACATATGTATTTGGTATCGTGCTGTTGGGCATAAAGTGGCAAAAACGGTATAGGTTTGCCTACAACGTTTCGTATTACTCTTTGTGGAAGGAATTGAGCTCTCTTTGACATCTGTTGAAAGGAGATAAAACGTAGCCTACTTCCGGACTAATTATAATGCGACTTTCTGTATCCGTATCCGTATTTTCGTAGTCTCGTCGGGTATAAAAGAGAACTCTAGCACTGTGTTACAGATTTAATCAAGTTCACTTAAAGTTTTCTTAAGGTTCAGATTGATAGCATAGTCTTATCAATCTTCTTATTCCTTCACTATTTCACGTCCTCTGTGATCTATAAGTTAAAATAGATCTCACCAGTCTTAGAAGATGGTCATTAATTATGATATTGCCTACTGTGATCTAAATACATCACCAGGTATTAAACTAGAAGTCTGGGACAAATGATGTATTATCGTGGATAGTGCAATGGGTGGAGATCGCAGGTCCAATCATATAAATCGCAAGACCCGACCCGACCTTACGTTGTCACCAAAATGCCAACCTTGCAGTTACAAATAATAATTGTATTGAATGTGCTGTATGTTTGTCTGCAGGAAGCTGAGCTGAGCACGTGGACGGCTTTCTTGCAGCGCGCCGTCGACGCCACATACAACACGGAGGTAGTCATCGACAACATGCACAACTTGATGGGTGAGTAACACACATGCGAGACCTTTGTTATATTGTTCGCATGCACAGACTTGATGCCGCCTGTACTACACTGAATAAGCTCTACCAGCCTTGCTGTCTTCAGCACATATTGATTCGTTCGATTGTTTACTTTAACGTATTATATAGGCATACTTGTAAGCGGACCCCAGGCTTCAAGATAAAAAGTATTAGATGCAATCGGGATAAGCTAGGTAGATGATGATGATAATCGAATCTCCATTTATGCATTTCGCTTTTCCATCTCTGTTTTCACTCATATTTTCTTTGTTAAATCTTGCTGTTACTGTTTTAGCAAGCACTTAAGCATTTATATGAAAGAGAGTGGAAATAGACTTCAAAGAGAGCTAGTGTTAGTGTCCATAATAATCGTGTCATAGGGATATAAAACATATTGTAAGATGTCTGTTGCTTGAACAATTAGCAACATGTGGTATTTGCGGTGGCTTTGTCCCGTCGTTGCATCGACGTACATATGCCGCGGGCCATAACACGACACTATAAAACGCTTTACGACGGATATAAAATACTAGAGGACTCCAGCAGCTACGCATGCACATTTTTTTAAATTTATATGTTTTGACCCATCCCGTGGGTATTTCGGGAAATCCCTTCTTAGTGCACCTCTACGGTCCCCAAGGAACATACATGCCAAATTTCAGCTTCCTGCACCTAATAGTTTTGGCTGTAGCTTGTCTGTCAGTCAGTCAGTAACGCAAGGATTTTATATATTAAGATTAAATGAGCCACGGTTACACCCGCGTTATTTAAGGCTACTGCTGTGCTCCCGTCGCTCATAGCGTGATGTTATACAGCCTATAGTCTTCCTCGATAAATGGGCTATCTAACACTGAAACAATTTTTCAAATCAGACCAGTAGTTCCTGACATTAGCGCGTTCAACCAAACAAACAAACAAACAAACTCTTCAGCTTTATATATTAGCATAAGATATAAAATATGTCGGGTGTGCGCGACCTATACTCATGTGATATCATGTCCTTGTGCGTGGGCCTTTATTGTGGTGCTCCCTGCGCTTCCCGTCTCGTAACGCCGTGTTTATATCTGGCGGATGACTGAGTTTACATCGACGTATGCGCGGAAGATAACAAGCAGGTGGAATAAAGTTGACACGTCTGATCGTGCCGACAGATGAATGAGAGAGCTTTGATCCGAATGATGAATAGCCGCTATCAATCATAATAGCTCATATCATAATTTGCTTCTGCTTAGTATGTCATAGTTGTCACTGTGAATTTAAGAGTAATGGAACAGAAGGATAAAAGTTAGTGTAGTTGTACATGAATGTTAGTTGGTCACAAATCGTAAGTACAAGATAACAGAAGAATCTACAAATATCACCAAATTCTAGCATCTAGACCCGGGTTCTATAATAACACTTAAGAATTTGCCATTTGACCAAAACCTTTTCCCAAAATTATGGTTATTACATTAGTGAAGGTCCGACCGACTCTTAGGTTATAAAATTGTTCGCAGTTTGCCATTCTGCCACTAAAATATTAACTTTTGTTTTGCTCAAAATTACTAGTTGTAACACCCATACGATAAATGTCATTGCATCCAAAATTCGTTGTTCAGTCAAATTTGCACTGTCAGTACTGATGCAAGTATTAAATTTTGTATAATTAGAACTATATATTAGAAGGTCATTAAGGTTCATTCAATGAACTGTTTCGGGTCTTATGGGTTTTTTAAGTAATGTGTGTACTCAGTTAATAGGCAGCGATAGCCGAGTGGATATACCAACAGACTGCCATGCAGAGGGTATCGGGTTCGAATCCACTGCGCGTACCAATGACTTTTCGGAGTTATGTTCGTATTGAATTGTTAATTATCGCTTGTCTTGTGCCTCGGAGAGCACGTTAAGCCGTCGGTCCCGGTTGTCATGAAGATCTTTGACAGTCGTTACAGGGCGTCAGTACCTCCTAAATAAACTGACACTAGTCTAAACCATGGAATATTGCTATCCCTTCGGGTTGCGGAGGTCAGACAGGCACTCGCTCTGTGGAAAAGTCAATATTCAGCCAAATCCGGTTAGACTAGTAAGTGGACCCCAGATTGAAACTGGGATAACACTAAGAGAAAGAGAAGAGTGTGTACTTACTCAATTGTTTATTATTATTTGCTCCAAGCTTCAGAGAGCATGCTAAGGCCCTGGCTGGCTGTGATGGACATATTTGACAGTCGGTATGAGGAGTCAGTCCCGCTGAATATACACTGGACGAGGCTCCGCAACCCAAAGGGAAAGGGCGGAGATCAAATGGCAACCACTATGTGGAAACATAAATCTAATATCTTAAAGCGGACTTTTCCAAGATAGTCTCAGATGAAACCTAAACCTTAGCTAACCTCAGATAAAAGGATAACGCAAGGAAGATAATGATGACCTAATTAGGTGTTTTCTACTTGTATAGCCAGCAATGAAAAACGATAACTTTCCATGTTACAGCGGAGCAGCGGCGCTGCGTACGTGAGGTATTATCTAGCAGTGTGTTCACATCGCTTTGCGCGGACAGCGAGGGCTGTGACAACGCGGCGACGGCTACGCCGAGCACGGCCAGTGTGAGCGTGAGTGCTAGTGCTGCCAGCGTGACGTCCCCGCTGGACCGGCGCGCGCCGTCGCTGGCGTGCAGCACGCCCATCGCGCGCGACTAGCCCCCGCCGCGCGTGCCCCGCACGCGCAGCTACTACTGCTGCCTCGCCAACATCAAGCGATGGGTATAGTGCAGATACTACATCTACTCTTACTTAGCTTAGTCTTAGATCTCAAATGTATCGGCTCTTTGTCGCGCGATTCCCTCACATCAATCAAACGTCTTAGTTGGGCTGTGCCTCACGTGATCTTCGTGTTGACATTGTTGTCGTTCAAGGATGATACTCGTTATTCAAAATATTGCTATGATAGCAGTTTAAAATGTTGCTAGAAATGCAGGATCATAAAATTATTAGTTACTTGATAGCGGAATCGCGCTTCAATGAGCTGTCAGTGCGGATATGCCCTATGCGGATCCACATTGCCGCTAGTGAAGCTAGAATGTACCCTCGTCTTTCGCGGATAAATTGTACCCTATGCCTTTAAATATAGAAGGAATGCACCATGACAACGATTGTGTTGGGTTTCCTAGCCTTAATGTTGTTAGATCTCGGTTCAGCGACAACGGGCTGTCGCCCATCGCCTGTAAATTATTGGTGTTCCACTTCAGCACGATATAAATAGCGATCGTTCGACTACAATGTACTGCGCAAGGCCTTGGCGTATACCAAATTATATTTTTATGATTTTGTAATCAACACGCGAAATGCGTCAAAACACTCGACACTCGATATTCTCACGAATATTTACAGTGTAGCCAACCGGGCCGCTCGACACTCGAGTTAAAGCGCGGCGAGCACAGCGCTTGTAATCTGTAATGTGCAGCGTGTACTTGTTTATGGAATGATCCGTGGCGATCGGCTCTGGTGCGATGACGCTCGTCAGCGGAAAGCTTTAACAGTACCGCGTCTGGTGCATGACGCTCGAAATAAAATATATATGAAGTCATTCTAACGATAAAGATATGTAGTGGATCGTTTATGTAACGTGTGAGTACAAACTGTTACTGATATCTGTGTATTACTATGTACATGTATCTAACACTGCCTTATAGTGTGTGTTCAATACTATATAAATGCCCAATGTTACATTATCTTCGATGGCACTCGCTGTCATCACTAATTATATAAAGTGTGAGTGGATTACTTGTTATACTTACTAATATATTTTATTCGCTTTGATATTATACGCGCTAGTGTGGGCGCTGTTAACCACGTCGATATCAATATCTAAATTGTTATTATTACTCAGAATAACGCATGACTGGACGCTATATTAATATTATATCGAATGAGTTCACAAATGATATACGACGTGAACGGTTAGGTCGTGTCGCCGACATTTGCAATTTTAATTGTTGGAGATAGAGCTCAGTAGTCGCTTAAAGAAGTAGGCCACGTTGATACGAGTAGGAAAGTTTGTTTAGAAACCTCTTTGCTGCGGGATGTATAAATTTAATAATATACATTTATCTATCACCGCTCTAAGTTACGAGCGTATGAGAAATAGTATTTTAGTTAATGCGGTCTTAATACCTTGAACACCTATTACGTCAAAGAAATCTGGTGGTAGGCAAGAAAATTAATCGCTCCATTACTTCTACTTTAGGTGACAATCTGGTTGTATATTATTTTAGCTAGCAATCTGTAATTTGCATAAGTTGGAATAAAATTGTTGGTACTCGGTGCTAAATACACGTCATACGTGTCGAATAGTGATGTTCTGCGTATCGATACCACACGCTAAATGTACAGCAATTTCTTTGCGTGCTTATTATTATATAAACAATATTTTAAAATTAATGCTACTGTGTTTTCATGGTGCTGTGTAATGTGTATTTGTTATTATATTTTAATGCTATTAACTGCCTTTTAGTTGGTTTACTGGACGCCATGCACTCTATATTTGTAATAAATGTTGATAATGCATACGTAAATGAGTTTGTACGTTAGTGCTAAGAACATAGAGATAAAATTGCCTTGTATTGTAAGAGTGCATGGTTGCGTCGTATATTCGTATGTAGCAATAGACCGCATGGTGCAAGCGCTGCGGTCGCTTTAGATATAGGTTTTTGAATTTTTACATTATTCCTAGTAAAGCTAGTGTCCGACACACAAACATCACGTAGGCATACTTGTCAGTGGATGATGTTCAACAGCATGTAACGAGTACGTCGGACACTGCACATTTGTACTCTCTATCTTCTTCATAGATCTGAATACAGTAAGTTTGTGTAAACAAAATTAATATGCTTCAACGTTACTTATATATAATACAGTATTACTATAATTAAACTTCATATACAGAACGTTTAATGTGTTACAATATATGTCTATATATGTATTACTTGTATGTTAAACAAGAGTGTTGCCAAATTTTGTATAGTACATACGTGAGGCGAATATGCCTCACCGCCTCAGTAGCTTTATGAAATTTCGATGTATATGTTTGGCGATATATTCATGTATTTTTATATTTAATAAATAAATGAAATTGTTACTATTACATTAGATGCTTGTTCGTAGATAACAAATTATATATTAATTGTATATATTATTAATATTGTCGCAATGTGATATAACAACGAAACATATAAATGTTAACATTTAAATGTTGTTGGTGGGACCTTAATCTAAGTTAATGTTATCATTGGCCGCTGCTGTCTTCGTCTTTAAATAATAAAATATTACGTATTATGAGCTGAAACACACCGTATGCGTACCTCGTCAAATCGTGTTACGTGTCTACCGTGTCTCATGGAATTATTTGTATTAAAAAATAGCAATACACAGGGGTATGTGTTGTGTACGCACTTTACGTATACGTGCACGTATACGCATACGGTGTGTTTGTGCTATCGCACGCTGTTACGAACGTACCCCGTTCACAGGTATAACATAATATATTATCTGTTTATATTAAACTGTTAATAGTTGCAAAAAGAGAGAAATAGCCTACGTATTAAGAGTAGTTTAAATGTCTTTGTATTATTGTAGTTAGACTAATACGTTTCAAATTATCTGATCAATAGTTTGCACACTATGCTGTTATAAATTATATTCTTGTATTGCTAAACTGTGGAGATAAATTAGGCTTTGTAATTAAAATAAATTATATTTAAAGTATTTCATATAGATTTCTCGTTTTGTAAGATTTTATAAATTAATCTCTTTTCATAGTTTTTATACAGTACATTATTATATGTAGTCTTGCTCTGAACCATGAACACTGCCACTACATTGTTACACATAAACGTGCAAGGCGTTACACTCTAAGACGTGATGACACGACTATACTCACTCACGTTGATACTTTTAGATATAAAATATGAGCAAGTCATACATTCAGATGAAATACATAAAGTTTATCTAGACAGCTGTTGTTGGTATTATATAAGTTCTGTTTATACTCAGTCTTTAAATGACGATTTGCCCTCGTCTCGCCCCCCACATTCCAGAATGTCTCGTATTTTGTGTATAAATTTATTGTATAAAAAGTAAATAAAATAAAGTGTTTATTTTAAAATATAATTTTATTTGTACCTTTTATCGACATTATACATTTGATTGAAATTTTCACAATTAATACATTAGATTACATATAAAAATATTCATTAATCAGACTCTGGTTGGCAAGCTCGCGCAGGGCGCTCTCGCTGTAGCGCACGCGCATGCGCACGCACACAACACGTGCGCGCGAATTACTTATGTGTTGCAGCTTTGCGTACCGCACATATAATCTATAACCACTATTATTAGATTTTTAGCACATTAAGAATTTTCATAATTAATTTTATATGCGGAATTTCGTATAGCCTGCCTGAAAACGCACAAAACCGACAATCTCGAAAGACGCACAACTTGTCCGCATTATAACTTTTCTTCACCTTCACAGCTGAAGGTAGGCCATTACCTGTTTGTTTCTGAATTTCAAAAGAATTTATTAGACCTTTTTACCATTTGGCGATCTGAGCAAAGCTGCAACAGTCCTATATGACACGTAATAACAAGCTACCCTAAAGCGGTACAAGACGAAGTGGTAACAGAAGCAAGCTGTGCCATCGTCAATACTGAGTTACTTAGCGTACGTTCGCTACTATAGTACTTACACTACACCACTCATAGCACCGATTGCACAACACTGGCAGCAGATGTACCCGTGACCACTATATGTATTAAAACAGGCGGGTTACTATATCAATCTGTTTATCCACATATTCACTGTCTTGATTTTTCAAGGGTATTAATCACACACGGTCATGTGAGTCCTCTGGTATTATACGTACGCATCCAAAAATGACCAAATACAAGTTTAATGAGTAATCGATTACAGTGCACATCAATTTATAGGAATAGGGTCTTTGATAAATTCTCTGAGATTGTAGGCAAGTGCGCTGTGAAAAGTTGAAGGGTAACGAGTCAGCGAAAGCTGCACAACTGTTAGGTAACCAAAATGTATACTCTGTGAACTATTCGTTTTTTTTTTATACTTAGAAGGAGCATGACCGCGCACAGAATATTTCCGTATCAGCATTGCAATGGATCACAGATTCAGAGTACCTATTGTAAGTTCTAAAATAAATAAGACGGATGTTAGGTATTATTGTTGGATGACGTGGTCACGGGTTTTTTAAGATGAAGCCAGCGTCTAAACAACGTCGCGGTAAAGTAAATAGTATGAAGAATAATCTCTTGTATAAATATTTATCACATTAACAATTATAGAGGAAGCGGTGAAGCAGTGGGAAGCGATGCCTCGGAGCTTCAACAATGGAATGTTTTATGGCACAGACGGCGTAGAAGGACTGTTCGTATGCTGGCTCGGTGATAATTCATGTTTTATATAACTTATTCTGCGGGTTAATGTCTGTACTGTATTATAAATAGAGGATGGTCGCCCTGTACATAATACTGCGGCGGGGGCTCGCGCTCGCATGCTGCGCGATGTCGCCCCGCCGTGCTCGGGGCGGCGACCATCAATACTTAACATTACTATTTACACTCAAACATAAAATAAGGCACTAACATCGATATCCTACTCGGTCACGGGACGGGCGCCGCGCGCTAGGCGGCACGCTCGTCACTGACGGTTGATGTTAATTAGAATCATCGCGACTTAATACTTTACATTGAGGAAGACTGTCAGCAGGCGACTTCTGGGGGGTTCGTATAACGAACATGGCGCTCTCAGGCGACTGCGGGTGGCGGGGCGGGTGCTGGCGGTGCGGGAGGCGGAGGGGGATGCGGTCGTGCTCTGGCCGGCGCTAGCACGTTGTGTGGCACGCACACGGTGCGGCCGGCCACCTGCACCGCCACATGGCCGCGTCGTGCCGCACCGACCACGAGCACCGAGTCCCCGGC
Organism: Euclidia mi; assembly: GCA_944739405.2. NCBI lineage: Eukaryota > Metazoa > Arthropoda > Insecta > Lepidoptera > Erebidae > Euclidia > Euclidia mi. Next base: position 51,857,579 of record OX123200.2, on the reverse strand, counting down.
GCGCAGGCGCACGGCCCCCGACTCGTCGGTCCACTCCGCGCCGACTACGCGCTGCTGCGGGTAGCCCAGCTTCACGCCGCCCGCCACTGTGTACGCGCGGGATGGAGGTAACGGCGGTGGTCGCTCCTGAAACGGACAAGTGATGGTTCGGTCAAGTTACTTTGCTGATGTGAGTTAAATTAGTGTCTGTCCATTATTTAGAGGCCATCCACAATTTACGTCACACATACGGGGTGGATTAGGCGGTTGATGGTCTGATATTGTATGAACAAGATGAGGGTTGTAAAACCATTTGCCGTAACTTTTTACCAAAAGGCACTCTGTAGCCAGGTGGGGCGATGATATTCGTAGGGCCGCGGCCGCGAGCAGGTACTGAAGGAAAAAAGCTGAAGTCCAATCTCATTGGCGTGCCATAGGAGAGGCCTACGTACAGCAGTGGACAGGCTGATGATGATTTCACCAAAAAACCCCATTACATTTGTATCCTAACAGTGGCGGCGCTAGACCACATGTGGACGTCGGCGACATCGTTCACGAGGCCCTTTAAATCGATGGCGACTTGGCGAGGCCCCGTATAGTTTGTAGTAAAAAAACCGTTAAAATAATGTATGAATAAATAAATGACAATTCAAAAATTTTCACCCAGCACAGATCTTGTCACGTACGTGTTCGAAAATAATTAAAGTCATTAGCTTTTTCCCGAATGCGAGGCCCCCTCAGGCGCGAGGCCGTCGGCGGTCGCCGACGTCGCCGACGCCTAGCGCCGCCACTGTATCCTAATAAAAAGATATGGTGACTTTCTTTTAGTATCCCTTACCAGGTCTAGCCCGAAGAGCGAGCAGGTACGTTTAACGAGCGCGGGGTCGCACTTGTCGGCGGGGTCGGGCGGCGGCGTGCCGGCGATGGGCGCGGGGCGCGGCCGCGCGGGCTGCAGCGGCGGCGCCGGCACGCGCGCGCGCGCCACGCGGGACCGACGCCACGCGGACTGGATGCACTCGGCCGCTGCTTGGCGACGGGCTCGCCTCATGCGCTCCAGCACCTAACAGATTATGTACTCTGTAAGTCATGGCTGTTGCAGCAGACAGGTTGTTGAGGCTACGCAATGGACGCCCCGCAAGGTGGACCGACAACCTTGTTGGGCTTACGGTCGGCCGGCCAAGATCGGTCTATTTTGAGAGCCGTCAGGAAGCTTGTTGAGTAGTAGACGTCTTTCTGCTAATATTATATGATGAATGAATCATGTAAGTCATGAATCTTGCGGAGTGTAGACCCCTGTATGTCGGTAAAGCTTTCAATATTTTATCTTCATGAAAACGGTCGGAACTCGAGTCACACCTGTGCGCTTCGGGTTAGGAACTCATTAGGTACCTACTGAGCTGAAACTCTATAAATATAATTCGCATTCCGACCGTTTGTGTGAAGTTAACATGCGGTATCGATAACATAACCGTGGCAAAAGTGGTAGGTGAGGAGGTAGTCCTGACCTGTCTCATGCCCTCACTGAGGAAGACGTGTCGCTTGCCGAGCGCCCAGCGCACGGCGGCGGGCGAGGCGGGCGCGGGCGGCGCGGCGGCGGCCTGCACGGCGCGCAGCACGCCCGCGCACGCCGCGCCCGACTCGCGCTCCGCACCGCCCCCGCCGCCGCCCCGCCGCCACAGCGCGCGGTACCGCCCGCTGAACGCGCGGAACCGCATGCGGTGCGGGTACCCGCTCGCCATTAGCTGCGTCGTCTCCAGGATCTGGAGTGCACGCACCTACAACATACGACTAATTATGAAATAGCTACTCATAGAACGATGAAAATCACCAAATAATGAAGAAGTCGAAAATAACCTAGATTCTAATCTCACGATAGAAGAAAATAAAGTTGTGTTTTACACACAACTTTATTTTGGAACGAAATTCCTTATCGCGCGTTGCGAAAGGGGGCTAGACGGAAAAAATAAGACGAAAAGTTGTAACGACACTTTTTGCTATAGTAAGCTATTGGTAGCCATGCGTCTCTCAGTCTGTCTCACTCTTATAGAAAGCAAGCATCACGTTCATGCTTTCTGATCACGAAAATGACATCTATTTGGGAATCCAAAATGGCGGACGGGACATTTTTAATAAAATTAATATGGGTATAATTTTCGGGGTTTTTATGGATTCTGGTCACGAAAATGACATCTATTTGGGAATCCAAGATGGCGGACGGGACATTTTAATAAAATGAATATGGGTTTAATTTTCGGGGTTTTTATGGATTCTGGTCACGAAAATGACATCTATTTGGGAATCTAAGATGGCGGATGGGATATTTTTAATAAAATTAATATGGGTAGGTATAATTTTCGGGGCTATCATGCATTCTGATAACGTAAATGACATTTATTTGGGGATCCAAGAAGGCGAACGGGACATTTTTTTGTAAAATTAACAATTATTACTAAAATTGAACCTTACTTAAAAAAATAAAATGTTAATACAATTCCTTCATTAATTAATCGAAAGGAACTTCGTTCCATCCGGGTGTCCCTTGACACCTCTCAAGCAGTTTTTTCTTCTGTCGTGAGACATGACACATACCTACAGAAATTTTGACGCTTCAAAAGACTAGACTACGAATACAACAGAAATCTAACCAGGAAGAGAGCTACAAATAGGTACAACGAAATCTAAATAGGAAGAGATAAATATATTCCGTACCTGTCGTGCTACGGTGGCTCGTTCAAAGAGCATCGGTGTTTCGGTAGCGTTCGCGCGCAGGCACCGCACAAAGTGTGGTCGCGCGTGGACAAGGGTGCGCAGCAGATTATCAAGACGCGTGTGGAAGTCTTGCGTCAGCGTGGAAGCGGCCGCGGCGTCCAGAGCCGCCGCCACCGTCGGTGACGCGCGGAACTGTCCACCGGTGGGACCGCCTTGGGCTGTCAGAGCCTGTACACAACAAAACCGGTTAATAAAACAGTAAATAAAAATAAATTCAATTGCTTCATCAACCTTCATTGCTACAAACCTTAAGCTCGGCTCCAAAGAGATGAGTAGCGAAGCCGAATTCGCAAGTTCTGTTGTCGAAGGCGGCTAGTAAATCATCAGGTACGGCGTCGCGGTTAGCTTCGAGGAAGTCTGCCGCGTCGTACGACACCTCGCCCGCGTAGTGACGCACGGCGAAGCGACGCGGATGCGGCGGTCGAGCCTCCGCTAGTCTTGGATGACCTCTGGAATTAGGTACAGATGAACATAAAAATCTCGTATGAAATTTGAAATTGTGGTGGGAATTGAATAATTCAATAACCAAACAGTTGTATTACCTGTGTGCCGCCTTTATCCTGGCGACGTATTGCTCAGGCGTGCCACGCGCAGCACACTCGGCGTCGAGCGCTGCCAGTAAGCCGCCGCGCAGTGAGGACACCAGGTCGATGCACGGCACGTTGTCCACGTAGTCCACCTCGAGCGCGCACGACACGCCCTCCTCGCGACACGACTCGGCCGACGACTTGAACACGTGCGTGTTGTAGAAGTGCTGCATCGTCTCCGCACACAGGTTGGCGCACAGGTGCTCCAGCCGGCTCGGCGCCGCGTCCTCGAACCCAAACATGTCGAGGATGCCGACGAACCCGTCCGTCGCGTGCCTCACTGCGTCGTTGAGGGCGGCCATCGAGCGCGCCCCCGCGCGCCCTCTTGCGCCGCCGCCGCCGCTGCCACCAGCAGAGGATGCTCGTCGTGATGCAGCATCTTGGTTATGCACCGACTCGTTGGAATCAGAAGAAAGCGTACCAAGGGTTGAGCCAAGGCGCTTCAGTGAGTTGGCACGTCTCACTATGGTTGCTACAGTGCGACAGTACAAAGCTTTGGCAAGGGCATCTCGCGCCGCTGCCGCCGCGGGTGGTGTGGCCGGGGCGCGGGCGGGTGCTGCGCGTGTGCGGGGCGCCGCTCGCGACACTAGGCCCCGCAGTAGCGCTGGTGCTGCGACTCCTAACAACGCAGCCGCAGCAGCCAGCTCTGCTTCGCTCGTGGGCTCTGCGGAACCGTCACCGCCTTCCGTGAACTGTACATTGCCCAGGAGTAACACTGCAGCCAGCACACGAACCACATCCAGGAATGGTATACCCAGAATGACGAGGCATGTCTTCCAGGCGTGAAACCGTGCCGCGTCTTCTGGCTCCGGCCGTCGATGATGTGCGGATGCAAGATACCTGTTCAGTAAATATACCATATTAAGTTGCTCTAATTAGGTATATTAAGTTTCAAGTAGGTATTCATAGATATCATGATGAAATATTAAACGCACCTAAGATCTTGAGGCGAGTAACCTTCGAGATGAAGTTGTGATCGCTCTTCGGGTGTAAGTCCGGCGAGCATTTGGTAGAAAATGTGATAGTTGCGCTCGCCGGCGGGCGGTCGTACGACGCGCGTTTGGTCCAAGAAGTAGCAGTGGATCTTGGTGCGATATAACGCGCCGTCTGTTACTTGCACTTCGATGAAGTGGCCCTAAGGAATAAGTAAAATATAATAATTAATCACTAGAGGACCCGTGCTGCTCCACAGCATATTTAAATATTATAAAAATGCTCTTACATATAGGTATGATGAGTACATATAGGGCAGTTTTGGTAGAAATGGTAGCTTTGGTAGCAATAGTAAAGCCAAAAATACCATTTCTACCAAAACTACTATTCCTACCGAAAATACTATACCTATCAAAACTACTAGTTGTATCAAGACTACTATTCGTACTAACACTATCATATCTACCATCTTTTTAAAACTACTATTTCTACCAAAACCGCCGGTGATGCCAAAAGTACCTTTTCTCTCAAAACTACTATTCTTACCAAAGCTTCAATTTCTACCACAACTACCACTTGTAATATAATTATATGACAATAGTACCTACTATGAACCGCTGTAATATGTTCCACATAAAAAAATAGAAGATGCCCGAAGAAAGTCCGTAATTTAAAAACACAAAAAATTTCCTAACTTAAAACGTGATTTTCCCAACATTAGGTGGAAATTTCACTACATTTGGGGAAAATTCCTCGGGTCGCGAGTATACTGACGTCGATACCGCGACCCCGTCATGAGGGTCGATAGAGGAACACCGTGGTGTTTTAGTGGGTATGCCCCACACACTCCACCTGCCCCATACTCGGTACAGAGTTGGCGGAGGGGTCCCTTTGAGGGACAGTCCGCAACTGGATTTCATCGCGATACAAAAAAAAAGGGGAAAATTCCTCAACATCAGAGATCAGTTCACCCAACATTAAGGGTTAACTGGTAACATTACAAAAAAAAAGGGGAAAATTTTCTCAACATCAGAGATCAGTTCACCCAACATTAAGGGTTAACTGGTAACATTCGGGGAATATTACCTGCCATCAGCGATAATAATTCACTATAGTGATAATTTTACCAACATCTATACTAATATAATAAAGCGGAAGAGTTTGTTTGTTTGTTTATTTGTTTGTTTCTTTGAACGCGCTAATCTCAGGAACTACCGGTCGGATCTGAAAAAATCTTTTTGTATACGATAGCCCAGTTTTGCCGGAAGGCTATAGGCTATATAACATCACGCTTCGACCCTTTGGGGCCAGGCAAAAGGCTAAAAAGGCTAAAAGATAATGTCGGCTAATCTCAGGAACTAGCAGTCGGATTAGAAAAATTGTTATTGCCTATGATAGCCCAAGTATTCCGAAAGGCTATAAGGCTTAATAAAATTACGCCACAACTTTTAGGGGCCAGACAAAAATAATAAAATGGTCAAACGAGAAGGGGGAGGGTTGGGTCAAAGGCAAAAAAAGGCTAAACGAATAGGATACAATCTATATGGGTATCGTTTTCAAGATTTTCGGGACGCTGATTAATAATATGAAATTTATTTAGTGATCCAAGATGGCGGACGGGAAATCAAAGATGGCGGATAAGAAAATTTTAAAAATCAATATGGGTATCGCCTTCGATATTTTAGGGGGTGGGGAATCGAAATACAACATCTATTTCGTGATCAAAGATGGCGAATGGGAAATCAAAGATGGCGGATGGAAAAAAATTATAAAATCAATATTGGTATCGTCTGCGATGTTAAAAGGGATGGGGAATCCAAATACAACATCTTTTTCGTGATTCAAGATGGTGGATGGGAAATCAAAGATGGCGGCTGGGAAAAATTTTAAAAATCAATATGGGTATCGTCTCTGATGATTTAAGGGATGGAGAATGCAAATACAACAACTATTTCGTGATCAAAGATGGCGGATAGGAAATCAAAGATGGCGGATGGGAAAAATTTTAAAAATCTATATGGGTATCGTCTCTGATGATTTAAGGGATGGAGAATGCAAATACAACAACTATTTCGTGATCAAAGATGGCGGATAGGAAATCAAAGATGGCGGACGGGATCTTTTTAAAAGTCGATATGGGTATCGTCTCCGATATTTTAAGGAATGGGGAATTCAAAAACACCATCTATTTCGTGATCAAAGATGGCGGATGGATTTTATTTTTTAATCAATATGTGTATCGTCTCCGATGTTTAAAGGGATGGGGAATCCAAATACAACATCTATTTCGTGATTCAAGATGGTGGATGGGAAATCAAAGATGGCGGATGGGAAAAATTTTAAAAATCAATATGGGTATTGTCTCTAATGATATAAGGGATGGTGAATCCAAATACAACATCTATTTCGTGATCAATGATGGTGGATAGGAAATCTAAGATGGTGGATGAGAATTTTTTTGTAGTCTATGTGGGTATCGTGTCCGATATTTTAAGGAATGGGGAATTAATATTATATAAAAATCTATGTTTTTTGTTCATCATTTATAGACTCTGAAATGATAAGACATTAAGCGCTATGTCAATGGTAACTTTGGAAATGGGGCTTGGAAAAAAGTGAATCAATTAAAAACTCTTAAAAAGGCGATACGGAGTTCGCTGGGTCAGCTAGTCGGGTATAATTTTACACACCACCACACTCACACCCGTATGAAAGTAAGGCAAGGTCACCTTAAGGAGGCATAACGGTTTTTCTTGGCAGTTACCGCAAGGAACTTATAAGATGCCATAAAAATATTTTTGAATTTAGAACCGTCCATGTAGAGAGAAAGCAATGGAATCTTAAGTTATAGGAAAATATTGAAAAATAAGTTCAATGTCCACACCTATCTCCCTTCAAACTTACCCAATTTAAATGAGCATACCATCAAATGAAGGAGCTCTTTTCAGCGCGTGTTATAGGCCTATAACGAAACGCCTACCTCAATGAGAACCAGATATATAGAAGCAGAAAGTCATTGACTACGGCTACGAGAGATCTGGCGTTTTATGGAGTGGAAAAAAGTCGAAGGTTCATTGCCACCTCGTGATATGTAAAAAGGGGAATTTTGGCATCACTCACAAAAAACTCACAAAAAAACAAGCTATTTAAAAAAAAGTACACTACGAGAATGCTTCCGATTGCAAAGCAATTGGAAGACCTAAATCGAGAAGTATTAAATACACTCTCAGTCAGAGCATGGGCAAATATACCTACTTATGTGATGATCACGGAACTTAGACCAAAGTGAAATAAAGCTAGAATATCGAAGAAGCTTACAATTCTGCTGGAGTGCGTATTAGCAGGAGTGGCGGCGGTGCCGAGCGCGCGCAGCACGGTGAAGGCGGCGGCGAGGTGCTTGAACGCGTCCGTCTCGGGCCCGCCGCCCGCCACGTCGAACAGCCGCCGCAGCAGCACCATCGACGCGTACGTCTTGCCGGAACCTGATACACCTGCACACAACATACATTTTATCAGATTTATTTGGTATTGTTGGTGACGGAAGCTATGTTCTTTCAAATCTAATTAGACTGGAATGCGGACCCTGGACTCCAAGTCGAAAGTCATGAACCGGAATAACGTTATTAGGACCATGATTATAATTGTTGATGACGTGAAAAACTATCAGTTAATAACAGAATTGCCCTACAGAATGTTAAGAAAAACATATCAAAGCTTCTTTCTACCCAGTGCTGAAGTGAGAGGAAGAAAATCGAAGAGGAACCGAAGGTGACTGTTACGTGTGTTCAGTATCTATGTAAGAGTCGGTCACTTTTTCTCGCCCATTCATGCTAATACAACATTACCGAGCATCCATCCTGGCTTAAGGCACAAATGTGCCTTAACGTGTGAATGAAAAGTAAAATTACTTTTCGTTCACCATTAGATAGCGCTGCTGGCTTATCAGTAGATACGTAGACTTACAAGTAAGTTGTTTCTAGCTAGAAGAGTTTTATGGTGGTTCTAACCTGACAGTATAATAGCCTGAGGGTACCCGGTGTCAGCCTGGTGCCTCACGGCGTCGTGCACCAGCCGCGCGAGCTCCGGCCGGTGCGCCCGCGCCGCCGTCAGCGTCAGCGCGTTGCACGCGTCCGTGTACGGATTCACCGCCACCAGGATCGGACCGATCATCGTCTGCAACATTAATAAACATACCAAATTATTAAAGTAATACCATTTTTGACTTGTAGATAATGTAGGTGCGATTAGCATGTCCATATCTGGAGAATTGGGATGGTTTCTTAGAAAGGTGGCCATGAATTCTTTTGTGATTATCTACATCTTTATTCTTTAGGTTAGTTCGATATCAGTTTCATCCGAGTTAATGTTTTTTGGTCAACTGTTCTAAAATGCGAGTGGTATCTACGTTACAACACCTACTGGGCTAAGGTCGTGGATGTTAACCTGGGTAGGTACACTTAAGAAGTATCTAACGGTGTTCAGAAGACAATCATGAAGCACGTCAGCAACTCAGCATATACTAACATAGAACTTGTTATGATAGAAGCGCGCTTGCAGCGCCCGTACGACGGCGTCCTCAGTGAGGGGGCCGCGCAGATGGATCAGGTCTTCCACGTCGGCGCCAGCGCCTCCCGGGCTGGATGAGCTCGTGTTGGTCGAGGCGTTTGGCGTCGGCGCCGCCGGCACGCTGCGCCATCGGCTCTCTGCCAAACATAACACGAGAATAGAGCGGATAGGTTGTTGCTTTAATCATTTGTCCTTTATTCTTTTGATGGTGTGGTGTATCTAAAGAGGCAGTTTAAAAGACATTCCCCAGCGGTTAACCTTTCGGCGATGACCACAGAGTAGTGGACGTGTGTTTATAAATGAAAAGTGGCCCGTGATCAACAGTGGGACAGATTACAAACAGGGCTGATACTATTATGATTGTCTAATAATATTTAATAAAGAGATCGATAGTAGCGTTGAGGGCCCGTGGCATATTCATGTTCCCATAAACCTGCCTTCTGATGTCGAGCTATGTGGTGTACATATAATTGTAAGTCATGATGAGTGGCAGGGCCGTGCATTCGAGCGAGGCACGTGGAGCCCGTGGCATTCTGTCCACGTAGTGGCGTTACTGGGAGCAGCAATAACTTGTGTGGTATACCTGGTGGTGGCGGTGGTAGGGGATGATGCGGCGCCGGCGGTGCGGGCGGCGCGGGTGGCGCGGGCGGCGGCTGCGGCTGGGCGGCGGGCGGCGGGAGCAGATGCGGCGCGCGGGGCGGTACGGCGGGCTGCGCTCCACTCGCCCCGCTTGTCGCGCCCGCTCCGCTTGTCGCCCCCGCCCCGCTCGCCGCGCCCGCTCCGCTGGCTCCGCCCGCGCCCGCGCCCACGTGCAGGTGGTTGCGGAGCGTCACCAGCTCCGAGCTGAGGCTCAGCAGCCGCCGCTGTAAGTGCACCGCCTCGTTGGACGATGACGCGTCTGGAACACAACCGAATTATACGTTAGCTTAACCCTGGATAGAAAGAAATACATCCTGGAACCGCCAGTTCCAGAATTTAGTTTTAGGGTTGGGGCATGTTTTGGTTTGGCTTGAACCTGGTGACGGAAGATCAAGGGCAGCGCTAAAAAGATATTTAGGTATCTTTGGAAGAAACTGCTTTTTAGTGCCCAAGGGCCTTGAGCCTTTTATCCTCTCTGTATGAGCACATGACCATGAAGAAGTCAATGATGCCACTAGACATGCAGTTACAAGAAATAACATGAAACCTATAAAAAGCAATCTTTCCAAAAGCATTGCTCATTTAGGTAGATATGAGCAGAAGACCAATACTTTCTTGGAAAGAAACTATGACCTATCACAAAAGTACCAATTGCTTATTTATATAACTGTTGGTCATCTCACCCACGAAATATGCACGGACCAAACGATCTTAATTACATCATTAATTTAATTAATAAACAGACACATCTTTCGACACCTCTTTCAATAGCAATATGCCTGCAAGTAACATAGAATTCAATAGCGAGAACATCATTAAAACATTCAAAATAACACAAAAGCTTTCAACTGCAGTACATTCAACTCTGACATCTGATACCGACCGCTCAGACATAACAGCCAAACGTACGTAAACCTTTCCGCTGCTTTCATATCTTCGTACGCGCATATCTTGCACACGTATTATGATGCGATTATAAATACTAGCTGTCTGTAACAACCGGGTTACATACAGCCTACTGTTATGCGACTGGAATGTAACGTGAATCACACATTATAAGATGTCTGCTATAATTTTACACCAATACAATGTGTGTGAGAAAAATTATAAAATACTTTACTAACAGTTCGCGTCGCAACCGGCCCGTCTTCTCACGAAAGTTTGCCGACTATAATAAAACTATAAAGGAATTATAAATTCTCTTTTGAACCGAAATATTGACGTTAACGAACGTGGAAACGAATGATCACCTGATTATATTATTATAGGTTGTGGAGGCTGCGGTGTGGGACGCGGCGCGCGGCGGTAGGGTAGAGACAACCGGTCGTTGGGACCCGCGACGCCCCAACATAACCCTTTCACTGTAGTCCATAGAGTTTCAAATTGAAACGCGCGTGACGCAAACGCAGCGTCAAAAACCTTTTTATTAGGTAGTGTGCGATCGAAGGACACCACCCCTCCCGCGGGCCGCGCTCGCCTCGCGTCTGCATCTCACAATATTTAAGAGAGCTTTCGTTGATTCAAGTGAAAAAGACGCCTCGAGAAAGTTTGTTCTTGCGTGATGAAAACACGCGCAGGTGCCAACCGAGGCACGCGCATCATCGCACAACTAAGTCAACTTTAACATAGACACGCTGTCTGCTGCTTCATATAAGTATGTGTCTCAATAAAACTCGCTGAATAGTCGCTATTATGTCAGGAATTCAGCGTTTAATTCACGTCTCGTCTAGACATGTCTGGCATGTCTGAAGTGGCGTTAGCTACTAGCTTGTAAGATACTAACTGTTGGTCGTAAAACTTGAGCAGTTATTCACTCGTCTATTGGCAGGAATACTTTCTGAGATACCTATTAAAAATAAATACAAAGCGCTATGATGTATTATATACATAGGGAATATCCTGATACTCCAAACGAATCAAAAAGTTATTTCAGCCACCATGGCTGAAACAACTCTTTAATCCCCGTAGTTATAGCTAAAATCTTTAAACGTTGTACGACCGGTTAAAGCAATTTATATCTGGTAAGCAACAACCGACAAATAGTCTGTTGACTACATAACGCCACGTGTCTATATCAAAGGTACAGGCAAGATTTCCTAGTTAGACAAGATACCAAGCTATACGAGTTTTAGAAATGAAATGAACACGGCGAGTTACCGCTATCGCTAGCCGGCGCGGGCTCGCGTCGAGCGGCGGGCGGCGGCAACGGGCGCTCGGGGTGGCACTGCGGCACACATCAACAACACGAGAACCGGAAAAACCGCCGAAAATATGAAACAACTTTCGAGCCGACGAACCGGAAAACAACAAAGTACAACATATTTCTACGGAGCGCAGTAAATAAACAACAATCTGTAGGTAAATTTCTTTCAAGAACTACTGATAAAAATGCAGATCAAATAAAAATAACATCCATATTTTATGAGCAGTTTCAAGTTTGTTGACTTAAAAGAAAACTGCCGGCCATAGCCAACGGGGCAGTCATAACACAAGTGAGAATAGCGCACACATTTCGTCAGCTGTTATCCAACTGGTAAGCTTGATGCCGCTCAGTAGAAATTAAAATTAGCTGCGAGAAAATTCCCAATCACTCTACTAGCTTATATATAATATGAAACTGAGACGATACCATTGATGCCACGGCAGTTTGTAAATTACATAAGAAACAGGATGTTCATAAAATAAACTTCCAATCTGCATTATCCAAGAGATAATTTGTATTTCTGTAGGAATTTCCCCAGTTATATACTTAAGCTTATCGCTAAAGAGATTTTACACTTAGCTGTCAGCCAAGAGATCACACTCTAGTGGAAATACCAACAGATTGTATGTAGTACCTACCTAAAGTAGTTAGTAAAGGGTATCAAAACCTTCGAAAATTTAGTGTAGCGCACTGACTTATGTCACATGTTATGTGTGTATTAAGTCGTTAATTTATTATTGATAGGTATGGACCATAAGGAGCCATGGACCCATAAGGTGCACTCCTAGGCATGGGCCTAGGAGTGCACCTTATGGTGCTGGTCCCGGGAAAGTTGGCGGCGGACCCTCAAATATACTGACACTGGTCTAAGGCTTGGAAGATCGATGTTCCTTTGGGTTGCGAAAGTCAGACGGCCGCGGCAGTCAGTCTATGGAAAAACTTTGGTATCTAATTGAAGCAAGTTGAAGTTACATTGACAGTTGCTCATTTTTTGCTTACGGCAAACTAACGACGCCGTAAAAGATTTATAAGGAGCTCTTGTTAATGTCTTCCATGTACTCAAGCTAAAAAAAGAAGTCCAACTTCTTTTTTTGCGGATATGTGTCTGCGAGTGTTCTACATGAAATTATCGGGAAGATGAATGGCAGCTTCCGTCGAAGTGCAAGTTTTTCAGCTAACTATGAGGAATGATCGGATTGAAAGTCGTCCAGTGGCCATGCCGAGGTATTTATAGCTACTTGACGATGCCTCTGTAAGGGACATGGTGATTGATGCACATTTTATCATTTCTATTAGCAATTAAGACTAGAAATGTTATTATGTTCCAATTAGGTACACAATGTAATTTAATGTAAATCCCTCAAATTTGTTTTTGTCAAAATACAAAACAATTCCTTAATTATTAGATATCTTGAACATGTTTAGTAAATGCAGCAATCAATACAATATTTTAACCTTTTGACATCATCATTATCAGTCCTGTATATAAACTGTTAGGCCTCCCTCACATTGTTCACGAGCGTTCCTCGAGCGTACGCTCGGCGTCCGTTCGGCGTGCGCCCGGCGTTCACTTTGTACTACAGAGTGAACGCCGAGCGCACGCCGGGCGTACGCTCGAGGAACGCTGTCGTCCAATGTGAGGGAGGCCTTACACTGTAGGCTTATCAATATAGGAAAGTTGTATCCGAAACCCCGAAAGGTTAACGTCCTTAAGCCGCTGTAACAATATTATTCATACGTCATACTGATAGACGTTAAAATTCAAACTTAACCTAAATGACGATAACATACGTCACGTCACGGTGTCTACATTAATATTCTAACAAATGTTCAAGCAACGGTCATTATTATGTTAATTTATACATCTCACGGAATTCATATTGATCAATAAACTTCACCTTGATAATAGTGCATGTTTACATGGGTGTAGGTCGCTTCAAACTTAAAGCTCTATGTGATGTAGGTGGGACTGTTATTTTTTTTTAACCGAATGTTTTTTTTTTGACCGAATGATTTTTGTACTTCCAGACCAAGCATTTAACGTGATCTGGTCGCGATCATAGATTAATGTCGCCATGGTGTAGGTAGGTACGGGTAACCTACACCACGTGACTATAAGAATGAAGTCAGAATCAACTCAAAAAGGGCTTACGTTAAACCCAAATCATTCATGATCAGAAATCACATCCGTCTTTATGTCTTATGCGAAAGGACTTGGCATATTGGCAGTGGTATGATGGTTACTCAAACTTCTGCAACATGCAGTTCAGTTTAAAGACATAGATAGTTATTTTCATCTCAACCGTCTCAAAGTCCACATAATCATGAGCACAATTCAGCAAAAAAGAAAGCTAAGACCAACGCGCAGGTAAACAAAAAATGTATCGGAGGCCGCCTCCGCAGTTCCTACATACGAGTGAGTGATTCCTGTATGCGACTAGCTTGTTATGTGTTACGGCGTGCGATTCAATTTCATAGTCCGTTGCTGCGCAAAAAACCATGTTGTGGTATGTATGTGGACGCGCATGGTGCGCGCTGCTCGTGCGCGGCATGCGCTTACCACCTAGAGCTTTTATTTTCAGCGCGAGTGACACACGTCGCGCAAAGAATGTTAATACGACATACGATGAGCACCGCAGACCACCGACAGATCTTCAATGTTCCGACGCATTCTATCGCATATCTTTAGTACAAGAATCGATATATCTTCATTCAAATCTCGTGTCTGCACGGTTGGCATAATGATCTCATCTGGCAATTCACCAATGCTAATGCACTATCGATTCAATTGTCACACGGGATAGCTGGAAATTGGAATTTCTGTATATATAAATAACACTATTAGACTAGACGCGGATGCGTTTTTTGTACTTCCTAACAAGCGTGAACGAAATCTTGAACCTATAATAGCAAAATGACATGCATCAGCTTGGACAAATTTTAATATCACGTGCGTGTTTTGAATTTGTTATGTTGTTGTTTCTCAGGTAAAAATTCTGGACACCGAAAAAAAGTGAGGGCTCAATGTGACAGGTAAGTTCCGCATTATCTTTTGGGTTCTTAAAGCGGTCTAAAAAGTAGTAAGATCTCTGATTCACCGTGGGAATGTTGAGTGAATAAATGATGGATGCTGAGTCAGGGCACAAAAAACGTGTACGCTGCGTGATTGGTTCGCATCGCAATGTCAGCGAGCGCGCGTGCGAAATGTGCGCTCCACATATGATAATATTCGTAAATGATGTGGAACATTCGGTCAAATTAAACGTGTCACGGTCCACAAATTAATAAACACTTACCGTGCATCAAGTATCTGCATAATTTCTTATCATAAGCAGACAAACAAATTAGATTTGCACACGTCGCGACGTATAGACGTACTGGTTTTCGGGTGCATATGCTTAACATCTTTCGCTCTATAGGACATGCGCAGATTACACTTGCTGTATAGCTGGTCAGCATCATACCATCTCTCAACTGGCACATTTCTCTTGCTTTACTAAATCTTTTAGTATTCTTAAAAACATTTGACAACATTCGGGTATAGCTACGTAGGTATATAATTTTGGCATGATTTGTGGACTACACGTACACACTGTCAGTTTTGTGGCTTTTAATACCTGAATAAGTAATTGAGGTTTTAATATGGGGCAGCTACTTAATTGCAATAATAAAAAGAAACATTATGGCTTCTAGAAACATTTCTAAGAGCATTTGCAAATTTTCTAAGAGTAGTGTTTTCAATAGGATATTTTGTGTCTTTCTAGAATCGTAGTATCAATTTAATGATAACAATATGCTGATTTATATTCCTCAGATAAGATAAGTCTTATCTGAGGAATATGATTAGCATTTTGACAGTCACAGATTCCTTAATTATTATTCAAATAATCTATTGACAATCAATCTACTGTGAGAATTAAGTTGTAAACAAATTATTCACGCAAGCCTTGCTTTATCACAATATTCATTAGACTTACTGATATCTCTTGATAAATTGTAGATGCCGTGAAAGATATGTACATAAATATGTTATAACCGCCGCGGCATTCCTAAATTCCTTGTAAACCGGTTTGTGTGGAGGCTGGCTATACTGGTGCTAAGACTTGTGCACAAAAAGGTTCATCAAGTGGCACAAGTGTTGGATAAACCATTAGTCGTCAATGGGAGGGATTACGATGGTTTTGCACAAGAAACGCATCGGAGATCGAACACGCGCCGAGGAAACTGCGAAGAAATAGCGATAGTTAGACACGAGTTTTGCAGCAGAATCTTCGTATTATCTAAATACGTAGGTATAGATATATTGCATTATAATGGTTAAGCTCTTAGGTAAATAAAGCAACTCCTAAAAACAGTGAAGTTATCGAAATGTTTCTCGGAATGTAAAATTCTTCGTTTTATTCCGAGAAATGTTATTCGTAGCGATTTCATATACCTACATAATTATTGTTATCTACCTTGTAACGGATTTGCTGTTTCATTTTAGCATGAACTTTTAAACCTAAACCGCCTTATTACAAAACATGGACTATATCTAAATCAAGGTTTAGTACTAAACTTACCTGCGTAAAATTGATTAAACGTGCACTATAGACACATTTTTGGCAAACTATTTTCATTCAAATGCGTTAAAACAAATGTCGAATAAAAATAAATTACAAATTTCGTCAAAAAGTATTTTTAAACATTCTCCATCAAGGGTTAAACCTAGTATTATATTTAGACCTTGTTTTGTAATAAGACCAATAGAGTATTTGGCACACATGTGAATGTTTCGGCAGAGATATAATATTATACAGTAGGTACTATAGATCTTTACGAGTCGAGTTTCAGGATGTAAGTGAGAAAACTTTCTAGTGTCTCGTGCGTCTACGCGTGTGAGTATGTGGCACTTAACCCTTCAATCACATGTCAGATTGTTTGCAAAATGAGTGTGTTTATACAATGAACAAGGAACACGGAACTTTGATTTTAGTTACCGTTGCCCCGTGATATTACAATAACGATAGACCCCCGCGAAGCCAAGTTCCTATTTCTGTCTTCAGGGCCATAAGAAACCTGACATACCAACCCTCATTACAATTTTGTTACCTGGTCATAACGGGACTCGTTTGTTTTTATAGTATTAGCTACACAGCGCTAGCTTCAAAGTCGGTGGATTTTTAACATTACTTTAATTTATCCCACATATGTTTTCGACATAAAAGGAACCCACTCTCATTGCACGTTTCTTACTGCAGTAGTTAAGCTCTGCGTTGATATATCAGTCAGGACAAGAGATGTTATGATTAATCCTTCCTTTGTGTCTACGTGGTAAATGAAACACACTGTCCAAATTACAGGTTTCTAACTCCGCCAGTATAGGCTCTGCAGGTGTCTCTGCATTCAAAGCAGGTGACTATACATAATGATATATTTCAACGCCTACTGTCCTCTCTTGACGGCGATACAGCTGAGGAAAAAAAGAATAAACTCGCATGTTTTTCTTTTTTTTGTAGAAGTCTTACTTAGTAATTTGCAACATAATGATGGAGTCAAACTCTTACTACCGAGACTGGAGTAATCATTTACAGCTCATATGGTCTCAAATTAATATGAATGAAAGGTGGATCAGCTATTTCTATAGTAGGTAAGTATTAAATGAACTACCCCTGGCTGGTCTTGGCGGAGGCGCTACCATTTCTTCGTTTTCATCACAACAATGAATACCTAATAGATCTTTTTACAGGGATGAAGCTGCGGTAATAGACAGGTTTAATATAAACATCTTGCTTTCATGGCGTGGCGGAGCCAGCATTAGTGTGACTGAATTCGGCTGCACGCCCAGCCAGGAATATGTGATTAAGCGATAAGACACGCGCTAAACTGTTTATAGGCGTTTAAGACAGTAAAGAGATTATAATCTGTATATAGAAAAATTTAAAAGAAGATTTTAATCTGTATTAATAAAAATCTTGCGTTACTGACTGACTTACTGATAGACAACGCACAGCCAAAACCATTGGACGCAAAATGCTCAATTTTACGTTGCTTGGGCACCGTAAGGGTGCAACTAAGAAGGCATTTTGCGAAATTCTCACGGGATCGGCAAGAAACGGTTAACTTAAATAATGCGCGGGCGCAGCTGCTGGCATCCTCTAGTAATATCATATTAACGAGAGCTATTTGTTTATTTAATTAGTAACGGCATGTCAGCAAGAATCGAAAGTTTATGCACAATGACCTGCGGCACTAGTCCAAACCGCTTTGGGGCTTATTACAAAATACAAATATTTAGTTTACACGGAAGTTCGCAATGCCATTTAGGTAGAATTGAGCTCGTGAACTATGTAGCTTTAACATCTAGTGTTATGAAAGCGGGGGCTGGCTCGCCGGTCGATAGTTGTCGGTAGAAAGTTCCCTCGAAAAAAGGAATCCTAGCTCGATGAGAACGCACGCTGCACGGATTGACTCACAGACTCGTTTACTTATAAGATTGTTCGCTTCAATCTACTGAAACCAATTTGTGTTTTAGTAGCAGTGATACAAAGTTCTTGTTATACTTTTTGAAGACAACACTTTATAGTTGAGAGAATACACGGCGTGGAATAAAAGCGGCGTTTTCCTTATTTATGTATCTTATTTTAGGTTTTTGATTTATTTGTTTTTATTAAGGACTTTAGTACCTACCTACTTTTGTTTAGGTCTTCGTTAAATTGTAGTAATATTTTAAGTAAAAGTTTGTTTTTATGTTTAGCTGATTTGATATAAGTTGTTTATTGTTTTTCAATCATGCAAAAGTAGGTTAGCTTGGGGTGAGTTTTGACGTTCAGCTAGTTTACTACCTGAGTTATCACGTGCGATACTTCTGCAAATGCACTTTTTACGCAGCCAAAGCCGGGGATACTAGTGTAAGTTGACAGGCAAATGAGTAAGTAAGTTTCATTCTAGAACATGAACTAGAATTCACACTTACAGCGCGTGTCAGGGACTTTTCCAAGTTAACTCAATATTGTTTCCTATTCCTTTAGGGCTTTTCGCAGTCTACTGTCGGTTTAAGTCTCTCTTAATCAACTTCACAGCTTCTTTACTTCGTAGCCAAAAGGTGCTTCATTTCGCAATAAGAAGATTTGGCTTGCTGCCTGAAACCTGCTGCCCAGATGGGTCCTTATCTCATCATCGTCCTTCTAGCGTTAGCCCAGGTGCAACCCGCTATATTCCCTGGTTTAGACAAGTATCAGTCTCTTCAGAGGTAGGTACTGACTGCATAAATAACGAATGTCAAAGATCGACATGGCAGCCAGGGCCGACGGCGTAACGTGCTCTCCGAGGCACGGGACAAGCGATAATAAACAATTCAATACGCACATAACGCCGAATCAGTGGTGCACGCCGTGGATTTAAACACGAGACCCTCTGCGTGGCAGCCTGCAGGTATCTTCAGTAGGCTATCTATATGTACAAGACAAAGTATTCAATTGGGGCATTTTTTTTATAGACTCACGCCCGTATCCCCGAAGGGGTAGGCAGAGGTGTAACATTAGTAACATTACACCCACATTTAGCCATGAATTTTTAGATCCCACGTAATAGGGGGCGAGCCTATTGCCGTTACCGGTCACATCACCAGACTCCGTGCTGCTACTGAGAATTCGGAAAAACCCAGTAACACTTATGCCCGACCCGGGAATCGAACCCGAACATGGACTATATGCGACTGCTGATCGGAGGTCCCCTCTGATCAGCAGTCGCATATACTATCCACTGGGCTATGGAGGCAGTTTTAAAATTATAAATCGTAATAATACTTTCATAAGATTTGTAACAAAATTGTTGTACAGTTATAAAACATTACCAAAAATGTTGAAATCCGTAACATAGAATACACCTACTTAGGTACCTACAATACAATTTGATTTCATAAGTGAGACCTTTTCACACAAAATACTACTTACGAACAGAGTTTTAAACAAATATAGCGTATATTTGTTTTTAGATGGTGTGAAAATGTATCTGGTACTCGTTACGGCACTTACAGATGACCATGCGATTCTGTCACACGCCGTATAACAGTTTTTTTATTACGTAATGGTTAACATGAACAAAAAGTTTTAAAAGTATATTTTCAATACGACTTCCTGCTACTTTCTAAAGAGTGGATAAAAAGCTTTTTGTAATGATACTTATAAATTAATTATGGTCTCATTAGTAACTTTGCGACGACACCGAGGTTTTATTTCCGGGTCGCGTATGTGTTATGTGGTTTTGATAAGAAATGCGTCTATTTCTCATAGGTACCTACATGTATTATGTGAGGGTGTCAAAAGGCACGAAGTAAGGTTTATAAACCTGCTAAATTGGCAAGATCTAAACATGTCATGCATAATCAGACAGACCACTTAGTTTTAAGTAGTTTCGGTAGCCATCAAAGATACAGATCAGCAGCTTATGGCTTGCATTAATATATTGTGTAACAATTTGACCAACGATTAGACAATTGAACTCAAAACGTCACAATATTGGGGACATAATGAATATTGCTTATCTTCACCATGCGAGTAGTCGATCAAGGTGTATTTCGAGTTTCTACACTACCTGTTAGTTACTACTTCAAATTAACTGACAGCTACAGTGCCACGGGTTCAATACAGACTCTGCCACTAGGTACTTAGGTTATTTGTAGTAGGTATCGATTCAAGAAAACTTGTTTTGGCTGTTGTAAATATTTCTTGCAAGTATGACTAATTTTATTATTGAAAGCTTCTAAATAATCTGCTATAAGTTTTATACGCAATGAATCAATTGGAACAGATTATTTTTGAGAAGAACTTCGCCTACGCTAGCAATAACGTCTCCTGTTAAAGAACACAAAAATTCAAAGCAGTTATTAGGTATTGTGGGTCGCGTATAATTTTGCCCCGTGTGAGGCACGAACTCACACTACATAAAACAACGAACGTATTGTAAAACGACGAACTGACAGCTCAAACCACTATTTTACCGAGAACTTCCACAGTTATTTCTTAAAACTTAAAAAAAGAATGGTAGGTATGTTATCATAGTCGTAAAAACAAATATTATCATACCGTAAATTGCAGAACATAAATTTAATGAATAACGTGAGTAATCTAGGCAAGTTATATTACAGTAACGTGTCCTTGATAAGTTAATGTCGATGTAAATCCAACGGTTATTACGAGTGGCCGCCAGCCGACGCACCCATAACATTTCTACCTAACGCGTTGAACTCTTTTCATAGAGCCGTAATAAACCGACGTAGAGCCAGCGCTACAGTACGCGAGCTGGCCACAATAGTTACTAGGCTCGAATTATAATTTATAACCGAGTTATAAACAATATTATTTTATAAAAAAGTCTAATGAGAGTTGTGAGTAGATTGTTATTTCTGAAGCTTTTATCTCAATGCATGTTGCTCATGTTTAAAAGATGTGGATTATAACTAGCAGAGCTGACATAGGTGATATTTATGAATGTATAATTTTACTGGATTGCGAATAATTCTGTCTTTATGGCATAACTGTCGAATAGCGTAATAACTAGTTCTGGAAAGCGTTCACCGGTATAAAGATTTTGTCACAGCTAGCATTTTTAACGCATGTTTTCCTATTATGCGGTTGTAATGAGTAACCAAACGAATCGAATACTTCCAACTTGAACACTTGAAAAGCGTGATTAAGATGTATGTAACGTGTCCAACGTATGTGTTGTTAATGGTGTTTCTTTATGCTTTGTAATATAGTGAGAATTCCATCGGAGCGGCCGAGATTAGCCACAGTGAGGCAAAAAGCGTGCGTTAGTGCGCGTGCGCGGCCGCCGCGGATAATTGCACCGGATGCCGATCACATAGCTCTGTGCTGTATACACACGCCGGCTCTAGCAGTTTTTATACGAGTTATGTGTGAGCCGGACCGCCGAGCTTCGTAGCCTTCGTAACGGGACCGCCGGTTACACGGCGACGCACCTGACCACGGTGGCTCTCCAAATCTCTATATTAAAAACTCGAATGAATACTCTGATGTTTCGATGGACACATTGAATGATCCCTCGACTCGGTTGTTGGTCGCTGGCGGAAGCTCGTTGGCATTCAAAAGGTCGTCCGGCTGCTTCCTCCACACGCGCGTATGTTAATGAGTGTATTTAAAATACAGGTGCACGATCTCACCAGATAACTGCTTGCCACTGCGGGCTTTGTGACGTGTTACACTCTAGGTATACTATGCTATAAGATTTTTCTGTAATAATACTTTTATAATCCCTGGAGACTTGTAAAGGGATAGTGGTATACCTGGATATCTTTAAAAGTACATCTCATCAAAATGAACTCATCGCGCAAGATAGAATAAGGAAAAAATAGGCCGAAAACATTAGGGTTATTATTATAATGGCTTTTGCTGATATCCTTTATCTCCAAGGAAAACCATCTGACAGACTTATAATACGCTAGAGGGTGTCCGCAGCTACGTCCGTCCTTTTTTTTAATTTAACGGTGTCTGCCTGATCTCTTGGGAATTTCGGGCAATCACTTCTTAACGCTCCTCTATGGTTCCCAAGGAACATACATGCGCAATTTTAGCTTCTGCGCTCTTCTGCGTTTTGTCTGATGCTTGTCTGTCACTTACTCAGTAACGCAAGAATTTTATACATACAGATAACTAGATGGCAGAAATGGTGTTGAATACGAAAACAATACTGTAAGAAGTATTGGTAAACCAACTAGCTATAACTCCATTCTTACAATCAATTTATTGCCAGGTTTATTGATATAAAAACTAAATAGAACTAGTACTAGGTGTATACATTACATCAGAACTAACGAAGCAGCACGACTGCGCACGCGCGCCGCAAGAAAATGTGAGTGAAAATGACACCAAGCGTATCGGCGCCGAGCTGGCGACAAATTGTACTATAAACAAACATACACTCATTTAAATATATATAACTCGTTGCTGTTACGTCCCAACAATGGCATTGTGAAGAAAGTTTTGATTGCAATGAAATTGTATAATTACCAACTTATTATGAAGCGATGTAAAAACGTCTCTCAGCTATGTAAAAATCAGGCGCGTGAATGTTTATAAATTATTGTCTTTTTGTCAAATGTAAGCAATATTTGATGATTTATGTAAATCAAGTACCATTGTCAGTAGTTTCAACTGTAAGTGGTATTTCTTCGATTACTTTACTAAAGAAGGAAAATCATAATAACTATGATGAAACCGGAAAGGTGTCCACTCTTTGGATGATGTCCAACTGTTACGCACTGGAGGCTTCACTTATATTGTGTGTGTAGGTTCTTCTCTGACAACACATCCTGGCCAATGCACTTGGTGTGCCTACAGAAACCGTTTTAAAAGTAATAAGGAAATATATTTTGTAAGAACCAAGTATCAAATAAAAGGTTAGGAATCAAAGGCATTTAATTGCATTTGCGCATAAACGGCAATATGTTGCCTATAATGACTAATGACGTTGATTGCTTGGCTCATCATTGGCATGATTGCCCACAAAATCCAGTCTTGTAGGTACGTTTGTCTGTTTCATTGTTATTCCAACTTGGGAATAGTATAAAGATGGCTTGGTGGGCAAGTAGGTTTTATAACTTCTCGAGATAATCGCAGTGTTCTCTTCTATAAGGTCATTGCTATGTTAGGGAAGTCGAAAGACTTATTGTTGGACCCTGCATACTTGTCATCAAATGATTTGAATTTGATGACAAGTATGCAGGGTACAAGTGGTACAAGTATGCAATTGAATTGTATTTCAAATGATTGAATGATATCGAAAGGCAAACAAACTGCGTTACTGCTGACACATCTATGACAGCAAAAGGTACGGAACATGAGATATTGTCAATCACATTAATTCAACAAATATAAAATAAACTATTGGGAGCAAGAGAATATCAGTGGACTTCGGCGATCGTTTCGATTAATAGTCATAAAGATATATATTTATAGCTCTTATCGTGGTGAAATTTTATGCTCTATATTCATTGACACAAAGCCCAGCGCCACACAAAGCTTACAAGTTTCAGTTCAGCTTGCCCTCCCCGCTCCCTCCTACCCCCTCTCGCTTATCTATGACATGCCGTTAGCCGCTGCGGCCGCTCGCTCCGCAGATGCAGGTTTGCATAACACTTAGACTCGTTTGACGCATTGTTAAAGGTGAATGTTTACTGTGTCTTTCGATAGCAAACAAACGAAGTGGTGGCAAACAGCCGAAGGCAGTAAAAATGCCTAGGATTGCTTCCAGATTCCAGGATTGCATAGGAGCTAGCCCTGCAGCTGACAGTAAACATTTTAATAATTGCTCATGGACTTATACTAAAGTCAAATGTATTTGCAGATAATCGCTGCTTTAAATGATTCTGAGCCTGAGTTTCGTCCCTTCCAACTAGTATCAGCAATAAGTAGGTTTTGGCAATTCCCGACAGTGCATCTCGATAGTGGTTGGTGGTTGAATATGTAGGAGTGGCATGGTAATGTGGTCGTGAGTGTGGTCACGACGCTCGCTAACTGGTACGCGTGTATTGTAATTACAAATGATGAAGGCTCCGGCGCGCACCTGCACTCACCACTTACGGGCGGATAAAAACACTTCAACTAGCGTTATTTTGTTTGGAAGAAGCATATTTTAGCGTTGAATGATTCCTTAGCATCTTTCATTTCTTCTTACAGGCTTAAGCATAGTATTGCTTAACATGGGTATTCTCTTTCTATCGTGTTTTAATAGTGACATTTTTATAGGTGATAAATTCGGACAGTTCGTCGAAATTTCATAGAAAGAATGATTACATTTTATGGGTATTCTGTTAATGATGATTCGCTGATGGATTGATTGCGGACGAGTTAAAATTTCGAAGGCCAAAGACCCAAAAACTTAACACACCTTCAAAATGTTGACGATTTCAGGCATTTATCCAAATTCGGCACAAAATTGTCCAAAAATGGTTTAACAATAAAACTTTATGTCGGCAATAAGTTAAAATAATTGTATTTTTTTAGGAATTATATGGCAAAGTTTTGTCTGTATTAACCAAAGCTTTTCCTTAGTACTTGTTTCTAATCTCCATAAAGGTTCGTCCTCAAAGGATTTATGACAGTGGCTAAGAGCATGACGTCATAATAAGGTGTCCACAGGTGAGACGAGTGGGGTTTTGACGAGGGTTGTGTGCGCGATAACAATGCGTTAAATAGCAGGTAGTAGCGCGGCGCCCCAATCCCATTGCACCTTACAGAGCCTTCTCGTTGCCCTTTAATGCACGTTAACGTTCAAGCCGCCCATCGTGCTTTCGTTTGTATAAACTGTTCTTTTAAAATTTGGTGCTCTGATAAGACACGCTGTGAGAGATATTGAATTATGAATACAGCCTACAGTTCAATATAACTTCTGTTGACAATTTCAGTCCGAAATCATTTTCCCAAAACAAAGTGGATTACAGGCAAATAAGAAAATCGTACATCGCAGTGCTCCTTGAGGCCGGATCCTCTAAGAGCTTACGAGCCATTCGACACATACACAGACAGACACACTCACATACACACGCGCGCACGCACACAGAGTACTATGTGGAGCTTTCGAGCGCCGAACACGACACAAAAAGTAATAATCATCACAGCAGAGCGGCGAGCGTGCGCGCGGCGCGGGCGCAGGGCTCGCGGGGCAAGAGGGGCGCGCGCTCACCTTGTAGCTTCTTCTCCGTCTCCCAGAACTTCTGCAGCTCGGTGAAGTACTTGTCGAGGATGAACACCTTGGATAGGCCGAGCGTGGCCATGGCGGGCGGCGCGCTCTCATCACACTTTGCGGCCGCGCCGCTCCTTGCGCAAGCGGCGACCACTCGCGCGCGCGTCTACCCGCGTACTGCCGCCCGCCGCGCGCGCCGCCCCGCGCACCCCCGCGCAACCGCGCCCCGCCCCCTGACCCGGCACGAGCGACACCTACTTTTGGACTAGAAATGTTATTTCCCGAGCGTTCGGCAAACGACCTCGATTGAGATACGGCAAGAAAACTCGGAGCCGCGTCTCTAGCTCTACACTGGACCAGGAGCTGCCTAGGTGTATCATCACCGAGGCAGCAGCCTTTAAAATCGCAGCACGCGTGTATCATTAATAACATTTACAAGATAAACGAGAGCAAGTATGCTAAGCTTTGGACATCAAAAGTTCATTTCGTGCATTAAGCGGGCACTCGGAGGCTGCAGGTGTGGCGGGGGTGCGAGGTGCGCGCGGGCGGCGCGGCACTCCGCGGTATAGATAGCGCGGGGAAACTGGTTTATTTATTTGTAAGCTCGCGCGCGCCGAAAGCTATGCGCTGCCTCCCCGCGGCGCCCGCGCCTCTGCGTGCGCCTCTAACTCCGCGCGGTATTTGGAGGGCGCGAGCCGCCCGCGGGCCTGCTCTACCTATGATTTTGGTCAGAATACTTAGTACCTACGCACAAAGATTACAGGCAATGGCATGTTACTGTGTCACTCACAACAGTAGATACCTGGTTTTATAAAGACATCTCAGTACGATTTGATTATAATTACCAAATACATAAGTATATAAAACAGAACTACCTATTGCCAGAAAAGGATAATGTTTTCCTTGACAGGAAGGCCGTCCTCCCAGCCTCTTCCTCCTAAAGGGACAGCAATCATGTAAGCGATGCTCTATGGTTAGTTGCCGGATATCTGAGAGCACTGACACGCCAGATCCATTGCCGACCGACCTTCATGACGTCGCTAGTGTGTCATTTCTTCGTCGTCATGTGCGTCGATGTCGCCACGGCAAGGAGAGGAACGCACAATGTATACTTGTCATTCACTTTTTAATTTAAATTTGAAAGACACTAGGTATATATATTTTAAGAGAACTGACCATAATAAACGCCATTTTCAAACTTGTAGCCTACCACACGTTGCAGGCTACAAGCTTAATATTTTTGTTGGCGGGTTCGATACTTAGAAACGGCGTTGGTGTCTACTTGTCTCCCACTGATCTAATCATGCGAGACCAAAATACTAACCTAACTATTTTTGTTTTCGACGTATCCTAATTATCTGACCGACCTTTTTATACCAATATCCGGTAGAAGCAAAGTTTTGCTTCATTGGTTTTCATCACATTCTTCGCTCTTTATTCACTCGACTCCGATATTGTATGCGAGGATTGTAGAAGATATTCCGATATTGTAGTTGAGATTGTGTTAAACCAAAAATCTATCTAACTACCAGAAGTAGCGAAGATTCATTCTTCGACGTCTTTTTTTTCGTGTGAGTGTGTGGCCCAAACCTGGTGTCCAATTCTCCTAATTATATATGTTCAAAATGCAGTTTCGATCTAATGTCAGTGTCATACTCATGACACAAATGGTATTCTCCTAAATTAACTGCTATTTGAATATTATTGGAATGTTATCGTGACTAGATAATAAATTGAACAACGTGTCAACGTCGAACTATAGGAGTCAAATTAGATAATAATGACATTAAATTAGTAGAATACCGACTCAGAGTCGATTAAAAATATACTTTCAATATCATATAAAATTCGAGAATTGACCTTCTGGTGTCGGAGGATCAGAGCGCCCATAGGTTACCGACATGCCTCAACGATTCTCATCCTTAGAGAAGAACCGGGATCGACAGCTAATCGTGTCCTCCGAAGCACGATAGTGCTCTGGTGTAAATACCACACAGTCACCCATCCAAGTGGCGACCTGTGCAAGCGTTGCTTAACTTTGCTGACCTACACCTACCTAGGAATTATTTGACTAGAGGTGTTTGGGCGAACAAGATTTCTTTTGTACCTACAGTCTACACAAAGGGCTACAGCGACGCATTTTCCCTTCAAGCTAAATTGCAGATTGAGCAACTGCGCAAGGCTTGCGATACTGCATACTTCTCACTCTAACAATTCAGCAAATCTTGTTCCCTATTAAGAAATTTAAACTTACTTCATAACCGACTACGTATAAGGACATACGTATTAGAAACTCGAAATAATTTAAGCTAAGAGAAAATTGTGACCCATAATGCAATTTTTATACTCAACGTATCACAGAATTTACGAAAAGCTATGCACTAAAACAGACTTATAACTAGAGCTTACAGATAACAGATAACTGTCCTCTGTAGAGATTAAACTTTATTTTTTTAAGTAGACTATAGAAAACCGCCCATAGATTATTATTTGTGTCACTTAGGTAAGCTGTACTAGCCGAGTACCTAACCACTGTGGTGTAAATATACATGTACTAAGCTGGGCTTGAAATGCCGGCTTTTGAAGTTATCAACCAAAGATCGATAAATTTTAATAATTCTAATAAATTCCAGATCTTAAACAATACAGCTTTTTATGAGGAAAACTCTACCTTTTGGAAAGCCCTCTACAGGTTAAATACCAAAATTTTCTGAAAGAGCTTCCTTTCAAAGTTCTAACAACTTTAACAAAACTTTCAACTGTGGGTTCAAATACCTAATATCAGAATGAAATATTTTCATTTAATAAACATCTTGAAATGTCATTATTCATGAGCGCTACAAGACTTTCAGATAATATCAAACCTTTGTAGTATTACGTAAACTTATTATACACAGCAGCTTTTATATATTTACCTAAAGTAACTTTAGGTGCCTCGAAGCGATGGTAGCTAATACCTAATACTGTAGAGTAAAAGACTAGAAAGGTAGAGCCTTTAGTGTTTATACAGATATGCGCCATCTACACACTGTGACCAAACATTTGTTTATAAATCTTGAGACTTCAGTCATTGTGGCGCCCTCTATGAGAAACCTAGAAAGTTACGCGTTCATACAGCCTTCGCTCTTGGAACAATGAAGGCTGTAGCGCGCGATAGTACACCTAGCATCCGACAGGCGGCGCTAGTCATACATCGAGTAAGAATATATTCCGACGTCAGACACATAAAGTCGAGCGTATAGTTTTTGTGAGGTTTTCCTAAAAGTGTCGTCGACTTGGCTGGACCGGACCACGCACTTTGAGGAGCGAGGACCACTTCCACACTGTTAGTGCATGCATACACACATACGTATATATCGTATAGAACTTGTATATATAGGTACATATATATTACTGTCTGTCACAAGTAATATCATCGTTGAACGCGCTTTAAATGGATTACAGTCTAAAAATTAAGGATCTATAGTGAAGAATATTTTTTCATTGAAATATGTTTAGGTTGGCCTGCGTGTTCTTAATGCTTGTAGACTATTTGGGACTCTACATTTGTAATGTAAATGTTGATGTAGGTATACTATGCGTTTACAACATACATAGTTTTAGGATATGGGCAAATGATGATTTGTACATTATCTTAATATATAAAATCCTTGCGTTACTGACTGACTATATAAAATCCTTGCGTTACTGACTGACTGACAGACACGCTACAGCCGAAACTATTGGGCGCAGGAAGCTGAAATTTGGCATGTATGTTCCTTGGGGACCGTAGGGGTGCACTAAGAAGGGATTTCCCGAAATTCCCACGGGATCGGCCAAAACGGGTAAATTTAAAAAAAATGCAGGCGTAGCTGCTGGCGTCCTCTAGTATAATTTATTTTATGAACTACTGTAGGAGTGTCACATCTGTTTGGGTGTGATAACAGTTACAATGCTCTAGAAGTGGGTAAGTAGCAACTAGTACGGAATTAATCAATCAATCAACTGTTAGTTAGACTGTCACAAAGGTATACAGAGTTCGATCCCACGGCACATTGCTTTGTAATCGCGAAGTTAACATACCATATATATGTAGACACTTTTTAGCTCTGTGTCATTACAAGGAAGATCAAAAGGTCACAGAAATATAACATATGATTGTGTATGTTGTTACAAAAATATGTATCTCTGACCTTTTACGTTACGTAGAAGTTTAAAGGTTTTGGATCTTAAATATGCGCTGGAACACCTATTAGTTTTTATTTCGTGGGTTTTCGGGTATTAGTTAGTTGATCTAGTCCGTAATTAAGGATACACCAGATCTGTATTTTTTTCCTACTTATTATGAATGCATAGTGTAATTCTTGGTGAAGATCCATAAAATAAATAAATAAATATATTTTCCAAAATCATCAGCCCTGTATATTAAATTCACCACTGCTGGGCACGGTCCTCTTTTCACTGAGAAGAAGGCAATAGTCCAAAAACATGGTCGAATTAAGCTGGAGATTAGGAGGTATGATTGCTGCGATTCTATATTCTCTATCTGCGTTGAATTTATCTAAGTATCACAAGACTTCGCCCGCGACTGCGCCCTACGTGAAATATACATCTGAATGTTCCATAAGAATCACACTATCTACTAAAACGCATTCCGTAGTTTTCGAGTTTATCGCGTTCATACCGACAGACGGGACGGCCGGGAGACTATAATTTACAATATGAATAGATATATATCTCAGCATGTCAGCCTAGAGATGCCCACTGCTGGACGAAGGCCTCCCCCAAGGTTCTCCATACAGACCGATCTTGAACCGCCCGCATCCAACCGCTTCCCGCAGTCTTAACCAGATCGTCGATACACCTTGCGGGAGGCCTACCCCTGCTGCGTCGTCCGGATATATATCTATTCAAGAATATTTAAGTCCTGTGTTTATTTTCCCAGCACATTATTTACTGTTATTAATATTACTGCTGGGTGGCAAGAGGTATTTGTCAATGTTGCTCAGACCAACAGTGCTAGTAGAGTCCAGGAACCGAGGCCAAGGTTCGTCTCTGTAATTGAGTATCCCGTGATCCCGTGTTTTGCAGACTCTTTGTATCCGCTACTCATTGAAATGTCTGTGATATTAATATTAAACAGTTGCTTGTTCAGTTGCCTGTTGTTATATTTGTAACAATTTGCGAATAGAGGCAACTCAAGCGAGGATTAGTGCTTATTTTTCAATTTCATCACTAACTTATTTTTATTAATTTTACCGTTCCTGCCTTAACCCGTAGGAGTCCTTCCTTAGTGAACACCAGGGAACATACATGCCAAATTAGCTTCATGCGCTTAATATTTTTGGCTGTGCTGTGTGTCAATCAGTCAGTAACGCAAGAATTTTAGATACACTGATCTCGTTGTTGTTGAATAGGTTTCTCGTGTATACAAATTTTGATTCAATATTTATCAATATTTACAATATTTGATCATAAAATCATACATTCATCTCGGTACATTTGGTTCGTGCTCGATCCGTTCTTTGCCAATTGGTCTACAACATGTTGAGTGCGAATCATCATTGATGTGTATACCGGACAATTATTTGTAACTCTTGATTAGAGCACTAGGTACTAAAGCAGGTTGTCATCGAGAACTTTTAATACTGAGGCACTATCTGTGACAATGCGTAGCTATGGGACAGGTAGAAAGAACTCGAAATCTTTAAAAAATAACCACTCTATCATTTCTAGAGTTTAATAGTTCTCGATAGTAGGTACCTACACCTACTACCTCTTTTAAAAATAAAATTAATAAAATACTTTCTATGTCTCGTCCAAATCAGTTACCCCGTGCTGAGATTAGACGAAAAAACAGGCACACAGGCATAGGATAAAATACATTTTCACCACAGCCAGCTCAAACATGCCGCTTTTGCTGCGAGACAACAGTGAACAAAACGCGATTTTGATTCGAGCGTGAGGCAAAGTAACTTTTTAATTTTTCAATATTCAGTGACACGAATTGACATTGTTCAGCCATAAATTTGAAACATTCGAATTTTACTGTGCTCTGTCTCTTTCACATGCATATAAAAAGTGAGTGAAAAAACAAACCCCTTCGAATTCGAAATTCGATTTTGGAATTCGACCTCAAAGAAAACACCTACGGGCACGCAAGAAAAAAAAGATATTTGTAATAAAGAAATTACTTTTTTTATATGTTATTGTTTACATGTTTAATTTATTATTGGATTTTAATAAAAATAAGTCTAATTAATAGTATAAAATTAGTATTTAACCAATACATTTTTATTTAGAACTACAACAATGATACATTTGAAAAATAAACATCAGGGCCGCGGTATTAAAACGCGATTTAAAAAAGTAGCGGGAATAAAAGTTTCGCTGATGCTTATACAGTAGGTATAGCGTAACGTGTTAAATTATATTAATACTTATATAAAATAATCTAAAAAGATGAGTGAAACTAGCGATGATGACTGTTCTTTAACACCAGAAAAGTTAAATCAACATGATTATGCAGAATTCAATCTATTCCTGTTCATGTCTATGTCTCCTAAGAAATATATGTTCTCACTGCTGTGGTGAAAAGTTATGTGTGCTACACGAGAGCAAAGTTTTTTGTATCTGGTGCTGTTGAGTCCCTCACCACGCTCAGGATTCTAACTTTGATTCACTCGCTACGCTCGTGAATCAATCATAGAATCCTTCGCTTGCTCGGTACTCAAAATCAGCACTCGAAACAAAAAACAACTTTGCTCTCTTGTTGCACAATAGTTATTTGTGCAACAAGAGAGCAAAGTTGTTTTTTGTTTCGAGTGCTGATTTTGAGTCCCGAGCAAGAGAAGGATTCTATGATTGATTCACGAGCGTAGCGAGTGAATCAATGTTAGAATCCTGAGCGTGGTGAGGGACTCAACAGCACGAGATACAAAATCTTTGCTCTCGTGTAGCACACATAACTTTTCACCTCAGCAGTGAGAACACATATTACTTAGGAGACATAGAAATGAACAGGAATAGATTGAATTCTGCATAATCACTTCTTGATTTAACTCTTCTGGTGTTAAAGTACAGTCATCACCGCTAGTTTCACTCATCTTTTTAGATTATTTTATATATTAATATAATTTAACACGTTACGCTATACCTACTGTATCAGCATCAGCGAAATTTTTATTCCCGCTACTTTTTTAAATCGCGTTTTAATACCGCGTCCCTGATGTTTTTTTCTCAAATCTATCATTGTTGTAATTCTAAATAAAAATTATTGGTTAAATACCAATTTTATACTATTAATTAGACTTATTTTTATTAAAATCCAATAATAAATTAAACATGTAAACCACAGATAAGAGAAGTAGTATCAGATAGAGCGCATTCGTCCAACTAAGTGTGGCACGTTGACAGCTATGTGTGCGTGACCTTTGGCGACTGGCACTGTACGGACACGCGCGTCTATGTGTGTGTAAAGTTGCCAGATTATGAATAATCTCCCAGTATTTTGCATATAGTTATGTAATATTCTTATATTCATTTGCGGTTTTGAAGAATTTACCATGGATTTAATTAATGCTTTTATAAATACATTTCTTAAATGTAGGTACCGAGTTAAGTTTTAACTACTTCGTAAATCGGTATATATAAAATCCTTGCGTTACTGACTGACTGACAGACAAGCTACAGCCGAAACTACTCGGCGCATGAAGCTGAAATTTAGCATGTATGTTTCTTGGGAA
Organism: Euclidia mi; assembly: GCA_944739405.2. Taxonomy (NCBI): domain Eukaryota; kingdom Metazoa; phylum Arthropoda; class Insecta; order Lepidoptera; family Erebidae; genus Euclidia; species Euclidia mi. The sequence continues at coordinate 51,824,496 of OX123200.2, read as the reverse complement.
CCGTAGGGGTGCACTAAGACGGGATTTCTCGAAATTCCCACGGGGTCGGGCAAAACGTGAAATACGAAAATATGTGCGTGCGAAGCCGCTGGCGTCGGTTAGTTGAGAAATAAATAGTATGTATGTACACACGGCACCAAGTCAAGCTAAACAGTTGCTGTACGATTTTGATACTTATTCCCTACGCCATAAGTATGTATGTACACAGAGCGCCAAGTCAAGCTAAACAGTTGCTGTACGATTTTGATACTTATTCCCTACGCCATAAGTATGTATGTACACACGGCACCAAGTCAAGCTAAACAGTTGCTGTACGATTTTGATACTTATTCCATACGCCATTAGTATGTATGTACACAGGGCGCCAAGTCAAGCTAAACAGTTGCTGTACGATTTTGATACTTATTCCCTACGCCATAAGTATGTATGTACACACGGCGCCAAGTCAAGCTAAACAGTTGCTGTACGATTTTGATACCTACTTATCCTTTACGCCATAAGAACGGTGCAAAGGTCAAAGTGTATAAGCCTGACGAGGCAGCAGGGTGTACCTACACGAATATTTGGATCGTTTTGGGATCGAACTCAAAACAATATTATGTAAGGTATATACTAATGGAAATTGAAATTCTATTACTTTATTTATGAGAAAGAAGATATATCTACAATATACTTTTATAATACGCTAGTGTATTTTTCATTAACATGACAATCATTATCACATAATCAATTGACAAGTGCATTTTCCCTAATACAGGCAGAACGGCGTCGACAAAAACTGGCAACACTTACATATTTCTTGCACAAATACGAATTTTATCGAAATTAAATTAGGAAACAGTCAAATTATCAATATTTACCTGTGAAAAGATATTCCATTTTCCTGTTTTTGTTTTTAGGAACAACTTTTACAGTGTTTAAGAACACAAGACGGCATTTTGAGAATTTAAAAGTTGAAGTGATCGTGACGCGTGAACTGTACGATGCTTCGTAGCGCACTGAGACGAGTTTGTATTCGCTTTTCAATTTTGTATTTGCTTTAGTGGCCGCACGCAACTGTGCCGCGCGTTCCAACTGATACTACGTCTCTTATCTGTGATGTAAACAATAACATATAAAAAAAAGTAATTTCTTTATTACAAATATCTTTTTTTTTTTTGCGTTGCAGTAGGTGTTTTCGTTGAGGTCGAATTCCAAAATCGAATTTCGAATTCGAAGGGGTTTGTTTTTTCACTCACTTTTTATATGCATGTGAAAGAGACAGAGCACAGTAAAATTCGAATGTTTCAAATTTATGGCTGAATAATGTCAATTCGTGACACTGAAGATCGAAAAATTAAAAAGCTACTTTTACTGACGCTCGAATCAAAATCGCGTTTTGTTCACTGTTGTCTCGCAGCAAAAGCGGCATGTTTGAGCTGCTGTGGTGAAAATAACTATTTAATGCTTGTTACGGGTATCATATAATACCTACTTTCACATGCAAATATTAAAAGGCAGTCATTACTTACTTAAATATAGACCGGAATAGCGGATCTGCCAAAATACAGGAAGATGAAAATATATTGCGTGATTGGACTTGTTACCGTAATGTTGAAAATGTTCCACCGTCCATGCGAAGAGATATCGTTAAAAGCCTAACCAATGAGAGCGCATTGCAAGCTCCACCAACACACCTTATGTGATACAGTAATTGACGTGTTCAGGCGCTGCTTAGGCGCGTACGTCGTAGAAAGGCTTTATTGATATTGGAACAAAGGAAGTAGGTGTTAAACACCTAGTGTTAGTGTTGCTATTTAGGGAATACAGAAATTGCAACCACTACACGCGATACATAGATTTGATGGCAACTGCCATAAACACACACGTAGTTTATGTTATCAGAACTCGTGAATAAAGAAAATATAAGCCTTTTCTTATTGGTTTTCAGGCTGCACTAAGGTTTATCAAAATCTAATATATAGTGAAACTTTATATTTTAGCCGGGAAGCCTAAAAGATAAAGGTACAATATTTATAATATTTATAGGTAAATTAAGTACTAAGCCAAGTACACAAAAGTTTCACACATCGAATTTTCGGTCACCTTTCGGTTTCTTACAAAATACATCTACTCTTCTCTATTTTGTTAATTGAAATAATTTACTCATAAACATAGGAACGAATACTATGTTAATGTTTCAGTACCTATAGTTGCTGCAAAATGAGAAATATAGTTGATTGAATCAGGCGTTACATGGCGGAACTCTATTGTAACCTAATGGAAGAGGAACCCATATCTATATACATAGACCGGAATACTGCACGTCAGCTATTTTCCCGGAACCCATTTCCGCATTATTCCATATATCCCTTATCTTTTGTCTTTAGAGAAGTTCGGTATTGTCAACCTTTTTCTATTGCAATAGTTGGGGTGGGCAACACGAGGGTGCGTGGTGGATTCCTCTTTCCTTCCATTAGGTTAAAATGAGAAATAGTATACTAAGTATTCCCAAAATTCTTCTTGTCATGTACCTAAATAGATTGAACTCGTAGACGTTCAATTAAGTTAGCGGAGTAAACAGATAACTAGACTCGATTTTGCACAGTTTGTTCGGCATGGCTATTAGTAGTTTGAAGTAAGCTTGAATATGTTATGGTTATCACCATATGGATCTTGTCTATCAACCAATGACGCCTCAAATAAGCACGTAACTCACAGGAGATATCGGAGTCCCCTACGACGCGACGCTACATTGTGTATATTCTATTTCATTAAAATAAAACTCCTTGAGCAAGTATTTTCTCGCTGTTTTCTTATCTAATGTGAGCTGGCAGGGAACAAAGGCGGCCGTGTTCGAGCCGGTTCTATGGACGAGCACTCGCTGTCCTGTGTCCGAGTGTTTTGCTCTCATTTCTAGGATGAGCGCCGGACGCGGCTTCAAAAATGATTAAAACAATATAACTTACACTTATTATACAATAGAACAATTCACAAAAAGTGTGCGCTTCACATCGAACTACAAAAAAAACAGACGGGGCGCCGACAGCGTTGCGAGGCGAGCCTGCAATGTCTGCGCGATAAAAAGTACTGCACGTGCGCAATGCGATCCTCGCAGACACAGCGGAACGTAAGACTCTCTCATGCGCTGAATTCAATTGTATATTCAAATTTATTCGACGTTTTATACAGCGCATCCCCCGCAGCGCACTATTGCTTTACAAGCAAGTTACATAGCATGTACAAAGTGCTGCTATTCGTAAGGGCGTCGACAGACCTGGCAGAGAAGTGTGCATGTCGTTTGATAAGCGGAGCGCGTTGATGTCTTCTATCCGCACCGGCGCACTACACTAATATATGGACCTATCGATGTAACTTTAGCACTATCACCTCGATTTTGAAAGCAAGAATTTTGATATAGTTATTTTGTATTGTTTATGAGTTACGCGTGTGTATTCTTGCGTGGCGATCTCGATCGATGACTGATACATTTCACCGATGGTGATCGCTGAACGGTCGACGTTAACGAGCGCGCGTCACGCGACTCGCCGACACGTGTCTGGCTACACTCGTAGCTTCTTTGCATAAACATGTAAATATTGAAGGGGCAGGATTATCATCTCATGTTCGGACGTTTGACACGGATGTTCTACGTACCGTAGCTGTGCTCGTCACCACCGAGAGAGAACTATGTTTTTGTGTAGATGGTAAGTGATAAGAAGATTGTGTACAAAATAATGCTTGTCTCTTGAGCTAGAAATTATTTTCTACTAGAGGACGCCCGCAGCTACACACGTATTTTTTATTTATTTATCCGTTTCTGCCCGATGCCGTGGGAATTACGGGAAATCAGTTCTTAATGCTCCCGTACGGTCCCCAAGGAACATAGGTACATGCTTAGCTCCGTGCGCCCAATCGTTTTGGCTGAGCGTTGTCTGTCAGTCAGTCGGTAACGCGAGGATTTTATTTAAACAGATTTACATCTTTAGTAATACCATATATGTATCTTACACAAGTGATTTACCGTTTGTTTCCAAGATTAAAAGTGAATATAATTATGTATAGGTACCTATGTATAGGTATGTATGGTCAAAATCGGTCTGTGTGGAGAACCTTGAGTGTGGCCTATGTCCAGCAGTGGACGTCTCTAGGCTGACATGATGATATATATGTACATGTTGTTATTTGAATCCTCCGATTGAAAATCTTGCGTTACCATATGACTGCGTAGGAATACCAGACTAAAAGTAATCTGAACTGCAATAGTTGTGACGTTATCTTATTATGTTAGATCTAGTTAGATCTTCCCCAGGCTAATGCTTCAGATGTAACCGAGATACCTAATGCTAGACCGATGAAGATGAAACTCATCTTCAGGACCCTCTGCGTAGCAGTCTGTCGGTCTCTCCACTAGGCTATCGCTGCTGGTGTAATGTATGGACTCTTAATACATCAGCTTTGTTCTCACGAGTCTTTAAGTATTGAGGTACTTGGTCGTGTCTGTTTCCGACCTCTACCCTGGTACTGAAAACTACTGAGAGACATAGTTAATCCGTTACATGACCATTGGCAGACTAGGGAATACAATCGAAATCCCTACGTGTGGCGTTACCACAATCTTATTTGGCATGTCATCTCCGCAAGACAGAGTCAGGTAGAAATTGCGTAAGTTCTACTACTATGTTTCATATCTATTTAGAGAACATGCAGTCAGGGATGTATGGTGTCTGTACCCAATTCCCATGCTGCCAGCACCAGTCACCATGCATTTACTGCATGTGCACGGAATATTGGTTTGTGTAAAATACATATGTGATCTATATATATTTCTCTGTATGTTGTATTTAAGTAGTCTTCGATAAAAGTATTTTAAAATTAAAAGCCCAATCTTTTTTAAATTCTTCAGCAACAATATTTGAGGCCCACAGATACTTTCTCGAGCTTTTTGCTTAATAATGTCTTGATAAAATATGTATTTTACATTAAAACTTTCATCGCTTTTTATCTTGTTAACAGTTTCTTATCTCCACTTAGTTGCAGACAGTTCTCGTCCGAACATTGTTAGGAGTCATTCACACGACATTGTTATCAGCTTCGCTCATTAATGCATGCACTTAACTAATGCTGTTACAAGATTCTCACTATTCATTACATCAGTTACACTTTCACACTACGTGGTGTCATTTATTTTCTTGTAACTTTCAATCATGTAACGAGCGAAAATAGTTTTTATATAGGTAGTACAATCTAAGTACATTAGATGACATGCACCAGCAATAACTGTAAAAGTGTGAACAATGATGTTATCAAAGGCTGGTTTGCGATGTAACTCATAAAAGAAATTAAAGTCATATATTAACTGGCTTCAGAATGATTAACGGGCCGTAATAATCAATATATATATGATAAATAATCCGTAGAAGAGGTATCCACGTAACATACCCATTATCTTAACCTAACCAAATATCGACATCACTTTTTCGCCAGCAAACATAACATTTTTTTCTATAGTGTTTGTATAAACGAAAAATTATATTTGGGATATGTGATATAATATCTCAAAAACTGCTGACTAGATACATCTTGTTCAAACCAATTTTCGTTGGAAGTATTAATTACGATTCTTACTTTAAAAGTTAAAGGATGGACACTCATTTTACCACTTTGGAGGCGTCTATCTTTCAAGCGATGGACTTTGAGAAACAATGGTATTAACTTCAATGTTATTTAAAAATAACTTATTTATACATAGATGTCAGAGGAAAATTTATACGACAGAGGAAAAAAAAGATTTGGACAGTTCCATGTATGGAGAGCCTACCTTAATTTGGTTTACTAATGTTTGCCATAATTTAAAATGCCATAATTTCATATGCCATACTGGTATTTGCCATAATTTCATTAGAAATAACGCTTCAGTTGTCATAATCATGAAATGACATAAAATGACTTTCACTAATTCCATTGGTCATAATCAATCAAGTGTCATAATAATTTAAATCCATAAATTTATTTGCTATAATTTTCGTTTTCAATAATCTAAGAAGAAAATAGAGAATAAACTGAAGTTGAACAACTTCAGTTTATTAAACTAGTGTGTAGAATGTGGACTAAGTTGACGGAGCCCTGCTTCGCAGGGCTCCTATTTTTGGGTTAAGGGTCAAAAGAGAACCCTAACCTAATCTAATTATCTAACCTATCCGAGTCGGATTGCACTGAGTCGGGGTGTAAACGATAATTAATTTCGACCTAACAATATTATGTATTATTTTCATAATTATATCAAATTTTGATTATGTCAAGAGTCGATTATGAGATGTGTTACTTATGGAAAGTAATTATTATGATATATGTTGTTATAGAAAGTCATTTTATGGCAAATAAAGGTTATCACTGTTGAGTTGTTAAGGCAAACGTTATTAGTATAAATGATAATAGTGCAAGTAAATATTATGATCGGGGATGATTATGGCAAACAATATTAGTGCAAATGAATTTATGGAAAACGAGAGAATACCCCTTAATTTCCTATTCTTTTTAATTTTTGTGTAAAAATCATAAACAGAATATTTATCAATATATTACCTACTAAATTTTCAAATCTGTTGTCTCAATAATTGCGGACTAAAGTGGCTGTGACATACAGACAGACTGACGGACATGGCGAATATACAGGGTGTAAAAAGACCCTTAACGAAAACTGAAATCCCATGTTGTACCAATCACTACGAACATTTTTTACTTTGGCACCATACCTGGGAAATTACTGGTTCAGGAGATATTGAGGCTCATAGTTAGTATGGAATGTTTGTAATTAGGTACAAAATCGATGCATCTACCCCGCCAATATGTTCTTTAGATGTCCTTTAACCCCATGGATGAGTAGGTATTTCGAGCATTGCATGCGCGCGCTTTTAATTGCGGTTTAAAAAAATCGTTTCTCAGGTTTTGTTTTTGGTTAGTATGACTTGGCATGATGTCCACAACGAGTAGACTTCGGCTTGGTGATGGGTCTTGCGACACCCTGTATAACGGTTCTGTTTTTGCCATTTTTGGCTACGAAGCCTAAAATTGATAAATCATTCTAGCTATAACCAGAGCCAAGCACCCTTTATATGAATACTAGAGGACGCCAGCAGCTACGCCTGCAAATTTTTTTTTATTTACCCGTTTTGGCTGATCCCCTGGGAATTTCGGGAAATCCCTTCTTAGTGCACCCCTACGCTCCCCAAGGAACATACATGCCAAATTTCAGCTTCCTGTGCCCATTAGTTTCGGCTGTAGCGTGTCTGTCAGTCAGTCAGTAACGCAAGGATTTTATATATTAAGATTAGGCATTACTTATTTATCAAATAGTGATATTATGAGGGTGTCTATGCATAATAGCATGTTTTAAGATATGTATAATAGGATAGTATGAGAATAACCGATTCCGTAGGATCTCTACGGGATCGGGTACAATCCTATCACTAGGCATAATATGGAACACAAGTACAATTATGCGGACTCTGCTACCAAGAGCGTCGCAGGTCCCCTAAAGGTATAGTTGAATTTGTTTCAAAGTAGGTATTATTTATTGTACTATAGAGATCTAGCGGAGCTCTAAACATTGAAGTTTGAATCCTGTTTATTATAATCGCTGTAGAGTTAAGCCTCGCGTTACAAAAGTAAAGCTTAATGTTCTTGTACTCTGGACTAAAATGAATAGTTGTGTCATCCTCCAAAATATCAACTAGACCATCGGCTATCAACGCCCTTATTTGCAACTAACTATACTTTTTATCTACAACACTAGTTGTCCCGGCGAACTCCGTATCGCCTTTTTAATGTATTTACATTTCATATTAATTTTTAACTCTTTTCCAACTTATTCAGAACAAAGTTACCAGGAATATCAGTGTTTAATCTCTTAATTGCTAGGCAAAGTTGTTTTGCCATATAAATTATTTCTAGGGTAGAAAAACTAACTTATTGTAAGGAGATGAGAAGGTGGTATATGAGTGATATGGTTAGATCACTGATCTAGGGATATGATAAAATTACTAATACTATTAAATACTATGGCTATTAAATAATGAAATCAAGTGCAAGTCTGACTCGCCCATGAAGGGTTCCGTAGGAGAGGTATCCACTGAACATAGCCATTATTTGCATCGAACGTCAAATACCACTACCACTTTTTCACCACCAATAATAACTTTTTTTATATTATTATATTTCTCATCCGCCATCTTTGATCACAAAATAGATGTTGTATTTGGATTCGCCATCCCTTAAAACATCAGAGAAAATACCCATATCGACTTTACAAAAAATCCCGTCCGCCATCTTTGATTTCCTATCCGCCATCTTTGATCACGAAATGGATGTTGTATTTGGATTCACCATCCCTTAAATCATCAGAGACGATACCTATATTGATTTTTAAAATTTTTCCCATCCACCATATTTGATTTCCCATCCGCCATCTTGAATCACGAAATGGATGTTGTATTTGGATTCCCCATCCCTTTAAACATCGGAGACGATACCCATATTAATTTAAAAAAAAATCCCATCCGCCATCTTTGATCACGAAATAGATGTTGTATTCGGATTCTCCATCCCTTAAAATATCGGAGACGATACCCATATAGATTTTTTTAAATTTTTTCCCATCCGCCATCTTTGATTTCCCATCCACCATCTTAAATCACGAAACAGATGTTGTATTTGCATTCCCCATCCCTTTTAACATCGCAGACGATACCGATATTGATTTTTTAAACTTTCCCATCCGCCATCTTTGATTTCCCATCCGCCATCTTGAATCACGAACCATATTGATTTTAAAAATTTTTCCCATCCGCCATCTTTGATTTCCCATCCGCCATCTTGAATCACGAAATAGATGTTGTATTTGGATTCCCCATCCCTTTAAACATCGAAGACGATACCCATATTGATTAAAAAAAACCCATTCGCCATCTTTGATCACGAAATAGATGTATTTTTATTCTCCACCCCTTAAAATATCGGAGACGATAGCCATATTGATTTTTTAATTTTTTCCCATCCGCCATCTTTGATTTCCCATCCACCATCTTGAATCACGAAACAGATGTTGTATTTGCATTCCCCATCCCTTTTAACATCGCAGACGATACCGATATTGATTTTTTAAACTTTCCCATCCGCCATCTTTGATTTCCCATCCGCCATCTTGAATCACGAACCATATTGATTTTAAAAATTTTTCCCATCCGCCATCTTTGATTTCCCATCCGCCATCTTGAATCACGAAATAGATGTTGTATTTGCATCCCCTACCCTTTTAACATCGCAGACGATACCAATATTGATTTTTTAAAACTTTCCCATCCGCCATCTTTGATTGCCCATCCGCCTTCTTTGATCATGAAATAGATGTTGGATTTGGATTCCCCATCCCTTTATATATTGGAGACGATACTCATATCGACTTTAAAGAAAAATCCCGTCCGCCATCTTTGATTTCCCATCCGCCATCTTGAATCCCAAAATAGATGTTGTATTTGGATCCCCCATCCCTTTAAACATCGGAGACGATACCCATATTGATTTAAAAAAAAAATCCCATCCGCCATCTTTGATCACGAAATAGATGTTGTATTTGGATTCTCCATCCCTTTTAACATCGCAGACGATACCAATATTGATTTTTTTAAATTTTCCCATCCGCCATCTTTGATTGCCCATCCGCCATCTTTGATCACGAAATAGATGTTGTATTTCGATTCCCCACCCCTTAAAATATCGAAGGTGATACCCATATTGATTTTTAAAATTTTCCCATCTGCCATTTTTGATTTCCCGTCCGCCATCTTGGATCACTAAATAAATTTCATATTATTAATCAGTGTCCCGAAAATGCCGAAAACGAAACCCATATAGATTGTATCCTATTCATTTAGCCTTTTTTTGCCTTTGACCCAACCCTCCCCCTTCTCGTCTGACCATCTTATTATTTTTGTCTGGCCCCTATAAGTTGTGGCGTAATTTTATATAGCCTATAGCCTTTCGGAATAATTGGGCTATCATAGGCAATAACAATTTTTGAAATCCGGCTGCTAGTTCCTGAGATTAGCCGACATTATCTTTTAGCCTTTTTAGCCTTTTGCCCGGCCCCAAAGGGTCGAAGCGTTATGTTATATAGCCTATAGCCTTCCGGAATAACTGGGCCATCGTATACAAAAAGAATTTTTCAGATCCGACCGGTAGTTCCTGAGATTAGCGCGTTCAAACAAACAAACAAACAAACAAATAAACAAACAAACAAACAAACAAACAAACTCTTCCGCTTTATTATATTAGTATAGATAATCTGTAAATATCCTAATAAGTAGATAATAATTGATTTTAAACTTTCGCGATTTGTCTACATCATACAAAATAAATTAGCGGGTCTTAATCGCGTACAATTAATTTATTTAAGGTATAAATATCTATTTGTTTCCGACGTTTCGCTCGTCTTGCACCGAGCGTGGTCGCGGAGAGACTGATGAGAGATTATTACAAACCGCTACGGGCCGGAATGTGTGATAAAAGTTAAACAATTAGAACGCCTTAGGATAAAGCGGGTGCCGAAACCCGCACTTCCACAAGACGGCGCTGAGCTCTCATCAGTCTCTCCGCGACCACGCTCGGTGCAAAACGAGCGAAACGTCGAAAACAAATAGGTATTTATATACCTTAAATAAATTAATTGTACGCGATTAAGACACGCAAATTTATTTTGTATGAAGTAAGTAGATAGTAAGCCCTTAAACAAGGCTTAGTCAGAAGATATCCTACATATTGTGTTCTCGCATACTAAACCCTTTTTATTTTGACAGTAATAGAATAAGCAAAATGTCGTGGCTTCTACTAGGTATATGATTCGGGTTTTCTTCTCAAGCGGCCATTTAGCTAGGCAAAGTCGGCATCGTCAAGAATAGGGTTTTGACTTGTATAAGCGTTGTAAACGATGAAAAAGGAGGAATAAATATGTCTAATACCTACAAAGTAGTAAGATAAGATACAATAATATATTTCAAAAGTAATTACCAACTAAAGTGAAACAGTGCGAGTTGGCGTCAGTAAGTGAAGGCGCAGCGAAACATAGCACGCGCGGCTCTGACATGTGACATATCAATGAGCATTGGAGAGCGGACCCGGAGCGACCACTCACTACGCACTAATATTATATAAAACTTTCCACACTTAGTGATTTACACCTTGTAGATGATAAAGCTTGAAATACTTACAAAATAATTGTGTCGAAAGCTGCGATAGCGGTTGTTGTATGTTCGTAAATCGGTTACACAGACTTGTGCGATACTCTGTTTTAGTTGTAGAACCGACCGACATACCTACACTCAATACACGGACACAAAATAATAAGAAAAAAAAACAAAACGAAAATGAAAACTTAAAAATCGCAACAAAAATGTTAACTAGGTATTTAGTTTCTTTTTAAAAAAAAAGAGAACCGCCTTCAAAAAATCGACCCACTGAAAAGTACGAAATAATTTTTACATACGCTAATACATAGTATGTAACTTATACAATATACTTAGTTTTTGAAGTCTTACTTAATACTTTTTAGTGTTAGGTACTTCGTTCGTTTACTTCAGGTATTGTGTTAACTACTCTTTTATTTATTTCATACTTTTTAGTGATAGGTACTCCATTTACTTTAAGTTTTGGGCTAATTAATAGTTTGTTTATAGTTAGATTCAATTATTTTAGTGATAAGTTTTCTGCTAGTATCAGTCTGTAATCATGACTTTGACATAGGTACCTACTTTTATTCTGTGTGCCTATGGACTTAAGCTTGAAGCTGGAAGAGAGAGATGAGTCTAGGGAATCAGCCACATACGGAAGGACGCCCTCCGCAAATGCTGCTCCGGCTGATCCAAACAAATGCGGTGGACTTGTACATACTATTGAATTGGCTGTGAGCTGAGATCGTATTATGCTCCGGAGAAATATGTCAATAACGGATGGCTTAGCGAACGGGGCAATGGGTGTTCCTAAAGGATTTAAATGGCCGGCACTAAGAAGAGATCAACTTGAGCCAGGTGAACTGCCTGATGCCATTTTGATATTATTTGATGATCCATCAATAGCATTGCGTCTTAAAGATGATGATGGATACATTTCCATAGCTCCAGTGCCAGCGACCTATCAAGGCAATCGCGGTTATGGTGATATCGAGAGGCGGATGTTGCCAGTCATATTGAGTTGGGCTGTGACGGTACACAAGTTGCAAGGATGTACACTTAGTTCCGCGGACCTAGGGCCTAAAATCTTTGCTATAGGCCAATTTTATGTAGCCTTGAGGCGGGTCAAATCCCTAAAAGGCATGGCTTTAAGTGATATTGACTCGAACAAATTACTCAACCATCCCCACGACAACAGAGCCTTATCCGAAATGACAAGAATGAGAAATATGCTCTCGCATTAGATTTTTTCACCGACTTTCTTTGATTTTTGTTAATCGCAGAGACATAGACACGTACACACGTACACACACACACACACACACACACACACACTCGTACACACACACATGTACACATACAAATACACAAACGAGCGCGCGCACACACGTACAAACACACACATAATACATACAAACATACTAAGAACCAATATATGGATACTAGTCAAACTGAGAACCTTCTTTTTTTGAAGTCGGTTAAAATACTAAAACTTTGTCCTAAGTGTAACAAATACTTTTTTTCTGAAAACCGCATAGAAATCGGTTCAGCCAAACTCGAGTTAATCGTGGACAAACTTACATGTACGGGTCAAACTCAGAACCTTCTTTTTTTGAAGTCGGTTAAGGGCCTAAAACCTTCTCCTAAGTGTAACAAATACTTTTCTGAAAACCGCATCAAAATCGGTTCAGCCAAACGCGAGATAATCGCGGACAAACATACATACATACATACATACATACATACAGGTCAAACTGAGAACCTCCTTTTTTTTGAAGTCGGTTAAATACACCCCACACGCAACACAACAATTTGTGGATCACACTACTCGACGCAGTTCTTAACCTGACCATAATCGATTTTAAACTCTCGCGATTTGTATTCATTCATTCGTGGTGGCGCAGCGACCCAAAGTGAGTCTTGGCCTCTGACACGAGATCTCTCCACCTTTTCCTGTCGTGGATGTGCCTCCTTCCAGTCCAGTCTACGAAGTCCTGCTAGATCTTTTAGCACTTCGTCATTCCAGCGATATCTAGGACGACCCACCGGGCGTCGACCGCTAGGTCGTCCCAGATACGCCATTTTTGCAGTACGATCCCCTTCCATCCTCATAACATGACCAAACCAGCAAAGTCGTGACGCCTTAATCTCGCCGATAATATTTGGTTCGGCCACAAGGTCTTCTATCTCCTGGTTCTTTCGTATCCTCCAGCTCCCATCCTCTTTTCTAGTTGGCCCAGAATCCGCCGCAAGATCTTCCTTTCTGCCACTAACAGCTTGTTCTCTTCTTTAAGTGTCAGTGTCCACGCCTCACAGCCGTACATCAGAATTGGTCTAATCACTGTTGTGTAGATTATGACCTTCGTTTTCCTGCTTATGAGTTTGGACACTAACACCCTAAGTAGAGCTGCTGAGCATCTGAGGGCATTATGGATTCGGATGTCAATCTCATCTTCCCGTTCGTTGGTATCGGTAACAGTGCACCCAAGGTATTTAAATTTTGCTGTACCCTTATATGTCGTATCCGCAACCTCTAGGTCTTTTCTTTTCTTCCTTTGGGTTCCTGTGCCTCTTCATATGAAGATACTCCGTCTTCTCACGGCTTATTCTGAGACCAATCTTCTTTCTTTCTTCTTCCAATGCATGGACCATTTCGGCAACCTCCTCTTTGGATTGTCCGAGCAGCGCCAGGTCATCCACGTAGCCTATCACTTTATGTGAGCCGTTCAACTCTACTCCCCCATGTTGAGATGTTATGCGTTGGATGATGTATTCGAGCACCAAGTTGAATAGCATAGGATAGTGCATCGCCCTGCTTAAGACCTGTCACCACTTCAAACTCTTCCGTGAGTTGGTTGTCCACTCTTACCTTCATGTGACTCTTGTTAGTGGCAACTTTGATTAGTTGAACAAGTTTTCCGGGTATACCGAAATATTTAAGTATCCCGTATCGCAGCACCTAATATTTGTATACCTACTTCTTTCACAATGGTTTTGGTTTCGTTCCACGCGAGATCAATGTCATTATCTATTATTTCTAATTATTTAAATCTATTATTTAGTTCTATTTGGAATCTATCCCATATATTGATTTCTTTCAATATTTCCGTATTGACGCACTCATTGATTGATTTTTGGTCCCTAGGAGTAGTTTTTAATCTAGCCTTGATTTTAGTAGCCAGTAAGTAGTGGTCACTATCACAGTCTGCCCCTCGGAAAACTCTCACATCTTGGTGTGGTCTTATGCCTTGTGTCAATCATCACGAGATCAATTTGATTGACATTTGTACCGTCCGGAGATTTCCATGTTCCTTTATGAATATCTTTATGGGGGAACATAGTGCTAGCTACTATCATTGATTTGGAGGCTACGAAGCTAATTGCCCGTAGGCCGTTATCGTTCGTCACGTCATGCTTACTATGTCGCCCCACAGTTGGAACAAATATTTCTTCGCGACCCAATTTGGCATTTAGATCTCCGAGGACGATCTTGACGTCATAGTCAGGTAGATGATCGTACACAACTTCAAGTTCTTCGTAAAAGCGGTCTTTAATTTCGTCATCGGAGACCTCTGTTGGGGCGTAGGCGTTAATGATAGATATTGTAACGGATGCCAGGAATCGAACCTTTGCTAGTCCGCTACAGTGCGCTGGTGGTGTGTTGCTGACGTGTGCCTACGATGATACGTGTTCTTCTATGTGTGTGGACTGTATGGCTTCGATGTGTAAGGGCTTCAGAAATGAAACATCTTCATACGTTGAGAGCGATGCTGTTCAGGTGTGCGGTGCTTGATGGTTACAAGATGGTGGTTGAGACGCCAACAACTGGCCGAATACATGGTCGCTTAAGTAACTCGAAACTTTACCTTATCGACGACCATCGCACCGAACACGTGCACAGAAAATCTTTCGTTTATTTTTATTTCAAATACAGTACAAATGTTACGTATGATTCGTTCCTATTATACATACATACATGTTCTATACATCGTTAGATAGGTCTCATTAAGTTCTATCTATCGGTATACAATACCTAAACCTAACTACTAGCGTCACTAAGTTATTCCATAAAAACTCCCAAAAAATGCTGTCACACAAGGGCCCGCCCACTATATTTTCTATTGAAAAACTATTGTATACTAAATTTATATATATAATTTTGGTAGGCCGTTGTGTGCAACTATATGGGGCATCTATTAAAACAAACACCATGAAAATATCTTTATTCAATTCGAACCTATTACATGATTACATATGAATCATAAGAAAATTACAGAATTTCTTAAGTAAATACTATCGTGAGTAAACAAAATTTATGATAAATATACGAATGTTTGTTATTATGCTTATTTTAACTATATAAGGTAATAACTAGCAATAAAAAGGTACCTATCTAGACATGATTTCAAGTCAATACGAAGCCAAAAAACACTTATAAAAACTATAAACGGCTATGTAAACAAACAGCTGTTTTATCAAGTATTAACTCTTATCTGTCACTACTGATAACGCTATTTATGATTCGATATCTAAGGTCCCTACAGTTAGCACAAGTTTAAGACTAATGTTCATGTATTACATAGTTGTTTTATATTAACGATCTAACCATTTACACTATTTTAGCTATTTTTTAACGTTTTTGACACGTCCGGGAGCCGAACCCGGTGTACCGCACGATTAGATAACACTGATTTTATACGATTTTCACTCGCGGTTCCGAATACACTATTCACTGTCATAGTTTTAATGTCTGTCGCGAACAGATATGTTGGCGAACTTACTCTTGATTCGTAAGGAACACAATCTATCTGAGATTGTATCAAACCGAAGGATATTTCCCATAACTTTTTTACTAATTATGAAGCCTGTACCGTTAATATGCAGTCCGTTTTCAGTACAACTATAGAAGAGAACTGAAGCATGATCTACATTACATTCTCCTTTGCCGGGCCATCTTACTTCCTGTAAGGCTGCGATGTGGGTCTTATATCGCTTCAGCTCTCTTGCTACTTGGTACAGTGCTCCAGGCCTATGCAAACATAGTACATGCCACGGGGCTAATCGAAACTCCATTATTTCGAGCCAAGAGGCGTTATGTTTAGGATCAGATCGTACTTTATCTCGTGCCAGTTTCGTAACGATAAGTTTTTCCATGGGAGGGGTGTTAAACCGCCGCACACCCTCGAAATGCTGGAGGACCACACCCTACTTTGGTCAGCGAGTCCATCGGACTTAGCCGGGAAGTGTAGCTAGGCTGTATTACCGATCTTTCCCCCATCCACCACCCGGGGTCGCTCCTCTACGCCGTAAGGGCCAGCGCGAAGCGCGATTTATATAAATCATACAATATTATTTAGCGGGTCTTAGTCGCGATAATTGACTCATTCAAAGACTTGCAACATAGGAGAATAACAAAGGTATTTATGCCTTTGAATAAGTAAATGATCGCGAATAAGACCCACTAAATAATATTGTATGGCGAGGTGATCGTTCAAACCACTACGCTATAGATACGTGTAGTCATCTGAAGAATGTTGTGAGCGATGACGAGTTAAAAACTACTGCCAAGTGTCCACATTACACGGTCCCACATCTCTGTCGCCGATCATTAGCAGCCTGTACTATTAAGTCAGACCGTGGTAAGACACTTAAGAGGTAATAAATTACTGTCAATTAAATGGCGGTGCGCGCAACTTATATTATCTGCTTGTTACATTCTAGACACGCGGTAATTACCACACAATGCTTGGTGACGGATGACTTGAAACTGAGACTCAATAGTCTATAAGAACCACTTTTACTTCAAGTCCACCGTGGTAATTGGGAAATATCATTAAGTAAGTCCTTTATACTAAAACCTTTTTTAGCAAAGACGACTTCCGCGCTGATTTAGGTATTCCTGTGTCTCTAACAGAAATCTCGGACATATCATATGATTTGTCCGAGATTTCAGATTGAGATTTAGACACATTCAGTGGATAAAACAAAGTGCTGTCACTGCTGTTCCCCGTGAAGATTGGACTTGCAACTGTTCGCAGTCGAATATCTAACCGCTGAACCATTTTTTACAGTACATTCTGTTTATAATGGCTGGAAATATCTAATTAAACTACTAATAAGATTTGGAAGGACATATTTCGACACTGTGGCTTTATCAACTAGAAGCCCAATTAATCAGTACCCATGGTAAGTAAGGCGTTGTAACATCAAGGCATAATTTAGAAGCTAAAAGAAAAACAACGCTCAGCGACTACGATTGGCGGGAAACTGCAGGAAACAGATAGTTTATACAGGGTGGCGCAAAAGTTAACGAACCTTATAGAAACTTATAGAAATTCCTTATATTTTTTAATGACATCTGCTCTCATTCTGATATTGAAAATTTTGTAGTACCTAATCAAATGTATTCACTAAAAATAATCATAGACCGCTTTACTCCCCAAGAACGTGGAATAATCGTGTCAATGTTTTTACGGAATAATTCATCAGTGATAAAAACACGACGTGAATTTGACTCTGCAACGTATTTTGGTCAAAGAATTGAATATGTTTCCGTATAAAAGTCAGATGACTCATCAGCTGCTGCCTACTGATCACCGAGCGGAGCGCCATAAACCTCAACCTTGAAGAGGATAATTTGTCTTCAAAATTTGGGGTTATTTGAAATCTCGGGTGTATGTGAACAAACCAAAGACTCCCGCAGCTTTAAAAGAATACATACCTACACCAAGAAATAAGAAACATATCGGAGGAAGTGTTACGGTTAGTTATGGATAATGTCATAAATAAGGCTCAAATGTGCTTCAACTCTGGAGGTCAACTTTTAATAGACATCATATTTAAATCATAATGCAACTAAATTTCATGGCACAAATAAATATATTTAAAAAACTAAGTCTAGTTTTCTAATTTAGAAACGAAGTTGTAGCTGAACCAAGTAGGGTCATTACTTTTGCGCCAATAATAGCTGCGGGAATATTTACTTGCCTATTACATCAATGTAGATGTTGCCCCAATATCACATTACTTCTGATGAATATAATTTGTTTGCCGAAACAATTTATTAGAAGCACCTTAATTTATTTGATTGACGGGAAAATGCATTAAGGAGGCTATTAAAACTATTGTAGGACATTTTATTTCAATAAAGGTATAATAATTTAAATATGGAAATCAACGTACTTATGTCAACAATATACCTAATAAAATTAAGTCTTAAAATTAAAATAAGCATAATAATATAATTATACAAGAATTGAAAATAAAAAAATAAAATTAGGAGGCGATATGAAAATCATCCGCATGGAAGTCAATTAGGAGCATGCCTAGAAGACTGCCAGCATTGCCTTGTTGTATAGCAATGCTTATCTTTAGTGCCAAATATGTGCTAGCCCTCTGGTCACGCGAGGCCGGCGACGCGTCGATCAGTCTCTTTCCGAGATCTATAAACTTAAAACCTGTGTATTTGCAGACTATTTATATGATACCCTATTATTACTATCTCCAGTAGGTCCAGCAATAGCTTACTGGCGGTAGTGAGGCGAGGACTCAGCCGCGAGACCCTTTCGATACAATAAACAAGTCGGGTGCTATCGCGCGCGCCTTAATTGGCGTTATCAGTGTCTAGACCGCACTCGGCCTCGCCTCGCGGACGCGAATCGTTGCCGCACAGCCTAAGATGTCGCCCCGACATCGCCACGACATCACTATGGTGTCGTACCGTGTTCTGTACCGTGTGCACTGAACAATGCCTTCGAAGAACACGATGGCGACTACTTACAATAAGAATAAGTCCATAATCTCTTACGTCCGCCACTTAAACGCAGACGTTCAGATCTCGATAACGCTTCGGCTACGGGTGTCTATTTTTAATTATATTTATGCCGCTGATTACTTTTAAGAATTTGCTTTTAAATAACTGCGGAGGAATTGTTTTATTGTTGTCTCGGGTGGCATTTGTTGTTACAAATATTGTTAGATGTGCTTGATTTAAGTTCTTTTGACGGAAAGCTTTATATTTTTAAATTAAATGTGCTAACAAATATTTACCTAATACCTGAATAATTACAGTAAGAATATGGAGCAGTTGTACTTTATTTTCTAAAAAAGAAAGCTACATTTCTTTTTTTACAAAATACAGTACCTACATGTATATACGTAAAGCTAGACTTAACAATGTTTTGGACGTTTTCTACACAGCCCTTTGGACATTTTCTTAAAAAGTTGTTCCCTATTTTGGCTCACTGTTCCGCTTACAATAACCACTCTGATGTTGCAAAGACTTAAAGTCGTGTTGTACAAAGACAAAAAGAAAGAGCGTCCCCAAAACTCCGGAAAAGGTAATCGTGTCACCCATGACAAAAAATAACAGGTGCATCGCATTTCAGGTTGCGGATGCTAACGCGTACGCCATTGCTAAAATTGTTCCTGCCGGCGTTCGATCCGGGTACGGGGAAAAACCTTCCGCGTGCCAATAATATTTGTAGCATATTTGTACTTAACCTCATAACGCATGCTCTGTTATGGGTATCTACTTTTAATTTGGCCCTTTTTTAGTAAGTCATGGACACCTATATCAGTCAGTGTACCTACGTCCGTCTCGGCCGTCCACTACCGACATCTATTCTTACATTTATTCTTACTCGATAAATTTCTTCGTATTTCTTCTTTCATCCATAAATTCCAAACTTCCAAACCATCGCAACATTCCTTCCTCAATATTTATCACTACAGATTCTGAAAAAAAAGCAGTATGTTCTGTTGTACTGTTTTGCACGTTTTCTATCAGTCTTACTCTGCACATACTTCTCCAAGCCATATAAGTATCCAAGTATCATATTAAGTAATAACAATTTTATAGAAACGCAATTTCAAATTACCACAAGAGCTGCCCGACCTGCCCATATATAGTTTTATAATTACCAATAAAAAGCAGATCAATTGCAACGGGGCATTCTATAAATCACTGCACGTTTCAATGGTAGCAGTATCTGGACACAATCCGACGCAACATTG
Organism: Euclidia mi; assembly: GCA_944739405.2. Lineage (NCBI taxonomy): Eukaryota > Metazoa > Arthropoda > Insecta > Lepidoptera > Erebidae > Euclidia > Euclidia mi. Next base: position 51,804,280 of record OX123200.2, on the reverse strand, counting down.
TTGCACAGACCTGCGCAGGGTGCCTACGCGTCCAACTAGGCTTCTGATACGACACTTACTATACACAATACGCACATTTACACATAAATAACTTCACTTACGCACGAAGGCCTGAGATACATAGGCTTCTCTTAATTTCTGGTTATTTAACCTTTCAAGATCAGTTCTGCGTCCTATGCGCTGCAACAAGCGATCAAGTCGCAATTTGGGCAGATGATAGAGTGATTTTAAATAAAGTTATTTTTTCTTGTGCATATAAAAAGAACTGCCGCTCTAGGTATAAGCCCCGTGTTGACTTTACAAGAATTCAATCAACGAATACATGAACATCTACTGGAAACAACCTAAGACTAAATTGATAATCAGTAATCACTAATCACACACGATCTATGTCGACCTATATATTTATTTATGTATTTATCTATTTAAGTACTTGTGTATGAATTTATCGATCCTTACTTCATTTTATGACTACACCACTGTTTTTATTTCTCTGATCTCTTCCAGTCCATTCCAAGGTTGCCTAGAAGAAATTGCTTTATGCGATAAGACCGCCTATTGTAAATTTGTAAAAAATTTATAACGCTATAATATGTAGCATGTCTATTGTATCTGGTGTACAATAAAGAATTTTCTATCTATCTATCTATGTGGGGATATATCCTAATATGCCGCTAAGAACAGTGGACAACCCAATACATGCAATAACAACGTAAATAGTCGATGTACGGGTCAATCACCGTACAAAATGCGATCAGTCAATTAGGATGTAAGTAGATTTGTGTAATCTAATGCAGAAAGTTTAGATTAGCGTAGAGTAAGCATTAATATTACATGTTTAAAACTGTGGAAAAATATCGATGCAATAGCCAAATTGTATCTCGCTGCTGGTATTAAATATAGCGTGTGTCGTCATATAGGTACCATAACATACTACGCCAAAAAGTTTTAAAACCATTTGTCACTTTTGAAAACAATAATATTTTTGTTTAATTAGGTATAAAGTTATAAACCAATACTTCATGTCCGATATTTTATCTGTCGTCTGTCGATGGATTTGGCGAGTAGTGGTAGAGAGAGGCCAATGAGTGTCCGTCGGTGCGAGAGAGAACGCTACAGTTAAAGGCCCCCTGCATCTCTCTAACAGTACATGCACAACATTGCGCAATGGCGGGAATTGGCGTGCTACCTGTAACTATTATTTATATCAGTTTATCAGCAATCAATAGTTTAAAAGTTGTTTTTATTGATACAAATTCAATGTTTGGGGACACCACCGTAGAGCATAGATATTTATTTATAGAGATGTTTTTCTTATTGCCGCTTTTAAGACAAACTTTCTGCGACACAAATTGCCGCTTGGCGGCGTAACAGTCGCGTGAGTGTCAGTGCAACAGCTGTCTATTTCAAATTTTATTTATTTGCAAGACAGATGGCGAAGGACGCTAGCGCCGCCAACGGCGCCAACTACGAACTACACTGACGACAACCGCCAATACGCCAACTTTAATCGGCACACGACATCCTAAAGAAATACGCTTCAATTATGTAAAATTTGTATTCATTGACACAACGACAACACTTTGACAGTTGCCAACCCCATTGTAGAATGTAGAGCATGCGTTGTTGAAGAGAGATGCAGGGGGCCTTTAAACTGTTGCGTTCTCTCTCCCACCGGCGGACACGACACAGTATTGAGTTAGGTACTATTCTGCCACTCTATCCTTTACATCTCTATGGTAGAGATTTATTTTTGACAGAAGAATAGCCGTAGCTAGGTACCTACCTAGGTCAGTTTTTTTTGTCCTCAAATTCCATGTTCCTTGTATCATATCATTATTATCGTGATTATTAACAAAATGCACATAACAACTATCGAGATAAGCAGTACCTAATTTTGGGATTCAATTAGTGATTCCAATAATTATGATCCATTATGACAAAAGAACCGGTGCCTCTACCATGACTTTACGATGAATAGTCGTGAGACGTACAGTCGAACAACTTCGCGCTAGACCACCATAAGGGCGAGAATCGCTCAGCAAGACCGTCGCTTCCAGCGCTACTTTACACGCACATTGACACTCGTATACAAAACATGTTTTTTAGTGTGCTTCGACTCTATGAGCGAGCCAAGGGATTTTTTTCAAACTGGTCCACCGCTGACTTGTTTGATTGTACATTACTTATTAGCTAAACTGATATGGTAGAGTGTGTAGGTAGTTGCAATTTCCTTTGTGCAGTACAGTAGGCATGTTATAGTACGAGTCAATTAAAAATCAAATTAGGTACTACATATTTGGCAGAAATCGGCATTACAGAAATTTGCAAAATGAGAGCGTAATTTCCCTTTTTTAGGGTTCCGTATTCTACCAGGAACCCTTATAGTTTCGTCATGTTCGTCCGTCTGTCCGTCCGCAGCCTAGCTCAAGGACGCCTGGTGCTAGAAAACTGATATTTGACATGAATATACACATACAATATTGCAACAAAACTGTAGAATAAAATTTAAGAAAATATTTTTTTTAAGGGTATCTCCCCTACATATATAGTGGAGTTGAATTTTTTTTTTGGTTGAGTACCCCATTGTGTGGGGTATCATTGGATAGGTTTTAAAAAAATATTATTAGTTTGCTCAAATCATTTTTTGATCAAGTGATTGGTTTGTCAAATATCAAGCTTTGAAGTGAAAAAAATTGTCAGACTCAAGTGTCCCCCCCCCCCCCCCCCCCCCACTGCCGGCTAAACTATTAATTTGGAAGAGGTGAAAAAAATTACTAATGCAGTACATACGAATTTAAAAGGAAAACTATCACGGCTAAGTAGACATCACTAGTTTACGAGTAATCGTCGGTTAACTTCTAAATACCTATTTCTGTGAATTTACATTGGGAGCGCTGGCTTAATCTTAAACATGTCCGTTTTTAATCCCATGTGAAACAGAAGTTATTATCAATAATGGCCATTATGGGCAACTACGGAACCCTACATTGCGCGTGGCCCGACACGCACTTGACCGGTTTTTGTCAATATATATGGCATCGCTGAATTCACTAACACTCGAAACAATAATTTATGGATCACACAAAATGTGGTCTCGTGTTGGAATCGAACCCACAACACTCAGCGCCTGCGCCGTGTCAGTTCTCACTATTATTTAATAGTACGAGTAAAGAAAGTACTGACCGTGCGTGGGCCGAGGGCGGTGTCTCGATCTCCGCCGCCGTCTGCTGCCGCCGCCCGCCGCCGATGAAGACCTGCGTCAGACAAGCTACGTCACTGTTTATCTGTACATAATATACATAAAATTCTTGCGTTACTGACTGACTGACAGACAAGTTACAGCCAAAACAACTGGGCGCGATAAGAAAAGAAAATAAGGGGGGTGCAATAAAAAAGGATTTCCCGAAATTTCCACACGATCGGCCAGAAACGGTTAAATTAAAGATATGTGCGAGTGTAGCTGCGGTCATACTCTAGCTAGTACATTTTAATTAGGTATATCGAAACGGCTTGCACGACCTCTACATAAATCGGCTAATATTTTAAACACTAACCTGCTAACACAACATACAACAAGAGCTATTTCGCTGATAGCTTAGTAAGTAACTTGTACGCATGTGCGAAATAGCTATCGCTTGAGTTGGTTGAACATCGGGTTAAGTGTATATTAAATTTTTAATATCACTGCTTAGCGGTGAAGGAAAACACCGTGAAAAATGTCTGAGAGTTCTCCATAGTGTTCTCGAAAAATACATATTATGTGAAGTCCGTCAACCCACACTTGGCTAGCGTGGTGGAATATGCCATTACCCTAATGAGGAGAGGCCCATGCACAGCAGTGGGACAGTTTATACGTACAGGGCTGATGATCTAGACTTCAAAAGGGTAATATTTTTTTTTCTGCCGAACAATTTGACTCCATGCTGCCTGATGTTAAGCAGTCAGTGAAGTCCCATAGTGATGGCAATCATCCCAGCAGTCAGCATGGCATTATGGCATTATGGCCCTCACCTTGAAGGCCTTGAAAAAAGCTTTTTCACGCCCAGCTTATAGGACCCAGGATCATAAGTGGAGGCAAACACGTGGGCTGGTAATGCGTTCCACATCTTAATGGTACGGCAGAGATAAGAGGCGCCGAACCGTTTGGTGCCTGACGGTATCTGTTCTACCGTGTAAGAGTGGCACCTTAACCCAGCACGTGTCGTTCGGGATAGGAAAGGAGAGGGTGGGATTAGTTGAAAGAGCTCTTCGGAGCCCTCACCGTGATAAATGCGATAGAAGACAGCCATTGAGGCCACGTTTCTGCGTAATTGTAGTGACTCAAGAGTCTTAGTGGATCTTTAAGATATACGATATTTTTAAAGTAATCAAATTTACAGAACCGGTATTGCTACGAGTAATAGACCAGTGCAGATACGTTAGAAAACGTAAAAAGTGAAATAAAATTATAGTAGGATGAAACCCATTGGAGAAGGAAGAGAATATGTCAAAAATTTAAGGAAAAATAAATTACGGTCGATGTGAGGTCGGGAAGTGGATGGGGTTGCGATTTTAAGGGTAAAAAAGGGTTTTTCGCGATTGTCGGCAAAACTACAAGTCCTACGGAAAAACGTAAATCGCAAAGTTGTAGATAATAAAAAGATCTACAACTTTTGTATTTACACTTTATTCACATAATGTCAAAATTTATGTGAAAAATTCAAATAACCAAGATATCGTTTTTTATTTTTATCTATTACAATAGTTTTTACAAATTTACAATAGACGTCGTATTAAATATTAACTTATTTGGTTGTTAATTTTAGTTGTTATCTTAATATATAAAATCCTTGCGTTACTGACTGACTGACAGACACGCTACAGCCGAAACTATTGGGTGCAGGAAGCTGAAATTTGGTATGTATGTTCCTTGGGGACCGCAGAGGTGCACTAAGAAGGGATTTCCCGAAATTCCCACGGGATCGGCCAAAACGGGTAAATTTAAAAAAAATGCAGGCGTAGCTGCTGGCGTCCTCTAGTATAATATAAAAACTATAATATAAAAATACACATTTTAAATAAAAAACATTTTTAGTATGTTTGGAACATACAAAGGTAAGTTTTCACCAAATATTGTAAAGAAAAACTAGTGTAAAAGATAAAAATAAAAAACGAAAACTTGGTTATTTGAATTTTCACATAAATTTTGACATTATGTGAATAAACTGTAAATACAAAAGTTGTAGATCTTTTTACTATCTACAACTTTGCCATTTACGTTTTTTCCGTAGGACTTGTAGTTTTGCCGACAATCGAGAAAAACCCTTTTTTACCCTTAAAATCACAACCCCATCCACATCCCGACCTCACATCGACCGTAATTTATTTTTCCTTAAATTTTTGACATATTATTCTCTTCGCTCCAATGGTTTTCATCCTACCATAATTTTACTTCGTTTCAAAAATTATCTACCCTGGTCTATAATGTGCTTTAGCGTTGGTACTGCTTTAAATGCATAGGCGTTAACATGGTAAGGTCTCACTTTTGTGTCTATGTCTAGCTTTTGTGCCTACTCCTGTATATGGAGCGCCATTTACCGGGAGTAAGCACAAATGTTAGACAGGAACGTAAATACACTCTTAAAATTTGAAATCATGTTACGTAAGATTATCAAAAACCAACATTTGATATAACTAGACCTTTTCACTGGGCAATTTCTCCCTCTACAAGTCATTAAATGTTATGTATTTAATATTATTTTCTTATAGCGGTTCATTGAAATTGTCTGGATGAAATTTTGTAAATGACTCTCATTCCGTTAGGGGATGGTAGTTTATATGTAGTTTTTCTCATATAAACTTCAGTAATTTAATGGAATCAAACATCTTATGGCTAATTATAAAACACAGGTCTCAGGTTTACAAAACAGCCCTTTTAATTACGGGATTAAAGTTGCCCAAACTTCATATTTTGACCAACATTTGTAGGTGAGTTTGTAAAGGTAGAGCCTGTAGTGCTATGGCGTGTAGAGTTAGAAGCTTGGCTCTATACGAGATCTGATATCTTTTAACGGACCAAATATTCTTGTCTTGGCAATATTTTAATTAATAAATGTTTTTGTTGAAACCGTTTTTCAGAAACTTTGGAAAAATCAGACAAACGATATTTTTTTATCGCTGCCGATGTGACAATTAGGTTGCTTATACATTTTTGTTTGCTGATTTTAATTATATTGTATTTACCTGTTGGATAGAGGAGTGTTGTGATTGGCGCGCTCGTCTGGAGGTACATGTCTGTTCGCGCAAAAGAAGTCGGGCGGCACGCGGTGTGCGCGCAGCAGTGTTAGCAGTGCGCCGGTGCCGCGCCGCGCCGCACCCTCGTACGTCTGGTCCGGCAGCAGCATGCCGCGGCCTCACATACTCTGCACTCGCGCACCATACACACCCACCCTCCTGTCATCAATACCGCTAACTGTCACTCCACTCTCACGTGCCTCCATGGCGCTGTCCACAAAAACTCACTCGTCAGTACCACGCGCACGTCCACATCATAATCACGCAACTAATGAGGTATTGTGTGTCGCGGCACAACACGGCGTCGACGGCGCTGGGCCGGCGCGGGCGCGAGCGGTGCACAGCGCGTCATTACGCGCCGTGAGTCAGCGGAACCTGCGGGTGTCGCGCCTCGTTGTTGACTGCTGCGTGCTGGTGCGGTGGTGCCGGGCACACACGTCCGTCAGCCGCGGCCGCGACGCACCCGCGCGGGGAGGGGACTGTCGCCGCGCCGCCGCTCGGCCGGACGGACGGAATGCCGCGCGTGGAGCTTTTTGCGAGGATTCGGCGAGAGTCGCGCACACATCCACCAGTTCCACCACCGACACACTGACACACATCCACTCTTCACTCACTGTGAGAAGACACGCGACGCGCACTATTTACTGCTCACATTCAAGTTACGTCTTTAGATAAACGATTCCACTACTGGTTTAAAAGTTCCAATTTGGCAAAAGATTCCACATGAATTCATTAAAGCAGTACGTCTAAGTATCTATTAATTGCTAAAAATAAAAAAGGTCTATACTTTGACCATGTACAGCCGCTGTATAAGTAGACAGCACCATATTAGTCAAAGTAATTTGAACTTAATCGTCTATCACTCTGTCAAGTGTCATTACCCTGAACTACTCATGCAGACTACGAAGTGATTGCAAGAGATCGGAGTACTTATGTTTGACGAACAACTTAAAAGTAAAAAAAGAATCTAACACAATAATATTTGCTACTAGTTTGATGATAATAATTTAAAATTGGTTTTATTTAAAGTGTCTTACACAACGAGGTATAAACAACCTCCGTTTGAAGCTTCAATCAATAGGTATGTAAGTAATTGCATGCGGATATACCCGTAACCCACTGCTCCGTCGATGTCTCTTAGAAACGTCCGGTACATAAAATATATAGACACATCGCGTAGATTGCATCGACAGTTTCCGTCACCGATGACCGTCCGCGAGATGTGCTGCGTTTGTATTATACGACAACATTATATTGCTCTATCAGAGTTACAGTTGGACTTTATAGGCACAACATTAAGTTACGTTCTTATACTAATCATTTGTATTAATCGTAGCTCCCATCAAATACACGCCAATATATAAGCACTTCCTATATTCTAAAAAAGACATACTTATTTAGACATTACATTTTGCAGTATTTCGAGTAAACGGCACTGAAATCGTGGGGGTGTTGCGAGAGCACATGTAAATTATAATTTTAGAGTTCGAAGGACAACCTCTCAATAACAAATCTCAGTAATAACAAACAACTGATAACGAATGAAAATGAAATGACAGAAAAGAAAGCAATGACTCTGATTTTGTTTCGGCTTTTCTTCTCAAGAGGTAATTTAGCTAGGAAAAGCATATCGGCATAATCGAGAATAGGTCTCTGACTTTATAAATGTTGTAATCAACTTTAAATTTATGTCTTAAACTAATCAAAGCGCTGAATAAGATACGAGTTATCCGATTCTAATAGAGATTTACGTATCGTACAGGTAATATTTTTAAACAAGTTTATTGGTGTAGTATTACATAAGTGGTGGTTCCCTGAGATACGGATAGATCGCATTCATGCGAGTCAGCGGCGCGACAACAATCAGGTTGTGCTGTGGCTTAGATATGTATCGAGTGACATCAGACCAAGGCAAGGGAACCGCCCGTGTAGTGACGTTCACCTTACAACGAGCCTTGTGTAAACGCTGGATAATACGCTAGGACATGTTTAAGCTCCCAAGGTAGGTTGCCACCGCGAACAGCTAATGAGCGCGAAATGGGTAAGCGGAGCGGACGCATACCTATTTCATGAAAACGGTTTACGTTTCCATCAACAACATTTTAGTAGCCAGATTCCCACCGCCAAAAAGGAATGAAAGGGAAAAAAGGTAGAACGAGCAAAACGGCAAAAGATTAATATTCTACACTATGTACTCTACATATGTGACTCAGATCACTCTTCCAATAAATGTGACAGCTAATTTTTGCTCTTTTTGATCGCTGAGTAATTTTTAAACCACCGTTTTCGGTAGAAAGTTACACATGTACTTTGCCGTTTATTTTATTTATTTATTGTTATGTTACATACATTATGAGCTTACAGTTATAAACCAAAAATTTTGCGAAGTAATATCCACTCCACTGCCGCATGCTGGTGGAAACCGGCCCATAGAAGTATTGTGGTCCTTGCCAAACGTATTTTTAATTGATACAACTGTACTATTTTACTTCGCGCTGTAGACTACCACATCGGTAGCTACGTCCTGTGGTCGAAAAGCAAAGTGTTTGGGAGTTTATATTTTATTTATGGAATAGGCAGCAAACGAACAAACGGATCGCCTGATGGTAAGTGTCTGCCACCGTCAATGTACACAAGCAACACCAGAGAAATCACACGTGCGTGCGAATCCTTTGGGACGGCAAAACATAGAGAAGGAGAGGCGGGACGAGAAAAAAAGGAAGGGGCCTCCGGCATTCCCACTCACCATACAAAACGTAGAACGGTAGTAGATAAAGATACAGTTACTTTACATCGATATTCTCTAGACTGATCTGGAGAGTCCCAAGTTGAGCCGTCTATTCATGCTGAAAACTTGCTCTAAGCACTTGCTGCGCGCCTGCACGTTACTGCCACGCCGTTTCACCTGTCTGCTTCTAGCTAAGTTTGCCTCCTCTGATCCTAGATCCGCGCCATTCAACAACCTACCTACATACTACTTGTTATATTTTGAAAGTATACCTACTTAGTGCCTTCTTATACCTTCAATGAACAAGACTAATAATTCCGGGTACACAGTAGTACACGTCGGATTGATTAAAAAGTACTTACGTACCTACTGCTCAATACTGTTTAGAATATTTTTTATAAATGTACAATAGGTCGTAAATTACTTTTAATAGTCTTTCTGCTTATTAAATTACTTGTTCATAACTATAAATAAATAAAGTTTAAACAAGTTTACAGATAATTCTTGCGTAAGTGTTTTATAACTATCATGTGAACACCGTTTATAACTCGATAAGTAAGTAGATATCGTACCAGAATCCTTATCTGGAGGGATGTTATTAGTTGTAATAGTTTCGCATATTGTGGCTAAAATAAGATGTACAGGAAGTGCGTGAGAGGTTTGGAACGTGTTGTATGGAGCAGGGTCGTCAGGCTGGCTTGGGTCGGTCAGAGGTGACGTGCGCGGCGGTCAGAGCGCGCACAATTACGGGGGCGGAGCAGCGCACGCGCCCGCTCCACGCATGCGCACCGCTAATTGTGTAATGAATCGTGATGCGGTGATTTATTTCGCAGCGATCGCCCCGGCTTCGCTCCCACACTCTACGTGCCATCCGCAGTCACTAACTTTAATGAACACTTCAGTTTTACATAAATGTTCCCACAAAAGCGGCCACGAGCGGGCGGTTTTTAAAACGTAGATTCAAAAACATCGCATGCGTTTTAATATATTTTTTAAAACCATCCAAGTTTTCAAATGGTGCATCTACACCGCAGTGACATTTTGTTGAGCAACATTTCATAATGTTAGAGCATAACATTCTTTATCAAGACACTCAATATAACTCCACAGGTTGTTGCTAAAAGTTATTTAACTATGCCGTGTTTCTTAATGTTGCCCAACATAAAGTAACTGCGTTTTGAATCTCCAATGGAATGGTTGCACCGTTTATCCGCTAAAGACTACTATTCGTAGAAATGCATTCGGCATGTCATCAATTAATTTACATGATTCGGACATTCGGATTTCAGTGTTTACATTTGCTGTCCGGTCCAATCACCCGTGTCAGGCCGGCCGTGTCTGAGGCAAGTGCGTGGGATCGCCCGGCCGACAGACACGCCACTGCCCTGCTCACTCTCACATTCTCACGCTTTTCTCTCACAGCAAACTTAGTGAGAAATCCTGTAATTTACCACCGTAAACATAATTAAGTTAACTTTAATCAAATTGACTTATTACTGTTGGGAGTTCGCAATAACGATATGGTAAAGAATCTGATGCAAAATAGCTGTAGAAATTGTAATCAATCATTTATCACGATTTAGGATCAGTCTATTTATATAAAATTCTTGCTTTACTGACTGACTGACCGACAAGCTACAGCCAAAAGGTGCAAGAACCTGAAATGTGACATGTATGATAATGTGCCCTTGGGAACTGTGGGTATGCGCTAAGACGCGATGTCCCGAAACTCCCACGGAAACGAGCAGAAACAGTTAAAGCAGGTAACAAAAAATGTGTGTGCGTAGCTGCGGGCATCCTCTTGTATTCGTGTACATATCTTACATACATAATACCATATTTTTATTTATTTATAAACTCACGCCTGTATCCCCGAAGGGCTAGGTAGAGGTGTATGTAATATTACCCCCACATTTCGCCATGAATTTGTAGGTCCCACGTAATAGGGGACGAGCCTATCCCCGTACCGGGCACATTACCAGACTCCGTGCTGCTACTGAGAATTTCCTAACGGAAAAACCCAATAACACTTTGCCCGAACCGGGAATCGAACCCGAGACCTCCCAATCCCACGCGCACATTTATGTCGCGAGACTAACGAGGCAGTCGTATTACTGCATATCTATTAATAACTGTATGTAAGGTATGCACCAACAATAATTTAGTAGGTATTATTAATACATTGAATTGAGTAGGGTATGAGATAAAGTATTTTTTCACCACTGCAGCTCAAACATGCCGCTTTTGCTGCGAGACAACAGTGAACAAAACGCGATTTTGATTCGAGCGTGAGTAAAAGTAGCTTTTTAATTTTTCAATCTTCAGTGTCACGAATTGACATTGTTCAGCCATAAATTTGAAACATTCGAATTTTACTGTGCTCTGTCTCTTTCACATGCATATAAAAAGTGAGTGAAAAAACAAACCCCTTCGAATTCGAAATTCGATTTTGGAATTCGACCTCAAAGAAATCACCTACGGCAACGCAAAAAAAAAAGATATTTGTAATAAAGAAATTACTTTTTTTTATATGTTATAGTTTACATGTTTAATTTATTATTGGATTTTAATAAAAATAAGTCTAATTAATAGTATAAAATTAGTATTTAACCAATACATTTTATTTAGAATTACAACAATGATACATTTGAAAAATAAACATCAGGGACGCGGTATTAAAACGTGATTTAAAAAAGTAGCGGGAATAAAAATTTCGCTGATGCTGATACAGTAGGTATAGCGTAACGTGTTAAATTATATTAATATATATAAAATAATCTAAAAAGATGAGTGAAACTAGCGATGATGACTGTACTTTAACACCAGACGAGTTAAATCAACAAGTGATTATGCAGAATTCAATCTATTCCTGTTCATTTCTATGTCTCCTAAGTAATATGTGTTCTCACTGCTGTGGTGAAAAGTTATGTGTGCTACACGAGAGCAAAGTTTTTTGTATCTCGTGCTGTTGAGTCCCTCACCACGCTCAGGATTCTAAATTTGATTCACTCGCTACGCTCGTGAATCAATCATAGAATCCTTCGCTTGCTCGGGACTCAAAATCAGCACTCGAAACAAAAAACAACTTTGCTCTCTTGTTGCACAAATAACTATTTCACCACAGCAGCTCAAACATGCCACTTTTGCTGCGAGACAACAGTGAACAAAACGCGATTTTGATTCGAGCGTGAGTAAAAGTAGCTTTTTAATTTTTCAATCTTCAGTGTCACGAACTGACATTGTTCAGCCATAAATTTGAAACATTCGAATTTTACTGTGCTCTGTCTCTTTCACATGCACATAAAAAGTGAGTGAAAAAACAAACCCCTTCGAATTCGAAATTCGATTTTGGAATTCGAACTAAAAGAAAACACCTTCGGAAACGCAAATAAAAAAAGATATTTGTAATAAAGAAATTACTTTTTTTATATGTTATTGTTTACATGTTTAATTTATTATTGGATTTTAATAAAAATTTGTCTAATTAATAGAATAAAATTGGTATTTAACCAATACATTTTTATTTCGAATTACAACAATGATACATTTGAAAAATAAACATCAGGGACACGGTATTAGAACGCAATTTAAAAAAGTAGCGGGAATAAAAATTTCGCTGATGCTGATACAGTATAGCGTAACGTGTTAAATTATATTAATAAATAAAATAATCTAAAAAGATGAGTGAAACTAGCGATGATGACTGTACTTTAACACCAGTAGAGTTAAATCAACAAGTGATTAATGCAGAATTCAATCTATTCCTCTTCATTTCTGTCTCCTAAGTAATATGTGTTCTCACTGCTGTGGTGCAAAGTTATGTGTGCTACACGAGAGCAAAGTTTTTTGTATCTCGTGCTGTTGAGTCCCTCACCACGCTCAGGATTCTAAATTTGATTCACTCGCTACGCTCGTGAATCAATCATAGAATCCTTCGCTTGCTCGGGACTCAAAATCAGCACTCGAAACAAAAAACAACTTTGCTCTCTTGTTGCACAAATAACTATTTCACCACAGCAGCTCAAACATGCCACTTTTGCTGCGAGACAACAGTGAACAAAACGCGATTTTGATTCGAGCGTGAGTAAAAGTAGCTTTTTAATTTTTCAATCTTCAGTGTCACGAACTGACATTGTTCAGCCATAAATTTGAAACATTCGAATTTTACTGTGCTCTGTCTCTTTCACATGCACATAAAAAGTGAGTGAAAAAACAAACCCCTTCGAATTCGAAATTCGATTTTGGAATTCGAACTAAAAGAAAACACCTTCGGAAACGCAAATAAAAAAAGATATTTGTAATAAAGAAATTACTTTTTTTATATGTTATTGTTTACATGTTTAATTTATTATTGGGTTTTAATAAAAATTTGTCTAATTAATAGAATAAAATTGGTATTTAACCAATACATTTTTATTTCGAATTACAACAATGATACATTTGAAAAATAAACATCAGGGACACGGTATTAGAACGCAATTTAAAAAAGTAGCGGGAATAAAAATTTCGCTGATGCTGATACAGTATAGCGTAACGTGTTAAATTATATTAATAAATAAAATAATCTAAAAAGATGAGTGAAACTAGCGATGATGACTGTACTTTAACACCAGTAGAGTTAAATCAACAAGTGATTAATGCAGAATTCAATCTATTCCTCTTCATTTCTGTCTCCTAAGTAATATGTGTTCTCACTGCTGTGGTGAAAAATTATGTGTGCTACACAAGAGCAAAGTTTTTTGTATCTCGTGCTGTTGAGTCCCTCTCTACGCTCAGGATTCTAACTTTGATTCACTCGCTACGCTCGTGAATCAATCATAGAATCCTTCGCTTGCTCGGGGCTCAAAATCAGCACTCGAAACAAAAAACAACTTTGCTCTCTTGTTGCACAAATAACTGTTATACGATGCTTTCATGCTCTACATTACGCTTTAGATTTTGGTGCGGTAGCGAGCTAGGATTAACCCTAAAAAACAAAAAACGTAAAAATAAATCATGTCTCACTCTTTCTTTCTAAACTAAAACACCCCACCTTTGGGAGACACCCCTCGATCGTTACTATCTTTACTACTGTAGTAACAGACCCTTTACTGTTATTGTTGGTAATTTCCTTTCCTTCCTACTGACAAAGTAATAGAGGTAACGGTGGTAATAAGATTAGATAATTAATTCACTATAGGAGTGCGAATGACTGAATTAAATGTATTTTACCAAGTGTTGAGGCACTGATTGCCTATTACTAAAGGCTATATGACCGTCGATACTACCGTAGATAGGAAATATTTCGAGAAATTTCGTAGTAGTGGCTTTTTATTGCCCAGATAGCAATATCAAGTTTACAAACTTGCAGCAAGTTTAAATCAAACTTTCTTGTTTCACTGTGACAAACTTGCATGAAGTTTGGTTATTCAAAGGATTTGGATGACCACGAGCACAGGTTGGTGGTCCGACAACAGCTCGTCGCACTTCTTGCTGTATCTAGGAGGAGCTCGAGCACCTCCTGGATACAGCAGGAGGTGCATTAATATAATATACATTTGAAAAACAAAATTCATGCAAGTTTGTCACAGTGAAACTAGAAAGTTTGATTTAAGCTTGCTGCAAGTTTGTTGTTATCTGGGTGTCCTCTGTATCTAGATAATATTAGGTAGGTAGGTATGTCTTGCGGGTGCTTATAAATACTGTATATATTATATTGCTCAAAATTCTTTAAATCTTCCTTCAGTTGTTTACATGGTACAGCTCTGACGTACATATAGCGTAGCGTAGAGCTATTTTATAGCTATACATTATACCACTAGTACCTATTCATACGTGTCACTGGGGGCTTTGGGTAGGAAAATAACAAAACTAGCTTGTTATCTGAAATTGTTTCAAATAGCATCATTTCCTATTTTAATTTCTGCCTTGACTTTATGAAGCTAAGGAACATGAAAATAATTTTCTACAGAAGCTCTACCTGGCTCTAACATTCTACATTCTTATGAACTGTTTCATTTTGAACATTACAGACTGTCATTAGATACCAGTGTTGTACTAATGGAAGTGCGCGACGACAATCGTCATAGGCGTATCGAGATGAGATACCTACGGGCAAGGAGGGCTAGCTGTTGCTGCCTATCTACCAAAGACCGAACACTAAAATTTTACTCAATACTTTTCGCGCAGCGTCTTGTTCTTAATATTCCTCAAGTTTTAAATTTTATGCAAATAGAAGAACCCTTCGACTCCTAAAGATAAACCTGGCTTTATCTATCCTTCCACCTCCTGAACCGAATCCTGGCGACACCAAGTACATGTGGATGAACAACTCATCCATAACTCGAATACATAACGTACCTAGCTTCTTTGTCAGTTACGTCCCTATAGGGAATGGTTCGAAATCTTGCAATATATGTAGATATCTCCGAAGCGGTAGGCAGTAAAGTGCTAACCCACAAACTTAAGAAGCGGGCACTCTACTAGTTATTTTTAAGACTATTTTCCTAAAAATAATCTTAAAAAGAACTAGCAAAGAATGCTGACTGTCGATCGATCGACATCAAAAATGATAAGAACGGTAATTAAAAGCATGGATCGTTAGATGAGTTCTCACAGAATATCGACGTAAAACAATACTTTGTTGGATCTCGTTTGGTGTGTGAGAGCAGCGATGGGTCGAATCTCCTTCCCATTCTCTTTTCTTTCCTATATATAAAATCTTCTGCCCTCCGTCATTCCCATGACGGAGGGCAGAAGATTTTATTAATTCGCTACCTTTCTTTTCTCGCATTAAAACTCCTGCACTAGGCACTCCTGTAGGGAGGTATCGCAAGGGAAGTCCCTTAAACAAAAATATTATCAACGGACACAGAGAGCACCAGACTCGAACGTACAATTGGTGGATCATACAAAATGTTGCCTCATGTGGGAATCCAATCCAATCCAAAGACACTCGTCGCAGGCAAAGCAGCCGTTTAAACCACTACACCATCCGTGCAGTAGAACCTATAGTTTGCCTGCGAGTGATGCATAGTGGAATCATTGGTAGGCTATGGGTTGCACCATCCCACCGGGCCATAGCTCATGCTGCCCTTGTGCTATAGAATACACCTAATCAACGGGATAAATGAAGTGGCCTACTCCATTGCTTAGGTAAGCAAAATATCTAAGTATAATTTACAAATTATTAACATAATTACCATTGAAGACACATGATCACTAAGACGTTCGACGTAAACCTCTCAATTCAATAATAAATAACATCGTCAATTTAATATCATTGTCTACATTCGAACACAATGACGAGATAACGAAGAAGCGTACCTACATAATGTTCGGTTGAGAGGCGCGTAAACACGTCACTTTACACTTAACACCATGAGCGAGGCAATAAGATGATTATCATTTTGATTTACGACGTACGAGTATTCTCGGGCGACGCGACGCGCGCCATAACATAATATTAATTTGACGCTAAGGTGTGTGCGATGGAGGACGATATGTCGCTGCAACATTTATGCGTGGACCGAACTAGTGGAATTCAGCGGATGTTAAATTAGGGGTGTACCAACATACTGTTTTGTGGATATACTCACCATAACTAGACAGGGCATCAAATGTTATGCCTAAGTCTCAGCGACGTTTCGGCATGATTTACACCAGCAGTGGTCACGGGAACATTATTTGTAATGCGACCAATATTGTACATACGCAAGCCCTTCTGCCCTTCCGTATGGACATAGACATATGTATTTGTATGTCTTTCGACTATTGATATAAATATAGACTGCGTTGGGGTTTAAGCGGTTCGTTTGCCGCTTGGCAATGCATGACACGCAGCGTGTCGTGGGTTCGATTTTTACCCAAGACAACACTTTAAATTGTGTTATCCACAAATTGTTTATTTTAGTCTGGGTGTTCTTTGAGCCCGTTAATCGAATGTGTGCAAAGTTAATCGGGACACAGGATTGATTTCTAGTGCGGGTGAAGTATTAAAAATATCTGCGGGAAAAATCACATTACACACGTGGAAGAAACAAGAGCCCAAAAATTACCGAGTAATTAGGTAATTTTATTTTTTATTTATAGACTCACGCCTGTATCTCCGAAGGGGTAGGCAGAGGTGTAATAATACACCCACTATTAGGTAATTGTGTTCTTAAGCACAAAGAAGAGTTAAAATAATTAAAATAAAATAAATTTTAAGAGATATAAGTAATATTTTTAAGATCACGTTTAGTTAGCATCACACTATACACGCACAGATTTGTTTATTCAACACAATTCAGTAATGCTCGCGGACGAGACGCGACGCGAGATCAGCGTGGGAGCCGTTTGGGCTCGACGCGTGCACTTCGCGGAACGATCCGTCGTATACTGTCTGCTTCGAAGTTCGAACGCCTGCGATCAGCACACTGAAAGTCGCAGTATCGAGATCTTCATGAGCTTAACGTTTCAGGAGTCTACAAAACCTACACAGATAGTTCTCTCTTCTAATGACGTGCACAAACCGTTATCTCAAGGACACAATAAACTATCATTGCGCATTATTTTGAATTCGTTGATACATTATTGGATCTAGACCGGGGACTTGATTTGGAGCAAAATAATGGAAGAGCCACAGAACGTGATGTGAAGATAGATCTTAATGCGGAACTGGTTCTATAACCGATGCATCTAAACGTCAAGGACAGTCCGCCATCCAATGATATTAGAAAAAGGTAGATACGTTACCTACGTAGTAATCAATCCGTAGAAACGGTACTCTAACGCACACATCGATAACTCTATATTTATTTTAATTTCGGTTGACAAGATGTGTCAGTTTCAATTTGACGCCGGCTCGCGACGTCACATACACATATGTACGTCAGACTTGCCAACTGGTTTATGTTTAGCGTCCTGCTTTTGATACGCCTATAACGTATCTACTTCTTTTTTGCCGCCATCAGTTTCCTGGAATACCTACTCTCTATTTCTACTAGGTACGTATTTCGTACGTTCTTGTGGTGGAAAAATAGAAATAGTGTCAATACCTCATTGAATTCCCTGAGTGCTATAAATAAGCGACTATGGAAAATGTTCGAACAAATTCAATTTGCTTATCTTTGGGAAGAGTCGAAAACTCGACATCAAACCCGTTATCCAACCCGTCTGGCCTGCGTATTATACTTAGTAGACAAAATCCACCCATTGGCTTACAATAATTCTATTGTGACGCAAATCTATTAAATATATCTCGGAGGGTGACGACGTTACCTATTCTTAAAAAAGGTGGAGACGTCACAGAGGAATAGATACAACCACAAACATCGTGACACCAGATTTTTATAAAGACTTTTATAAAGCTTCACTGGAATTTCCCTTTTTAGGGATCCATAGCCCAAAATGGCATGGCAAGTGGTCCGTCCGTAGGTCACAGGAAGTCTGGACAGTTCCTGTAGGCAGTCTTTGGTCGGCAGTTGGGGTGGTGTTTGTTGCAGCATGGCACGGCGCGGCACGGCGTGGCACGGCATGTTTCGGTTGCCCGCAGGAAGTTTCGGCATGACGCGGCATGCCGCGGCAAGTCGCGTCCGATTTACCGAGGCGTCCAATTGACTGGAATTTAGTATCAATAGCACTCTTCTTACTGAAGATGAAGAACAACAAATACAAACTGATACGTTGAAGAGAAAACAATTCTGGGTACATTATATAGGTATGGAGAATAAGATTTACTAACGGTGAATTTAGGAACTTATTTACCTACTGGGACCCAATTCTACTAAATAAATATCATGTCAGTGTCATACTTACGTCACAAAAAGCGTATTCTTCTAAATTATCTGATAATTGAACGCAGTTGTAACGAGATCGTAAATTGAAACAAGTGTTAAAATATGTGTCGACTATACGAACTGTTTATTTCAAATTATACGATAATGACATTAGGTTATCAGAATACCGCTTCTGAGTCCATTCAAAATATAATATCAATGGCATATAAAAATAGGAGAATTGGCCCCCTGATTACGTCGTGGCACACTGCAGGACGCCGCGCCGTGGCATACCGCGGCGTCCCGCAAACTCATTGAAATAAGAATAATAATGACTTGATCAGTAATAAAATCCTTTGCCATGCCGTGCCATGCCGCGACGTCATCGTCAGTGCGCGCCTGCGCCGGCCCTTACGTCCAGTCGCGACCGTGGCGTGCTAGGAACTTTTTGGCTTGTTGGCGTTTTTCGTTCTTGGAGTCTACAACGACTAACGACTACCGCGGTCAAAAGTAGGAGTTTTAGGAAATACCTTCTTAGTGTCTTCATACGATCCCCAAGGACATGACAACAAATTTCGGCTGCCTACGCTCAATAGATTGTAAGAATTTTATATAGAAACAAGTTGACCCGGCGAACTTCGTACCGCCTAACATCACTCAATTGTTTTGCCTTGCCGGAACCCCTCCACTAACACTTATATGGGAATATAGAGTGTCTAGTTTGGCTAGAAAGGACTGGGATTATTTGCAGAGATTGGTGGAAGCGTGATTATATTCATCAGTCCTTGTCAGCCACAACAAATCTCAGACATAACTGTACTGTGTTGCACAGTGAATTACAAGGTTACAATATTGATTTACTTACCAAATCTTCACTGATGTCAGGCTTGAGCTAAATTAGGCACATCATACAAATATATTGGCCTAGATGAATGAAGTATCTTATAGCTGCCGCAGGGTCCAGTTCGGCGAAGTCCTACTCCTCGGGCACCAAACACGGATTCACACAAGTTTTACAATGTTCATTGTTAGAAGTTTATCTTTTATCACAAAACTAGTCGCGAAGATACCAGGATGCGCTTTCCAAAAGGCGATAAATTTATTTCAATTCAAAAACGCAAAAATACAAGACGGGGCGGGTGGATGTTTGAAATAGAAATATTATTTCTATTTCAAACATAGAGTGTGTTGTTTTTAGACTGTTTCAGGCAATTTTTTAAATTTTAGTCTCCGTAAGAACCATCCGCGTATATCAAGGAATACTATAAAAAAAGAATTAGCGAAATCGGTTCAGCTGCTCTCGATAATTTGCGCTTAGCAACACATTCAGCGATTCATTTTTATATCATAGAAGATGTAAGAATTTTATATACAGAATGATTTGTAATTGCTCGTATTCCCTTCGGGGAGGTGATTCTAGGGCAATCATGGAATATTTTTAACCCCTAAATATAGGGGTTAAAATGCATCATTTATCCTACCACCAATTCCATCCTACCGAGCTACTATTGTGAATTTTAATTCTGAAGCCTTTAAGTATATACATTACTAGCTGACCCAGCGAACTCCGTATCGCCTTTTTAAGAGTTTTTATTTAATTCCCTTTTTTCCAAGCCCCTTTTCCAAAGTAACCATTGACTTAGCGCTTAATCTCTTATCATTCCAGGGTCTATAAATGATGCAAAAACAAACATAGATTTTTATATAATATTAGATTCCCCATTCCTTAAAATATCGGAGACGATACCCATATCGACTTAAAAAAAAACCCGTCCACCATCTTTGATTTCCTATCCGCCATCTTTGATCACGAAATAGATGTTGTATTTGGATTCACCATCCCTTCAAACATCGGAGACGATACCCATATTGATTTTTAAAAAAATATCCCATCCGCCATCTTTGATTTCCTATCCGCCATCTTTGATCACGAAATAGATGTTGTATTTGGATTCACCATCCCTTAAGTCATCAGAGACGATACCCATATTGATTTTTAAAATTTTTCCCATCCGCCATTTTTGATTTCCCATCCGCCATCTTGAATCACGAAATAGATGTTGTATTTGGATTCCCCATCCCTTTAAACGTCGGAGACGATACCAATACTGATTTTTTTAAATTTTCCCATCCGCCATCTTTGATTGCCCATCCGCCATCTTTGATCACGAAATAGATGTTGTATTTCGATTCTCCACCCCTTAAAATATCGAAGGCGATACCCATATTGATATTTAAAATTTTCTCATCCGCCATCTTTGATTTCCCGTCCGCCATCTTGGATCACTAAATAAATTTCATATTATTAATCAGTGTCCCGAAAATCTCGAAAACGATACCCATATACACACATCAACAAAGTCTAGGGATATCTTAATCCTAAATTATTTACGAGTTTATAGTTTAGAACCTTGTTAGTTTCCACAAAAAGTTTATATACAGATTAAAACCTCTTTTATTCTATTTTCAAAATTTGAACATGGAAAGAAAAAAAACAAAATAATAAACAAAATATGGCGGCAAATTTGCTAGTAATTCGTTACATTAAAGAAAGTTAAAACTGTTTTATTATAATTATTAATGAAAAGGGTTTTTAATTGTTTTTCTTTTTTAATTTAACGTGACGTACGAACTTTAAAAGTCATGTCACGTCGTCATTTGAGTCGAGATGAAATGTTACGAGCCGTGGGCATGTTAGAAAATGGTGCAATTCAACGCGTCGTTGCTGAGGCCCTACATACCAGTCAAAATGTGATATCAAGGTTGTGGTCACGTTATCGCAGTACTGGAGATGTGGCCGAACAGCACACAGGTAGATATCGTGTTACTACGCAGAGACAGGATCGATTTCTCCAAATGACCGCCAGAAGACAACCCAATATCACAGCGCTGCAACTAGTGCAAAGGCTCCAGGAGGACCACCAGCTGCTGGTAAGCGACCAAACCGTGCGAAGAAGGTTACATGAAGTTGATCTTCATGCTCGAAGACCATTGCGTGTTCCAGCATTGCGACGTGGCAATCGCGGTCGGCGGCTTTCGTGGGCTCGGGAGCATTTACCATGGAGTGACGAACAATGGTCTTTGGTGCTGTTCACCGATGAGTCCCGGTTTGGGTTTCACCCGGATTCACGAAGAACACGCGTTTGTAGAGCTCCAGGGAGAGTTAGCCGTCTACGGCACCCTCAGGAGGTCCACCCATACCAAGGCGGGACAATCATGGTGTGGGCAGGAATTCGTCTTGGCGGACGAACCCAACTCGTTTGGATCCAAGGCAGCATGACTGCACAAAAATACCACGAGGAGGTAGTAGAGCCCGTTATTGTCCCACACAGAACTCAAATAGGCCATGAATTTCTACTCATGCACGATAATGCTCCTTGCCATACGGCGCGGCTGGTATCGACCGCTCTCCGAGAGCACGATATTCAAGTTTTGGATTGGCCTGCACAGTCGCCCGACTTAAATCCTATCGAGCATGCCTGGGACATGTTACAACGAAAAGCTTTGAGAGATTTTCCACCAAATTTGACGACTGAACAACAACTTTACGAACACTTGCAAAGGACATGGGACCTCATACCGCAGCAAGACATTGACAATTTAATTTTAAGTATTAACAATCGATGTCGATGTGTAATCAATGTAAGAGGTGGCAACACTGATTATTAATGATTAGATTTTACAAGATTTTTTCCATTTTTATTAAAATTAATAGTTTTTTAAGAAGAAATGTTTGTTGTTATCATACTAATTTTCCATGATGATTAAAAAAATTAATTTTTTTATTTAAAACAAAAAAAAACACGAAATGTTTTTTATTTTTATTAAAGACCTTAAAATAATCTATGATTCTTCTATTTACTGTATCAGAAAATTCTTCATAGATTGTTAGATATTTGATGAAATATAAAATATCCCTAGACTTTGTTGATGTGTGTAGATTGTATCCTATTCGTTTAGCCTTTTTTTGCCTATGACCCAACCCTCCCCCTTCTCGTTTGACCATTTTATTATTTTTGTCCGGCCCCTAAAAGTTGTGGCGTAATTTTATATAGCCTATAGCCTTTCGGAATAATTGGGCTATCATAGGCAATAACAATTTTTAAAATCCGACTGCTAGTTCCTGAGATAAGCCGACATTATGTTTTAGCCTTTTTAGCCTTTTGCCCGGCCCCAAAGGGTCGAAGCGTTATGTTATATAGCCTATAGCCTTTCGGAATAACTGGGCTATCGTATACAAAAAGAATTTTTCAGATCCGACCGGTAGTTCCTGAGATTAGCGCGTTCAAACAAACAAACAAACAAACAAACTCTTCCGCTTTATTATATTAGTATAGATGGCTTTATGTTAACCATTCCCTTACTACATGTACGTGGGACACTCAGAAAGTTATGCGACACTAAACAAAATGTTCTATAAGTAAATATATTTTCACCACAGCAGCTCAAACGTGCCGCTTTTGCTGCGAGACAACAGTGAACAAAACGCGATTTTGATTCGAGCGTGAGGCAAAGTAGCTTTTTAAATTTTCAATCTTCAGTGCCACGAATTGACATTGTTCAGCCATAAATTTGAAACATTCGAATTTTACTGTGTTCTGTATCTTTCACATGCATATAAAAAAGCGAGTGAAAAAACAAACCCATCGAAATTCGATTTTGGAATCCGACCTCAAAGAAAACACGTTCGGAAACGCGTTATACCCTAAAATTTAAATATATACAAATATCTTTTTAAATTAAGAAATTATGTTGTTTTTAAATGTTATTGTTTATATGTTTAAAATATTATTGGATTTTAATAAAAATAAGTATAATTAATAGTATAAAATTGGTATTTAACCAATACAATTTTATTTGGAATTTCAACAATGATACATTTGAAAAATAAACATCAGGGACGCGGAATCAGAACGCGATTTAAAAAAAATAGCGGGAATAAAGTAAACATGTATCCATATAGTCTGTGGTAAACATTTTGCTGATGCTGATAGGGTATACCCTATCAGCATCAGCAAAATGTTTACCATTTATTATTTTTTATTCATTATTACCATTTATTATTCATTATTGTATAAATTAACACGTTACGCTATAGCGTAACGTGTTAATTTATATTAATATAAAATACTTCATCTAAAAAGATGAGTGAAACTATCGATGTTGACTGTACTTTAACACCAGAAGAGTTAAAACAACAAGTGATTAATGCAGAATTTCGTTTTCAATTTATTCCTGTTAATTTGTATGTCTCCTAAGTAATATGTGTTCTCACTGCTGAGGTGAAAAGTTATGTGTGCTACACGAGAGCAAAGTTTTTTGCATCTCGTGCTGTTGAGTCCCTCACTACGCTCAGGATTCCAACTTTGATTCACTCGCTACTCTAATGAATCAATCATAGAATCCTGCGCTTGCTCGGGACTCAAAATCAGCACTCGAAACAAAAAACAACTTTGCTCTCTTGTTGCACAAATAACTATTTATTGCGTCTTTTCAAAGTACTCGCCACCAGCTTCTATACGTTTCATACGTCTGAACCAGTTTTCGAAACACTTTTTCCAGTCCGCCGCAGACACCTCGTTTACAGCCTGCTCGAACGCTGAGAGCGCATCATCCGGCGACGAAAATTGTATCCCTTTGAGCAGATTTTTTATTTTTGGGAATAAGAAGAAATCACACGGTGCTAGGTCAGTGCCGTAAGGATGGTGACCCAGAAGTTTGGCCGGTGTGCTGTCTAGGAAGTCCCTCGTTTTGATTGCGGTGTGGGCGGGCGCATTATTGTGGTGGAGCAGTAGCCCGCGGAACCCTGTGTTTGGTCGCTTGTTGCTTACAACAGAGAAAACACTGCACTGCACACACTGCCAAGCATTTGGTTGGTAGTATACCATTCGGCTTCTTTAGTATCGTAAAGGAGTTGACACCAAGTAGCTAGTCAAATTGAAAAAGCTCGCGATCAAAATCTTCCCCCCGCTTCTAGGTCGCTTTACTTTGGTAGGCGTTGATTCGTTTTGAAACATCCAAACCGTCGACTGGCGCTTTGTTTCTGGATCGTATTGATAAATCCAGGATTCATCACCTGTAACGATGTCGTAAACACGCCGAGACAAGCCTGCTTGAAATTTGTCTATCATATCATGGCATCATTCCACCCTTGCCTGCTGCTGAACATTGGTGAGGTTGTGCGACACTCAGCGTGAAACTATCCTCCGCACCCCTAGATGCACGTGTAGAATCTCGTGAAGGCTTCCTGATCCAATCTGCAGTATATGCGTCTTGGATCAAATTTTTCACTGCTAGCACGTTTCCTTCCGTAACAGCCTTCAAAGGGCGACCACTTCTTTCTTCATCCCCCAAAGTTAGTCAACCGCGCTTAAATTCATTATACCAAGTACCAACGATACACGGTTGCCTTAGAAGGGCCTTGATTCATGAATGCCATTTGAAGTCTATCGTACGATTCGTCCGGTTTCAGGCGACACTTTAAATCGTAAAAATCATAGCGCGAAAATGTTCTCGATACAAATCCATTTTTTATGAGACACGGTAATTTTAATTAGCTCGCAAAAAATGTGGAGGGAAGTTTTGAATTTAGAACGTACTTATAAGTAATCATATTTTCAAATAAATTATAACTGGCCAGTCTCACATACATAAAAACTTTTTCTCGCAATATTTTCTGATTGACCTGGTATCTATTAACTGTAAGCCATCTGCATAATTATGCATCCATAGCTGGCAGTATGATGGTGTAATTTTTATGAATTAAAAATAAAACAGCGATTTAAAAAATAATGCACTTTTAATCACAGGGCGCAGGCTCGTTATTAGTAACAAAATAAATACCACAACAACCATACACTGGTACTAGTTCTACTTAACACTACGAGAGCACGCGCACACCGACGACCTGGTCACACGTGTGCTTACATCTAGTCATATACAAATTATATATAATCGACTACCAAATTCGTGGAAGTGATCTCCATTATCGAAAAAAAATTACGTTACAAACTAAGCTCTAATTACCGATTATCGTTACAAACGATACTATTTATGCAGATCTTCACTCGTTACAGACTAATCAGCTGAACACAGCCTCGTCGGGACTCGGCGGCAACAAGTGCGATTTGTGATGATCGTGTTACATGTAGAGACGAGCGGGCGACGCGCTTCACAGGTCACCATCGTCCATCACCCACCGTCCAGCGGCGCGGCGGCGCGCACACAACACCGAGTGTAGCGAGTTGCACTACGAGTACGTAGTGACGTCACGGTTACACGCTGCGTGTAAAACTAAACGTAGCCACGTACACATACATAACTTATATGTAGGCGCGTGCGGGGCACGAGGAATGTCGCGTATCACAAACTGCGAGCCGGGCTCGACAACATTAACATACATACAATAAATAGAGTATCAACTTACAACTATATACACAGTTTACTCGTCCTCTAACTTAACTCTACCCGGAGAAATAAATAGGGAGACCCGCTAGCGTCGAGCGCGGCGGCGCCGGCGCCGGCGCCGAGCCCGGCGAGGCGGGCCGGCGACGGCGTCGGGGGCCGCGGGCTAGTGCGCCGACAGCTCGGACAGGTGCGCCGCGATGGCGGTGGCGGCGTCGCCGGCCAGGATGGTGCGGTGCGTGCCCGCCAGCTGCTGCGTGCTGAGCGGGCCCGCGCACACCTCGCGCAGCCCGTAGTCCTCGTCCAGCGTGACGTAGTTGTCGCGCGCCTTGAACAGCGTGACGGGCGCGCGCAGGCGGCCGGCCGGCTTGTACGAGTCGGCCACCACCAGCTTGCGGTAGAACGAGCCGGCGGCCGCGGCCAGCGCCTCCGCGCCGTGCGAGCCCGCCGCCGCGCCCACCAGCTCCGACGTGCGCGCCACGCGAGCCTCCCAGTTCGGCAGCCTCTCCAACTCTGCTGCCACCTGCACACGATCAAGTGTCTTATACATACGTATACCAATCGATACACCGATCATTTATATTTATAGGGAACAGCTCGCCAGTTTATTATTCAACTGTAGCAATGGTGCTTTTGACAACTTCATTCAGAAATACATGTATGCGTATACGCGCTTCTGTACAAAATTTTGCACCACACAGTGTTTGTGCTTGTCAGAGAGTATTTTCAATAATTATCTATAATGATCAACATAATTTCACATATTATGCAGCTATGTATTTGTATAGCTCACCTTTGCTTGATCAATTTCCTTGAAGAGTTGCACGAAGTAGGCGAGCGCGTCAGCCTCGTCAGCCTGCGGGGTGCGTGTGGCGCGCTTCTTCTTGCCGCGCGTGGTGTGCGTGGCGACGAAGGCGGGCGAGCCGTCCACCAGCACGAGTCGCGTCTCGCAGCCCGCCTGCTCCAGCTGCAGCGCCATCTCGAAGGCCACGCCCGCGCCGAACGAATAGCCGAGCAGCGTGTAGGGCGGCTGAGGTTGGAGCGAGCGCACGTGTGTCACGTAGAAGCGCGCGAGGGCCGCCATGTCGGCCAGCGGCGCGGCCGCCGTGCACTGTAGGCCGTACACCGGCGCGCGCACAGCTAGCGCCACGCCGCGGAGCAGGTCCACGACACCCTCGATCGGGTGCACCTGAGGAGAACGCATTGGTATTATGAACCTGGCACTGAAATTCTATTTTTCGATGCAATTATAGGTTTATGATTTTATAATATAAATTGAGATTTATTATTGCACATCACATTTTACTTCATAAAAATTAACAAGGGACAGATAGGCATTAAAATTTGTTTGACTCACCATGAACACGGGACTCATTTTGGAATCAGGCTTGGCAGCGCTTGGCAGCTTGACCATGACTTGCTTGGGCATAAGTTCTCCCAGCGCAGCGAACTGCACGAGGTCTGCGTTGGCTTCAGGCGCGGGCGCATCACCGCCCGCCGCAGCGCCATCCTCGCCTCCCGCCATACCGCGCAGTTTCGCGAACGTCAGAGTTCTGATCTCTCCTACGCCGAGCACCACGTCGTAGCCTCGCTCCAGAGTCTGCTTGATCTCGGCACCCATGAGCGAGTCCATACCCAGCTCAGCCAGGTTAGCAGAGTCGGATACTTTGCTGGGATCCTTGATGCCTATAGGGTGGTAAGCACGACGTTTAGACCATATTTTAAGTGACATGTAATTTTATATTTAATTTCTGTTAAGAGCTATGTGTAGTGTCCGGCTCGAAGGACCAAAATTTACGAGCCATCGTACTCCTTCATTGAGAAGTTATGCGAATACGTCTAAGTGTTTAAGGTCTATTTTTATTTGGGACTAGAACCACCCACATTACCACTACTGTCCCCTGTGTACCCAGGTTCACGAAGAATAATAGATGACAACGAGTTTTAACTCTCGAGACGTCCCGTGAAAAGTCGAACTTGCCCAGCACCTCTATTAATTGTCTAGTAACTGTAAGGTTAACTGACCGAGGATGTTGGCGACGGTGTGCACGAGGTCCTGCGTGGGCGCGGCGGCGGCGCGGCGCTTGTCGGCGAGCACCATGGAGGCGCCCACGGCGTGCGGCAGCGCCAGCAGGGTGCCCAGCGCCTCCATGTAACTGTCTAGTAGGTGTGCGGTAACTGACCGAGGATGTTGGCGACGGCGTGCACGAGGTCCTGCGTGGGCGCGGCGGCGGCGCGGCGCTTGTCGGCGAGCACCATGGAGGCGCCCACGGCGTGCGGCAGCGCCAGCAGGGTGCCCAGCGCCTCCATGTAACTGTCTAGTAGGTGTGCGGTAACTGACCGAGGATGTTGGCGACGGCGTGCACGAGGTCCTGCGTGGGCGCGGCGGCGGCGCGGCGCTTGTCGGCGAGCACCATGGAGGCGCCCACGGCGTGCGGCAGCGCCAGCAGGGTGCCCAGCGCCTCCATGTAACTGTCTAGTAGGTGTGCGGTAACTGACCGAGGATGTTGGCGACGGCGTGCACGAGGTCCTGCGTGGGCGCGGCGGCGGCGCGGCGCTTGTCGGCGAGCACCATGGAGGCGCCCACGGCGTGCGGCAGCGCCAGCAGGGTGCCCAGCGCCTCCATGTAACTGTCTAGTAGGTGTGCGGTAACTGACCGAGGATGTTGGCGACGGCGTGCACGAGGTCCTGCGTGGGCGCGGCGGCGGCGCGGCGCTTGTCGGCGAGCACCATGGAGGCGCCCACGGCGTGCGGCAGCGCCAGCAGGGTGCCCAGCGCCTCCATGCAGGACGCGATGCGCTGCGGCACCGTGCCGCCCACCACCGTCTCGTCGCCGCCCATCGTCTCCACGATCAGACCCACCTCGCCTGCGGACAACATAGCATACTCACTCACTCACAAGCAAACAGGTTACGCGACGCCGTGTCCTAACTATTGTTTAACCAGCGATGGCTAAGATGTAGACATTAGAAGTCATAAAGAGCCTATTCATGACGTAAACTTTGTTATACACCACTATTTTTTAATTATACAAAAAAAATTACGGGGCACTAAGTATCTACTGATCATATTTATGTAGTTAAAAAATAAAAACACTAAGTCCCAAAACTGTCCACGAAAATACGTAATAATTGGTAAATGCGTACTAAGACTATGACCGACCCGCGTACTATGAGTAGTAATAGTAGTAAACTTCTCCATTGATAAATTCTCCCCTGTCCCTCTGCGCCCGCGCCTCACCCCGATGCGACAAACAGTGCTAAATTGCTAGCGGAAGTGAGCGCATTCATTTTTTCGCTGCGACAGTTAAAGGATGATTCACGTTACACCGGGCCGTGTCCGGGCCGGGCTCCGGTCAGGGCACGGCCGTGACACGGTCAAATATTCATAGTATTGATTTGTATGAAGTAATTGATTTGTATGAATAAGGCCGTGGCACAGCCGGAGCACGACCGGGCCACGGCCGTACTCCGGCCGTGGGTATTGTTTCCCGGTCGGAGGGCAGTTGATGATTTAGGCTGGAACACACGGAGCTATAATTATAAATTAATATTAATCATAGTCGGTATATTATGGTATATTTTTTTAGTAATCGGCGAGTGACCACGCACGCATCCATAACTTATATTTTTACTACGTCACCAAAGTATGTCGACAGTTATCGGACAATTTATTTTGGTATAGCACGATACATGTTCGTATAGCAAGACATATTAACGCATATTTTGATATATTTTTTTAGAACACAGGGTGTTATTTTTCATCTGTTATTTGTGTGCACGTTGAACAATATCCTCTGCGCCCGCGACTCAGCCTTGACACCCTCCCTGTAGTAAAGGTTTATTTTTCCAATGCTTCGTCGTCAATGGCAATGGCGATAGCTGCCAACTCAATTTGTGAGAATTGCATTTTAATTAGTAATTATTACAAACTATCACCTCGTGTGACGCTGTCCCAACAAGTACCGACAGGCCCGGCCGGCCGTGCAATGAATGCTCGAAGCCAGCCCGGTGAAGCATGAATGCCTAGCCCGGCCAGAGCACGGTGGACTCGACACGGCCGGGCCCCGGCCCGGTGTAACGCGAATCATCGAGCATTGATTGCACGGCCGTGTCTGTCTGTTCAAGAAGGGATTGCGACAGACGAAAGAGAAACAATACCCACCGACATTACTACGCCGTGGCCCGGCCGGGCTACGGCCTAACGTGAATTACTTCATACAAATCAATATAATGAATACCTGACCGTGCCACGGCCGTGCCCCGGCCCGGCTCGGCCCGGCCCCGGCACGGTGTAACGAGAATCATCCTTAAGTGTTTGTCTACGTTTGCCCGACGCGATGGCTTATCAGTTCACATCACGGGAGTATGTAGCTATGCTTCGTGCGTACTTTTTGAGTGAAGGAATCGCGAGTGCAGCTGTGTATCCATAGACATCTTTTTGTGAGTGTACAAAAGTGAGCCGGTTAGTGTCGAACAATTAAAACAGCGCATATTGGACGCTTTTGACGAAGTAAAAAGACAAGAGCGTACTTCTCTAGTTAAAAAGCAATTTAATAAAACGTGCCCGTCGGTGTATTGACAATTATGGTGGACATTTCTAAGGACAATGGAAATACTTGTAAGTTTAGTAAATAATACCTACTTAAGTAAATAATAATTTGATACGGACGGCTCAAAATCGGTCTGTGTGGAGAACCTTGAGGGAGGCCTATGTCCAGCAGTGGACGTCTCTAGGCTGACATGATGATGATAGAATAATATTTGTAAATAGCAGATGATTCTAACTTCATAAATACGCCAAAATTACTCTTTTATTACAGAAAACCTTATTTTATTTTTATATGTGTTTGCTTTCTAATTACATACCTCCCCGTATTTAATTACTTGTAAAGCCTGCAATACATATTGGCCGAGCGACGCCGAGTGAACGCCAATACCAACGTATCGACAGTATTTTGCATTGTCTTGCCATCACTCGGTGTCGCTCGCCTAGTTAGCCGAGTAAAGTCAAGCACCAACGTGTATAGAACGCATTTGGCGTAGCTTGTCACAACTCGTAGTCGCGCGCGACCACCGAGTCATCAATATACACGAATATACTAGTCGACCAAGCCAACTAGACGAATGTCAACATGACAAAATTCGACATAATTCAATAATTATAATCCAGAAATTCCTAGTACCGATTGCAGGCGCATTGTACGTTCACACGCCGCGTTCGCACGTTACGATAAATAATTTCTGGATTATAATTGTTGAATTATGTTGAATTTTGTCACGTTGACATTCGTCTAGTTGGCTTGGTCGACTAGTACACGTATTAGCCCGGCCGAGTAGAGTATAGATTTTTTAATATCGTGTATATTGATGACTGTTGCTGCCAACTAAAGCAAAGCCAATGTATGAGGTACTGTAATCTATTCATATGTAGGTAGCTAAACTGTAATTTTTCTTTAATAAAGCTTTTCTGCAATTTTCATATTTGTAAGCCGACCACGTTATAACATGTTGTACTTTATAAAACTTTCCATCCATGTGCATGATATTTATGATGTATTATGACAAACACATGTTAACAAATAAACGTTCTTTATCTGTTGGAAGATTTCAAAAAATCTTTAGTCCTCTATATCTCAGAAACAGTTAATTTTGGACCCCTAGTTGACGTGGGTAATTTTTTTGCAAATGACCTCAAATATAACTTCCTTCAAGGAATTGGTCAAATTACCAAATACCCTGTATATAAGAATTGCTCATTTAGAGGTATTAAAATGGATTACATTATAATGCTCTGTTATTCTATAATCGTGTTTCATTAGCGGTTATAAGGTTATAAGGTATATCTAACTTAGACAATTTTATAAGTTTCTTAGGGGCTACTAAAGCGATATCAACTAATAGTCAGACATCTCATCAATTAAATCTATGTTCTGAAAAGGACAAATTAGGCTAATATAGAACAGTCTTATTCGGATAAACCAGAGGCAGACATTAGTAAATTTTGGTGAAAATATGTAAAACTGAGTTATATCATTTTACTTATAGTACCATATTGTGATCTTTACACACTTGACTAAAAGCAGGGTATTTGTATCATTGACTTACCGATAGCTCCCCATTGCACGGCGAGTCCAGGCAAGCCATCGGCCTGGCGTTGTTCACATATACGTTCCATTGCCGAGTTGGCTAGGCCGTAGTTGCTCTGTCCGGGGTTACCGCGGCCGCAGGACACAGATGAGAACACTACGAAGTATTCTAGTTCTGGTGCCATCTCGCGGGTCGCTTTGTCCAGCATTTTGGTTGCTGTGGAGACATCGAAATGTTATTCAACGTTGTAATTGCGTGGCAAATTTACATATACATATCTAGAGTTTGTGTTAATTTAGTGAAAATAATAGATCATTGACAGTATTCTAATGACACTTGTAATACTAAAGATGACAACGGTGCATTACAGGAGGCTAAGAAAATACCAATTTTTACTGCTGTAAAGAGCAGTCACAGAAGAGTAGCTCGAGTTTAAATTGGAAATATGCTATTTTTTACAATACGATGAACGTAAACAAGGAACACGTAGACTCTAAACAACAATGTCCGAATTGTATAAAATGTCGTCACACGGCGTAGTGTAAAGCGGCGACCGTTACGTCCTACGTGCAGCTAATGATGGAAGAAAGAAAGAAAAAGAAAGAAGCAGAGAAAGAAAGAAGGAAAGAAAGAAGGAAAGAAAGAAAATCATTTAGATACATGACGTTACCATTGATCTTGGGTTTAGCGACGGCCTGGAAGTCAGCGGGCGTCTGCTTGTCGATGAAGGCGTCCCGCAGCACGGCGGCGAGGTTGAACACGCCGCCCACGGGCCCCAGCGCCGCCGCCTCGCGCAGCAGCACCGCCGCGCCGCCCGCCGAGCACGCGTCCGCCGTCGACACCGCTACTTGCACGCCGCTCTCGCGCCATCTGGGGACACATACAGTACGGCCGTTTAACGATGGCGAGTCTGAAATTCGCGCAGAAGGCGGCCTAGTAATGCTTTTTAGGAACAACGCGGTGGCAAGAAGCGGGGTGCGCGGGGCGATTCTCTAGGCCAGTGATGCACGTTATGTAAATACAAATTAATAGTTTATTCAATCAAACATTTAAATCGATTAGTTTTATAATTGATTTTGAATTAATTTACTTTTGTTACAATAATGAAAGTACTCTAAGATATAAAATGAAATAGATTTAATAAACCAAGCAATATAGTGAGATTTTGTTTTTAGGGAAAAACAAATCTAATACAATTTATTTTCTAGGTTTAAAGACCAGATTTACTTATACCAGTTATCTTTTAACGATGACATAAATGAAAAGAGTTGGAACACATTTTAAACCTTTATATGTTATTGAATACACGTAATTATATTCTTTCTAATTAATTTTAATCGATATGAATAAAAAGCAATTAAATTGAGCGTCAAACAAGTAAACATTGGACATCTCTTTTTTACTTTTGAAGTTTTCTGTGCAAGATAATGTGTCTCTGTCACACCTGAGTATTCTCTGTCTTGAGTACAGACGATGCCAAAAGTATTTATAGTCAATTAAAAAGTTACATTTGGGGTTGCATTTATCAGACGATGCAATTTTATTTTACAGATGTGTGGGAAGGGCTACTGTAAAGCTTGATTCAAATTTATGGGGACGTACTCTTGTCCCTCGGCCGCCATCTTGGAAAGAGTGCAGATGCAGATAGTTTTTCTTGATTATCTGGTAAACTATTGGCCGCACAAAGAATATGTGAACGAGATTTTTGTTGCAAATTAAATTCTCTACAACTTTAGTCATGAAACTTACAATCGAACATTTAATTTATTCAATTCATAACATTTATCATAGTATAACATATTGAAAATATAACATTGATAATACTAATTTATGATATCTATCTGTAATCATAATAATATTATGTAATTCATTTTCAATAACATATAATTTGGGAAATATTACTGTATGAAACATTTGCATGCCTAATGGTAGTATGGAAAACTCATGACATTTGTATAACATCTCTATTATTGTTACTCATATTCGCAAATAAATGTTGATTTGATTTGATTTTGATTTTTGATATTTTATAGGTACAATCAAAAGTAGATCGAATATGAAGGGACTCATATAATAAATAAAGAAAATAAATTGAATGAAAAACTTTTGGGTAAGCAGCCTGTTTGACTTTTTTCTAATTCTGTATAATGTTTGTGTACATACCTGCGGATGCACCAGGCCTGGTAGCCGGTCCTGACGCCACTGCGAGAGTTCAACAAGATCTTAGTGGCGCCGCGCTTCACCATCCACTGCGCCAACTCCAAACCGAAACCACCCAGACCACCTGTAGATAGTACAATCGTGATTGTGAATTATTTTCCACTCGTTTATCCCAAAAAATATTAATAAATAAGATCGATATGAATATAGCAACTGGCTTTTGCAATTCGATTGAACATGAACTTCGTCAAGGCATTGAAATACGGATGAAATTAAGGGTTGACCTACACCTATCAGCACCGCATCGCACTTTTCTATGCTTCTATCCTTTTCTGTCACTTAGGACCGTCATTTACTAGAGCGAGAAAGAGAGAGGGAACGCTTCCGCACGCCGCGGAATCGAAAAGGCGATCGTGTTCCCTCTCTCTTTCTCGCTCTAGTAAATGACGGTCCTAAGTGACAGAAAGGAATAGAAGCATAGGAAAGTGCGATGCGGTGCTGATAGGTGTAGCTCAACCCTAAAACTTCTCGAATAAAATAAACTAAGCAGAAAAAATCTTAATTCACTATGTAGGGTTTTTAAATGTTTGCCTGCCCACTCCGTAAAACAATCAATCGAAACTTTGGGTACGAAATTAGTGTACAAGAAAAACTGAAATTAGTGTACAAGAAAAACTGTAACTTGCGCCATTGCCACTCTGACGAATCGTTCTGTGTAATGGGCAATTAAGAATTCAACTATTGCCACTTCAAGTAATCCACCTGCCTTCATAACAGCAAAATATCCAGGCAGAGGACGCCTAGATAAGGTAAAGTATAAAGGGATTGGTGACTGACCGACGAGCACGTAGCACTTGGCGGGGTGCATGTATGTGCGCGGGATGGCGGACAGCAGCTTGGCGCCGGCGCGGCCGCCCGCCGCCTCCTCCTCGCGCACGCGCAGCACCACCTTGCCGATGTGCCGCCCCGTCGCCATGTACCTGCACACGTCCGAGCACACGCCACCAGTTACATATTGTCTACAAGAACACTGCTCACACCGGTACGCAGAAACAAAGCGATACAGCGAATGTCAAGGCCTGACGGCCTAGATAAGTGACTACCGATCATCAATATCGCTTTGCTAACGGCCAGTCCCAGTATATCATCTATCCATGGATTTGGAGATCAGAGATAGATAGGTATTTGACATAATTTGCGTGGAACTTATGTAAAATATGCATTATTTTTTTTATTATTTGACGGATATTGAAAACGGCGATATGTGCTTAAATGTATGGAACTGGCATCCAATACATCACATGGTCGATGAAGAAGCTTGTTTCTATGGCAACCACACAACACCGATATTCGAAATGAGGAGCCAAAGAGTATACAAATACTACGTAAGAAGAGGCGGATGTGCCATAGATCATGCGAGACTTTCAGCTTTGTATGAAACGTGCAGGGAGAACTCGTACCAACATAAAGATACTAATTGACATCGTTTTTATGTTGTCAGCATTGTCATATTTGTCAATATAGGGATGTACCCTCTAGTGATTAACGAAATATCGATATCGATAATATTCGGTAAGAAATAATTATAATTATGTTTCGACTAGAATTATACTTTTCCAACACAAATAAAAGATGTATTTAATATTTATGTGTTTATTCAAACTAATTAGCCTATTCTATAAATCTATTCTAGATTAGCGAAGAAAAATACGCAGAACTAAAAGATATATGTATGTACATGTAATGGAAAGGTTTTCAACATTTCTTCTGTAATAGAATTTAAAGAAATGTCTATAGATACAAGTCACAGCTGTTTTTCTGACTTGAGTTCCCTTTTTTTTAAGTCTTTCGGTTTAAAATGCTTGCCACACACATAGTTCAACTGATGTAATTTTTCAATAGGTACATAAAGATAGTCTTGGATTCCAGTTGCAGCTACCCATTTTTACATCTAAAAAGAAAAAAAAAGAATAGAATTTTTAGTACTTGTGGCAATTGCTAATAACGGATTATCGATAACTGACAGGCAGCACTATTGTTTACCTACAAAGTACTAGGATATGAAACTTTAGAATATTTCCTTATGTTTTATGTTTCATTGAAATATATCACATTATATAACATTATAAATATTCATTGATCTTTATCTAGGGACATTTTGCCATAAATACCTACCCTTTTTTCATTGCCTGACCGGCATGTTGTTGTATGCCATATTTCGCACGTTATTTTGCTTGTTTTCATTGCGCTCCTTTCAATGCTAATCAAATAAATATATTAACACTAACACTAGAAGTGTAAAATCACATTTATTTGGTATACACAAAGCACTTTTACAGTATGTTTTTTACTTTTTATAAACAAACTACATAACGCGGCAAAGTTCAATCTGGATAATAATGTGACAGTTGTGACATTTGACACTATTGACACCCAAGGCGGTGATGTACGTATAACCCGTCTAACTTTGAAAGAATACTGTTCCAAGGGTACATAGTGAAGGATGCTATCTTCACGTTTTGTACATATAATAGTAGTCATTAAAAAGATAGCACGTTTCATACATTCGGTTTTTTCTTAGGAACTTGCGCCAGGCTGTGAGGAGCCACTTGAAAAGGCGCTCAAAATTGAGTGTCGTTTAGCGGAAGCTATGTCCACATGAACAAGAAAATGCACAATGTAGACAGTCAAGTGTAAGTATAAACACTTTGTTAACATATTTTATTGTGTATCGAAATTAGCATAGCTGTTACAGACTACGTCGTAAATGTATTAAAGAGTTAAAGGTACGCAAAATAGAAGATTGTCAAAGGCGCGGTATTTAGAGTTTCTTTAGAATATAATACAAATAAATTGTACCTGAAGGCTTGCTCCAGTTGGTGGTCGGAGAACACGGTGGCGGGCAGTGGTCGCACGGCGCCCGACGCCATGCCCTCGGTCACGCAGCGCACCACGGCCGCCTTGTCGCTGCTCTCGTCGCCCGCGTCGAACAACGCGTCCAGCAGGATGCCGTGGAAAGTTGTGTTTTTCAGGAAGATAGACATACCCTAGAATGAAAAATAATGAAATTAATGACAATAAATAAAAGTCCAAACTCAATGGAACATGACAAAAGGTAAGGAGATCACTTACGAGTGCGGTGTCGTTGGACAGATCGAGTTTGCCGATTTCAAGGAAGCGGCCGCCTTCAGCCAGGCAGCGCACGGAGGCGTGCAGCTTATCGGCGGCCAGCGAGTTGAGCACGAGGTCCACGCCGCGACCGCGAGTGCGGCGCTTGATCAGCTGCTCGAACGACGTGTCACGGGAGTTGCCGATGTTCTCGTTCGGCAGAGACGGGAAGCGCTCGCGCAGGAACGCGCGCTTGTCGGGCGTGCCCACCGTCGTGAACACGGTGCAGCCCGCCGCCAGCGCGATGCTAATAGCTGCCTGTCCCACACCACCCGTACCCGCGTGGATCAACACGGACTCGCCCTTACGCATGCGCCCTCGCACCGACAGTGCGTAGTACGCGGTCGCGTACGCTACGGGTACCGTGGACGCCTCCTCCAGTGTCCACTTGCTGGGCACCTCCCACAGGAATCCCTTGTCGGCGAGCACGGTGCTGGCCAAACCACGGGCCGCTACCATACCCATGACGCGTTTACCGTTCGATGAGCGGCCGCTAAACTCCAGACCGAGAATACATTCCTGTAAATAAAGATGATAAATAATTTAGTATAATGTCTCAACGATATATATATTATGCGTCTTTTGAAGGTTTGGTATAATAAATATCGACACACCTGTCCGGCGAGGTTGCCAGGCAACGCATCAGGCGGTAACTTGCCGGTGGCCAACATGATGTCACGGAAGTTGAGCGGCGCACAGTATACCGTGCACAGGTCTGTGCGCGGCGGTAGCGGCGCGTCGCGCGCGTACCTCAGCGGGGACTCGATCCAGCGCAGCGACGACAAGTCACCGCGAGTCAACGTGTTCACGTATGCGTGCTCCACCTGCAGCTGAGCCGCGGCGGCGTCGCCGAGACCCAAGTGACGGTAGCAGCCCCACACGCCCGCGCGTAGGACGTTCACAGCCAGGTCGCGTTGTACTTGAGCCGCGTACGCTTGCGCGGTCGGTTTGAACGCTTCCTTAGCATTAGGCAGATAGTAGACCCTGAGCGCGCGGCCGCCGGGCTCGGCGCGCAGGCACGTGGCCAGCCCCAGCACGCCGCTGCTGGCCGCGCGCGCCACCACGTACAGGCGCATCTCCTCGGCCTCAGCGCGCGCCATGGCCTCGCGCAGAGCGTCCACCCAGCGGTAAGCGTCGTCGTCGCCCACTTCTATGACGACGTGTCGCTCGGGCACGGCGGCGCGGCGCCGCAGCAACACGTACTCGCAGTTGGCGGCCACCTGGCGCGACACCATCATCAGTCCCGCCTTCTCCACCATATCCTTCACCGCGCGGTCGTCCATCGACTTGTGAGGCTCCTCCAGCAGCATCATGCCGGTCTCACCCAGTGCGCCCGCCAACATGCTTAGCACGGCCGCACCGTGACGTGACATCACGTCCGAGGCCATGACCAGGTGGCAATCGCTCTCCACGGCTACGGAGCGTCCGTCCTTGGGCACAACCTTAACGCCGAGATCCTTGACGACAGCGGCGTAGGGCGCGGGTGTCGCGCCGGCGGCCAAAGTCGCGTCCACGCGCACCTGCGGCTCAGCCTCCAACACCTGCATGGCAAGCGGTGTAAGCACGGCTTCCGGCGCGCGGTCCAGCGCCGCCTCGGCGATTTTGAGCTTGAGAGCGCCCGCGTTCTCGAGCACGAGCTGCAGGCTCACGGTGAGCGCATCACGCTTGGAGCGGGACGTGTCCTCGGTGCCGACGGTAGCATTGTCGTATGGCAGGAACACGTACTTCTCCAGGGTGGGCGCCGCCTGAGTGTTGGCGCGACGGGGCGCCAGGCTGGTCTTGACGCCGCGGAACTCGATACCGCCGGCGCTGATGACGTCGATGTCGCGGTGCATGCGCACGGGCACGTGCTTGCCCTCGCCGAGCGCCTTCACGGCCGCCAGCTGCGCCTGCGGGTCGATGAGCGCGCGCTGCAGGCGGGTGGGCAGGTACAGCTCGCGCGTGTCCACGCCGATGATGCCGAACTGCAGCATGGTGTCCATGAACGAGATCCAGTTGTCGTCCCAGGACAGCTCGCCGGCGACGCCGCGCGGGTCCGACGTGCGGATGCCGCGGAAGATACCACCGTAGTTGTAACCTCGCAGACGTAGCTCCTTGTAGATGTCGTCAGTGTTGAGTGGGAGCAGACCCTGTTCGGTCGGGGGACACGAGTCGTCCAGGTCACGCAGATGTTCAGAGGCGGGGTCCTCCGCCATACGCACAGTGCCGGTCACCACGACGGCTCCACCCTCGCACACGTCGAATTCTCCGGTGCCCTCCAGCACGTTGATCAGGAAGCGCACTGGCGTGTCCTTCGATACGATCGTCGCTCGACGGAATTGAATATTTTCCATAACTATGGCACACTCCTCCAGTTTCTTGTTGTGCAACTTTGCCACGGTTCTCCACACGAGAGTCTGAAAGAAAATTTTACAAATTAAATATTTCAGAAAGTCTGTAGCCTTAAAGTGTATTTTGTATAATGCCAAAGTTAAAAAACTGCTTGAGAGGTGTCAAGGGACACCCGGATGGAACGAAGTTCCTTTCGATTAATTAGTGAAGGAATTGTAATATATATATTTTTTTTAAGTTATAATAATATTTTTTTTATTATCAACAAATATAATGTACTTAATATAAACTTAATCAGTAGGCTCAATTTTAGAATAATTGTTAATTTTACAAAAAATTACCCGTTCGCCATCTTGGATCCCCAAATAAATGTCATTTTCGTGATCAGAAAGCATGAACACCCCAAAAATGATACCCATATTAATTTTATTAAAAATGTCCCATCCGCCATCTTTAATTCCCAAATAGATGTCATTTTCGCGACCAGAATCCATAAAAACCCCGAAAATTAATCCCATATTATTTTTATTATAAATGTCCCGTCCGGCATCTTGGATTCCCAAATAGATGTCATTTTCGTGACCAGAATTCATAAAAACTTCTAAAATGATACCCATATTAATTTTATTACAAATGTCCCGGTCGCCATCTTGGATTCCCAAATAGATGTCATTTTCGTGATCAGAAAGCATGCACATGATGCTTGCTTTCTATAAGAGAGAGAGAGAGACAGACAGAGAAACATGCGCACGCCGCACGGCTTACAATAGCTTACTATAGCAAAAAAGTGTCGTTACAACTTTTCGTCTTAATTTTTTCCGTCTAGCCCCCTTTCGCAACGCGCGATAAGGAACTTCGTTCCAATAAAGTTCAAATACGGAAATCGTTAGTAACGTACGAGGTATCCGGTGGCGGGGAAGAGCACGCGGCCGTCGATGTTGTGTCCGGTGATGAAGCTGTCGTCGGTGCGCGACATGTCGTACTCGATGACGTTCTCGCCGGAGCGCGCGGCGCCGAAGTGCGCCACGTCCCACTCGAGCGAGTGGTCCCACAGTATGTGCGAGGCGAGTGTGGGCGTGCCGCGCGCCACGGGGAACTGCACGGGCGGGTAGAGGCGCGCCACGTTGGGCTGTCCGCCGGCGCCGTACAGCTTGCCCACGGCGCCCAGCAGGTGCACGAGCGCGTCGGCCGCGTCGCGCCGCACCAGCGGCACGTGCGCGGCGCCGGGCGGCGGCAGCGCGCGCTTCAGCACGGCCTGCAGCAGCGCGTGCGGCGCCACCTCGATGACGATGGCGCGCGACGGCACCTCGCGGATCGCGTCCGCGAACCGCACCGGCGACAGCAGGTTGTTCACGTGGTAGTTCGCGTCGCTCAGCTTCGCTGTGCACGTAACGACACACGGTCAATTCAGAGCTTCAGAGCTTTCGATCGCCCGAACAAATTAAAGAGCGTCGTTTCCGACACTTACCGATTTCAGAGTTCCACTTGTCCCTGGGTAGCGACGACGACACCCAGCGAGCACTGCGGGGCTTAGGGTCAGGGATGACTCGCTCGAGGCTCTTGCGCAGCAGCGGCGCGGCGGTGGCGATGTACTTGCTGTGGAACGCGACGCCCGAGCTGTTGACGCGGCGCGCGAACACGCCGGCACCGGACAACTCCGCGACGAACTTCTCGAGCGAGGGCACCGGGCCGGAGACGGTGACGCTGTCGGCGGCGTTGTGACACGCCGGCACCACGTCGGGCGGGCAGCGCGCCTCGCACTCCTCCCACGACAGCCCCACGGCCGCCATGGCGCCCGGCGCCAGCTTGGCGTCCACGATGCTGCGGCCTCGCCAGTACGCCGCCAGCACCGCCTGCTCCGCCGTCAGAGTCTCGTCCGCGTACGCGCAACCTGTGGCACGCACCAGTCATTATAGGCTATCGCACAGCTAGTACACATTATGTTTACCGCTATAGATGCTATAGACTATGTGACTCACCGATTTCACCGACAGAGTGTCCAACGATACCATCAGGATGAATTTCTAAGGTACGCAAGACGTCCACTAACGCCACCTGCACCGCCGCGATGGACACGAATGAGTTAACGACGTCGTCGAACGCTGTGGCCGGCGCCTCCGTAATGATGTTAATTAAATCGATATTATGCGGGCGAAGAGCCTGCGCTGATTTGTTCACGCTGGCCGCAAACGCTGGCAGCTTCATGAGTGCTTTCGCCATGCCGGGCCATTGTGAACCCATGCCGGAGAATACAAACCAGATGGGACGCGGTTCGCCACTTTCCATGTCCTGAAACGGTAATGTGTTTAGATGTTGCATCGGTTGTTAAATGGCTCTTAAACGAAAGGTTTATAGCAGGGTAACTTACGATGCACTCCTCGATAGGCGGGTCGGTAAGTACGGTGTAACCTCGGCAAGGGTGTCCGACGATGTTGTGTCTGTGAATGATGTCCAAGAGAGCGTGTAGATCAGGGCTATCTTTGTTCTTAGCGGCCAACGTGAGCAGTTTTTGGACGGCTTCCTCGTGGCGACCCGAGGCTAGCACGAGGCGCGGCGCGGGCCTGGCGCCGGCGGGGCGAGACGGCGGCGCCTGGTTGGACTCCAGGATGATGTGCGCGTTGGCGCCACCGAAACCGAATGAGTTGATGGCCACCAGACCACCTTCCCACGGCATGTTGCGGTCCACAACCTGAAACACCAAAATTAATACTTTAATGACAGTCATAATGTGAAGTAACATCTCAACAAATTAAACAAATTGTTTTCAGTATGCTTAAAAGCAAAAGCAATACTTTACCTGTATCCTTCCATCGGAGAGAGCGGGAATGTCAAGATTGGGTGATTTGTAATGAAGATTTTGTGGGATGACGCCACGTTCCATGGCGACCAGCACCTTGGCGATCGAGCAGAGACCCGAAGCCGGCTCAGAGTGTCCCATATTAGATTTGACTGAGCCTAAA
The DNA here is from genome assembly GCA_944739405.2 of Euclidia mi. Taxonomy (NCBI): domain Eukaryota; kingdom Metazoa; phylum Arthropoda; class Insecta; order Lepidoptera; family Erebidae; genus Euclidia; species Euclidia mi. The sequence goes on along the minus strand of OX123200.2, from coordinate 51,761,427 downwards.
AGTAGCGGCTTTTTGCGTCCCGGACAGAAGAAATCAGCGATCGCGTTCACTTCTTGCGGATCTCCCACCTGGCGGATGAATGATCGATTATGTTTAGCATGAAAATAATAAACAAAAACTAGAATGAAGTACAGAGTAGGTATATGGGAAACTAATAGATCGATCAGTGACATACCTTGGTACCAGTACCGTGGGCTTCAACGTAGGCGACATCGCAGGGGCGCAAACGAGCCTCCTCGAACGTCTCCTCGGCCAAGCGGCGCTGCATGGCGCCCGAGGGGAAGGTGATGCCCTGGTCCTTGTAGCCGTCCACGTTGATGCGCGCGCCCTTCAGCGTGGCGTAGACTCGGCGCGCCGCCCCGCGCCGCTGCAGCAACACCGCCACCGCCGCCTCCGAGCGCACGTAGCCGCGCCCGCTCGCGTCGAACGCCGCGCACCGACCCTCCGGCGACAACATACTCAGTCGGTGGAAACTCAGCGATGTGGCGGGCTTCAGGCAAAGGTTAGTACCGGCCACGATGGCGGCATCACAGTGTCCCGATCGGATGGCTTGCGCCGCTTGCGTCAGCGCAAACATAGAACTGGAACAGGCCGTGTCCAGGGCGAAGGAAGGTCCTTTGAAGTCGAAAGTGTACGACAACCTGTTGGGGAACATGGCACGACAGCAGCCTGTTAGCGCGTAGCCGTTGATCTTATCGGGGTCTGAAGTCCACATTTCCTCAGTCTCGGAGTTGGACACGCCCACGTAGACGCCGGTGCGCGAGCCGCGCAACTCGGCGGGGTTGTAGCCGGCATCTATGAGTGTCTCGTGCGTCAGTTCTAGCAACAGACGCAGCTGTGGGTCCAGTAGATGCGCCTGTTTCGGGTGAACACCGAAGAACGTCGCATCGAAATGCGCTAAGTCCTTCAATTTGCCATTGCGTTCCGGTAGGGTGTGGAGCCCTGTCAACAAATAAAAATAATCACTTCAAAAACGGACAAATTACATTTTGTGAGGGTCATTTAGCACTTAAATATTGTGCAAACAGAATCGTTATTAATACCTATTGTCGATATTTTCGGTGACTATGTCAATGCATGACGTAAGTATCGCTTACATGTCATACTATGAATGTTTACTATTTTGTTGCGAGAGTGACATAATAATAGTTTCGGCGAATGTGTTCTTTGTTAGCATCAGATAAGTAGCGCGAGTGTGACGCATGAGGCATCACGCCACTCGACGCCACCAGCCGGCGAGACGGGCCGGGCTCCGCCGCGCGTCGGTGGGGCGAGCGGCAAGTCCGCGGCAGTCGCTGGCGCGCGCCGGTCGTGTCGCCGCCGAGAGCCTGTACCACTCGGTCTCGGTGAAAGCCTGGTGTGTGGCCGCATGTCGATGAGCGCGCCGTGCCATTCACACTAGTCACTCATTCGCACAACAATTGGTTAATCGTACCATTCGCGATACGTGGGCGATCGTCCACGTTACTTGGAACCGACATCATATCTTAACTTTTCGTATAGCTAATCTAGTACGTACTAAACAACTTCAACTCGAATATCATGAGTTCAGTTACCAAAAAACTATTCCGAGCATTACATTATAACGGGGCTAGTGTGTACCACGAAGCTACTTCGCAGCTCTTTACTCTACACCGCTCCCAAATGTATGAAATCAATCTAAAGAGATAAACATATAATTCTAGTCGTTATCTATTCTGTTAGAGAAGCCACGGTGTACCTAATACCGCCAGTATTGATCCAGTCTCGAGTATTGTGTGACTGAGATAAAATCAATACTGATTGTACCAATGTACAACGTGACGAGTTTTACAATGCTAAAATATCTCAAGTAGGTAGGTAGGTAAGTAGTTAAGCACCATTTTTATTTTCTTTGCAGTTTCGAGGTCTGAGACTTAAAACATACGCCAGAAATCAAGTTTTCCCAAAACGCGGCGTCATGGGTATTCTCCAGAAAAAGTGCTGCAATGCAATTTGACAACAAAATTAATCATTGAACCACATGTCTATGTTTACATGAGTCATTAAAATCAGAGCATAGATATCAATAATAGATAACAATACAAATAATATATTACTAATACAATGATACTGAAACGATGACAATCTACGGAAATATATAGGTATGACAAATTGTACTACATAATCTCTTATCAGTTTTCTGTGGTGAATCTATTTTAATAACATTCTAAATCATGGCCATGATATTTCTATTCATTCTATTTATATGTATGTATAATAATAATAAACAGATCAGGTAGAGCAACCTCATCGCAGATGTTTGATTATGCACACAAGCACACATTACTTGTTTTAGGAATTTATAAATCATAATTTTGTTCTAGACTTCTCAGCTCAAACATGTTAGATAATATATCAAGATCAAGGTAATACTTCCTACTCGAGGCGACTGTTAGCAATTTAAGATTCGCAGTAAAAACGCCATGTTTACAAAGTGGTAAATACTGTAGGTAAACGGTATAATTTACAGGACGGTTGAGAGGCTGCCAGTTCAATCGGTTGTCATCAGTGAGTGATCATGAGTCAGCGGTACTCGGATGATCGAGATAAAGTCGATTGGTATCGGCGGCGGCGCACGCAACTCGCCAATTTATGACGCCATTATGAACCGAGCGCAACTGCGTTGTTTCCGCGATTATCCGAATACGACGCAGATACACACGAGTTCAGCACCTGATACGAGTGTGACAGGTCGCCAGATCGACCTGTATCAGGTTTGCTACGACCACTAGGTTTGATGGGTTTCTCTACTTGGTAATGTCAGCTTCTTATAATGGTTTATGTAACATCGCTAATTTTATTCTCTCGGTTAACAAAGCACAACAAACACAAATACAGAGTTAAATCTTCCAAAAATAAATGACACAATGCTCTACCACAGCTCTACCTGCTATGTTATTTTTCGTGCTGTCGTATTTCTGCAAAATATTGAACACGCTTTTTCATTGACACAATAAACATTCAATAAATAATATTTATATATTAATAAATATTTTTATAAATAATTTTTCCTGAATAGGATATAAATATTAAGTATAATAAAACAAGTAGGTAATAAATTCTCAGTGAGATTATTCTGAACGTCAGTTATTAGCAGACACTGAACAATTATTTAGGTAAACAATTGTATACACATAACTAACATAACACTAAGTTTATTTGATTTATTACATGCATATTTGCTTTAAGCTGATTATAAAACATTCAAGGTAATGGCAGATTTGTACATCTTTTGAATGTCAAATTATTTTTACCCATTGGCATAATAACACAATCGTGGGTATAACAGCTCGTGTGTTCGTCATTTGACCTTGAGATTCGATAGAAATTCGCATATAAAGATCCATATTAGGTAGGTACCAACACACCTACAATCCTACATACAACTAACTAACATTTCAATTTCAAAGCCGCACGATATCGTTCATGGTACTGTTTTAAACGTTGTAGCACTGAGGATAGACTTTGGACAAAATTTTCACCGAAACATTATTTCAAGGTGAACAATGACAATGTTATCTCATATTAAACTGTACAATCAAAAAAATGAGATTATAAAGACAGTGATAGAACGAAATCTCCCAGAGATATCTCATTTCCAACACATGTTTGACACATATATTATTTAATCAAATGTGATAGTCATAAATGTCATAATATTTTGTCTGTCATTTGTTATTGGCGTGCCCAAAATTAAATAATTATGTAAAGTACCTACAGTAGCTCAATAAAAACATGGCAGACTCTTGCTAAGTACATCTCACTTGAGAATCATGATGAAGCTATAATAGTGAGCCATTATGGCCATTACTTCTTTTGTCGCGAAGTCATCCGTCCATTGGCGTCTCTTTATTATTATGTTGTAGAGCGAAGTTTACAACATGAGTACAAGTATCGGTTACTCTATATTATCACGCGGAAAATGACCGACTCTACAATTCCCCAACAAGAGCTGGAATTTCTCGAATTCCTTTACTAATACGATTAACAAACAACCGGAAAGAAAAACTAATTTATTATTAAAAAAACTATATTCCTTGCTTTCGTGAACCACAAACGTTGCGCTATTTTATAGAGTTATTCATAAATGTTACATTACACTGTACTGAAACATTATGTAACAGTGACAACGGTCAGATTATGAGTATTACATGTAGTTAAATCGGTGTGTGTTCATATCGCATGAATCTGGCGATGTGCGGGTGATACGTGTCACAGAGGTCAGGTGGAGGCGCCACGGTGACTGCGCTATCTCTCTAGTATCATCATCTCTATCTGCATGTTAAATGGTACAGTACGCACTCTCCACCTGACGCGATAAATTGAGAGATCAGGAAAGAAAAACAACTCATAAATATCGTCTGACGAGAAATACGAGAATGCACGTACGTGCGCGATGTGATATTATAATGTCGATTTCATAGACGTCTCGTCTGAAGCAAGACTGAAGCTGCTTAAATAATTTTATCGCCCGCAGAAATAAGTTTCATATTAGTAAATCCGAACCTTTCTTAGAATTAGAAGAAGCTCGTGCCCATCAGTGGGACAGATTAGAAACAAGCCAGATGTTTATTATGGACATAACCTGTTAATGTTAACTAGACTAGCTAGCTAAACAGGTTTTACCTGTGTAAACCCTATTTAGCTAGGCTACTATTTAGAATTAGAGACCCAGCCAAAAATAATATAGTACCCTAGTTGGTAAGGAGTGAACTGGTCATGATTGGTGATTTATGCTAATGTTTCGCAAACGATTTCCTGAACAACTGTCAAGGCAAACATTAAATTCTTTATAACCATACCTCTAAAAATATAAAATACATAGAGCCCCGGAATTGGCAAAACTGGACTAGGTACTCCAGTATCGCTGGTATGATTAAATGTTCTACTATGATAAATATTATAATACAGGACTCGTTACAACATATATTAGCGAAAACGGTACCAAAATTCGTTCTGTATTTTGATTTAATCGCGTTCATACAGACAGGATGAACAAACCAACGTTTATGCAGATGAATTGTCTTCAGTTCGAGGTGCTATCAGTCTATAAGCTTGAACAAAATGCCGGATCACATAAATTTCAGTAGTGCTGTCTATTCTACCAAGTGGGATTCCTGAAGAAGGTTTAAGTGTATATTCACGCGGTCGAAGTCTACTTATAAATAATTATAACTGCTACAACACAGCAACTTGTTGTAATAAGTTATTATGATATTAATGATTTAATTACAAGTTTATAAATCTGATGTGAGAAACTACTCTATGAAGTAACTTGATTTCTAGAAACATACAATAATTTGTCTGCAAAAAAATAATCTTGTTTATGATGTTATAAATAGATAGTTAGATTATCTTTGTGTTTTGTTTTGCGAGATTTATAATATTAATGGTAACAACTTAAATCTAAATTATTATTATTATTTCCTCTTTTGCTTTTTATAGTTTAGGATAAGTAGTTTAGTTATAATAATTAGCTTTATTTTATTGTACATGATAATGTTACTCCTAAATGAATAGTATTGTATTTTATTATTAAATTCCATTAAACTTCGAAGCTAAAATATAAACGAGGGTACCTACCTATCTCAAAAAGAACATGGCTTATGTTTGAAAATTTTGTTTTAAAAAGCTAAAAGCCTTTCTAATAATTCTGAAAGCTCTATTTATTATTAATTATTTATTTATTAATTAAATTAATCTAATATAAATTGCATGCGTTTCGAATAAATAATAACCTACGCATAATACCGCAAGGTCAAACAGGTACTTAATTGAAAATAGATTATTTTAATAAGGCTTTGTACCGTAAAATTAATATTAATTTTAATTAGTACCGCTGATAATATTACAAATAAGTTTTTTATTTTCATATATTTATGTGAATCGTTACATCATAATTTTGTTCATAATAGCGTATTTTTAGATACGTAATAATTCTAATACGGATATTGTTGATGTGAGAACACTTCAAATTCTCGGTTCTTATTTACTAATTGTATATATCCACAAGAAACACAGAATAGCGAGCGAGTGATGTCAATGAAGGTGATAATTGTAGGTATTATTTGATCTCGTATAATTTAACAGGTTATGTGCTGTCCGTACAACCGCTCTGTGTCTATGAATTATATATCTAATTGTTTATAATTTAGCTACCGTTGCTTCACTGCTTGTCGAACTAACAAGTTTCAAAAGTTTAGTTTATTTTTAATTTTTTATGCTATGTGTAAATTACCTACATCAGACAGATTACTTGGCTGAATGTTTAGAACTCTTTTTCATTTAGGTAACAGCTTAGAAACTTTTACGACTAATTCTACAACAAGTAATATAATGACCAAACATTCAATTAAGTATTTAATATTAAATTAAGGGTGCTAATATTTACCTGGCATCCATCTTCTGTCGTCAGCAGTGACGAGGTCGACTCCGTCGAACAACTGTTGCGCGAACTCCTCGATGGTGTTGGACTCTGGCAGACGGCCCGACAGGCCCGTCAGCACGATGTCATCATCAGCCCCGCGCGTTCCGTTCATCACAGCGCTCGGCATGATTGCAGCTCAGCTGTTCAGCGTATCTGCAACCAGACCACCGCTCCAGTTAATACATTGCACCGTTACAAACGTCCAGGGAGGAAACCCCTAACGCGATCCTAATCTCCCTCACCTCAAATATTGCGTGTTCTTGTCCACCCGAGATCGATTTTAGCGACGACTGAATCTCAAATACTGAATTCCAGAATATAGTCGTTTAACGCACTATCGGAACACAAGGTGCGTGATACGCGCGAGGAGCGTGCGAGGCGAGTGATGCGCCGGCGATGCGACACGCGGTTAAAAGGGCGCGATAGCGGGGTCGCGCCCCGAAGCGCCACGTTTCCACGAGACCCCAAGCCCGCGTTATCTCGCCACAAGGACGGACAAGGTCGCCGCGTTCTTCCTCTTTGCGAAAATTATCAGTGAGCATAGCTTCACCGCCACCCCGCACCGTACCCTGCACCACCGTGGTCGCTGGCGGCGCCCGAAACACCCGCGGTCCCGTCAAGGGGCCAGGTGTAGCTCGTAGTCCGCTTCGACCTCAGACAGTTTCCTTTATCTACAAACGACGATCTAGTGACCTCTCGATTAAATACGCAATTAATCATAATGTATAAGCTGCAATCACGCGCCGAATCGTCCACCGTCGCGTCGGTACCTACTATCCACCCATATTCGTGTACCGGTGTGTATCGCGACGCTAACCGGATTTGGAGCAACCTATTTTTTTGCGAACGAGAGGACTCGAACACAAAAAATTCTAGTCCTCCAATGACTAACTCGGCGTCAGTGTGGTGAATAGCGGTGTCGGTGCCGCCGGCTAGTGGTCGCCTCGCTCCGTGGCCTCACGGAAGAATGGCTCGGAGTTCAGCTGATGTGCCGACGCCCCGGCTCGGTACAACAATAGCAAGCCTTTGTGCGCCAATTGACGACGTCGAGCGACACATCGGATCATCTCGCACAATGTCCCGTTCACAGAATGAACTCTCCTTCGTCGGCGCTGCCACACGCACCGGGAGTGCGTAAAGTCTTTACATCAATGTGACATAGGTTATTCTTCGAAAGTATTTACGTCTAAATGTCTGACACATTTAGACGTAATAAAACTATTGTTATATTCTAGAATAATTAGATATGCTTTAGGAGCCGAAAACAGTACGAAAATGACGTATCTGATCTGCAAAAGCGCGTGAAATTACGCGTTATACATAATATACTCGTACTATATCGCCTCAATAAACATATTCAACGTTTTAGGGCAACACTAAAGAAATATTTATTCGATCACCAAAATGGTCAGGAAACACAGCTGCATGACACAAGTGCTATATATAACTGCTATATAACTAGGTAGAGAAATTACAGTCGCTAACATTAATGTCTATTTTAACGTAATGCAAAAATAAATATTCTATTGTTAACATATTGTCACCGAAAAAGCTATTATTATTACTATTATTTTATGTCGTCTGATGTCACAGACCACCTACCCGGTGGTGTGTCTGATGTATTAGTTGTGTTAAATTTATTAGGTAGGTATATTATTTACAAAAATGGTCGCAACGGAAGACCAGCGCTAGTTTTTTTCAAAACTAGCATTTTTGCAGAGTTGCGACCATTTTGCAGTAAGTAACTTACTTTTTCTTTTTGTAATTAACCGTGTCTTGTGTATGTATTGCATAATCTGCTATGGAACTGCGTGCGGCCTGCCAGCCTAAGCATTTCGTGCGTGAAATGTTAGACGATTAAAAAGTAAGAATTAATGTTTCATTATTATTATACTTCTTGAGTCCTGTTAACTTATATATAAAGAAAACCCCTATAAAAACCTCTTTAGACATGTTAATATGAAGGACACTACTACCGAAAGACTACATTATTATGTTATGCCACTATTTTACAGTCCTTTGTGGCTGTCAACTTTCGCGAGCTACTCCAATTAATCTGCAACCGTACCGAGGCAAAGGCTATTGACCGACAGTTAGAATGCCAAACGGATAACAAAAGAATCTACAAAGTTTTCGTTTTACACTTACTGACAGAGAAAAATATGCAGGTTCTTGAAACGATCCACGTCAGACAGGAAGAGCAGTGATAGCGACTGCAGTTAGTTGGCTGCATTATATCTATGGTTGGCTGGTTCAAGTGCAGCGCTGACGCACGTCTTATCTTGCGACTCGCTATTTTCCTATCGATGATAACCCTCGCTTAACACGCCATCTGACTTCAGAGCGAACAGCGAGTGCCACTAAACACATAGATATAAGTATCCATTTTACATTAACACACGTGCTGTTTGACTTTTCAGTGACGATTTGGAGTGCTAACTGTTATGGATAAAACGTTGACGATTCTACAAGCGCCAAGAAGTCTGCAGACGACGCTAAAATTATCATCAGTCCTTGAAAATATTCATTATTAAGACAATAGACAGCTCAGATTTATATTAATATCCCTGAGAAACCCATCAAGTTTAACACATATACTTAATTATGCTTTATACATAGTATTGATACCAATACAAAACTGATTTTAGAGGTAAGATGAGGTAGGGCCACTTTACTGGCGGTTGTAAGTTGTGACTCTTGTGGTTTTGCTGATACTTTTATTCAAATAATGAGTGGCAGAGCATAGTGTTCTTAGGAGGAGCGGGAAGAGCCTGGAGCCCTATGAATTATATTATGATGTTGGAAGCGTGCGTGAAATAATCAATTTTAAGCAGTGCCTTCTAATAAATACGTGGTGGAAATTGTATGCAAATATCCAAGGATGTTTATTATTTCATCATCAACATCAGCCTTTGGTCCACTGCTGGACTAGGCCTCTCCTTTGAAAGGAGGAATTGGCCTACTATACCACGCTGGCCAAACAGGTTGATACAGGGTTTGTATCAAGTTTTCCTTATCTTACAGTGCTGTTCTCTGCATATTATATTATGCTCCCTCTGTCGGCTCTTACGACACCCATGGGATGATATTGGGGTGGTGACATTTCGTATTCTTAATCCGTCTCCGTCATCACACGGACAGTTTATTATTTTTAATTTTTTTTTTTGTTTATTGTTTAGACAATTATTATTTATGTGTACCTATGTGAAATTATTTAAATACAAATATGTACTTATTAAGTCATTTAGGCAGCGATAGCCGAGTGGATATACCAACAGACTGCCATGCAGAGGGTTCGAATCCACGGCGCGCACCAATGACTTTTCGGAGTTATGTGCGTATTGAACTGTTAATTATCGCTTGTCCCGTACCTCGGAGAGCACGTTAAGCCTGCAGGCCCGGTTGTCATGAAGATCTTTGACAATCGTTACAGGGCGTCAGTACCGTCTAATAAACTGACACTGTCTACCATGGAATATCGCTATCCCTTCGGGTTGCGGAGGTTAGACAGGCAGTCGCTCCGTGGAAAAGCTAATATTCAGCCAAATCCGGTTAGACTAGTAAGCGGAGCCCAGATTGAAACTGGGATAACGCTAAAAGGATGATGTACTTATTAAGTCGAAATTTTCAAAATGAAAATAACAAATTCGTCCACTTTATTATTGTTTACCTTATCAAGCGATTTTTTTCACAAAGTTAATTATGATTTACATGTTCATCCATAGTTAAAGTACTTATTTTTTGCGCGTAGGTACTACCTATTTATATTAAATATTCAGCTCATGACGCAAGCACTTAACTTGAGAACTTAACACTTGGTGAGAATTCAAGTGCCTTGAAATACATAACTTACTACTGACTATTGAAGAACGAGTGAATTATTAGCAGTTTTCTTCAATTGACATCGTAAGTATAAAATTTCAGGACTGTAGGAAAAAATAGCTAAAGCATTGAGCTTTAGCAATTTTTGTTCAGTTTATTGTACAGACCACTAGAATAAAAGCCTTAAAGAATAAAATTAAATTACAGAATTCAAACTAAAAAGGCGCAGAAACAGTGTTATTTGTTACATAATAAGGCTTACTACGAGTGACTCCAAAGTACAAAGTCAAGTGAGCACTTGACATTGTTGATACTCATAAGCAGGGTGGACCTGGCTATAAGTGGTGGAGCTCCTCCTCGCTATGCAACTGGCTACAAACTGGATCACGCCTGCATCTAGAATGCTTCCTGCAACTTGTTTAATCATCGGATTTTAGCTCATTAGATATTTTATTTAAAGTTCGCTTTATAAATATAGCGTGCTCACTGAAATGTAATCCTGTCCAAGGACTATGCTGCCGTCATAACGTAAAAGGGCACAACTAACATTTTGTAAATCAGGAGAAAAAAAGTTTAAAATATTTCTTAGTTTTTGTAAAAAATAAATTACGGTATCATAGTTATAGAAAATGTTTGAATGGAAATAGTATTTTATTTTATTTTCACTGTACATTCAATAATCTACATTTTCCATTTCAACTTAACTTAAAAAATATTGTACAATCATAATTATTATTAAAAAATAAATATAAATAAAAAGGCATAATTAACCAAATGTGACTCTCCATTCTAACATTTTGGGGAAAAAAGTTAAATGTTACTCTGCCGTCATAACGTAAAAGGGCACAACTAACATTTTGTAATTCAGGAGAAACTCGAGTTTAAACTTTTTCTTAGTTTTTGTAAAAAATAAATTACATGAATTCTATAAGATGTTTTTTTTTACTTACTGTATTTATTAAATAATCTACATTTTCTATTTGTAAAATCATTAATATTATTTATTAATAGATAGATATTTATTAATAAAAGGCATAATTAACCAAATGTGACTTTCCATTGTAACATTTTGGGGAAAAAAGGTTAAATAATAAAATGAAAAGCCATATTAATTAAAACACATCTATCCACTTGACTTCTTCATGTAATCTAAACTAGATATACCCTTTTCTAGTGCTATCACAAAAATAATTGCTCAGTTGTGCCCTTTCAGGATATGGTACTTTTGTTTATTGTGGTTAGGTATAAAATTATACAACAAATATTAGCAGGTAGGCCTTTTTCTGCTGATCCCAAATATGTACTTAAGTAACTCAATTTCGAAAAAATTTTTTGTTGTGCCCTTTTTCCTTATGACGGCAGTATGTTTTAGCGATGACTCTGGCGCTAATATGAGTAATTAGATAATTATCAAGCAGTGGTTGAAGTATTCCAACTATAACAAATTGATTTCGTCCCAGGCTCGCAGAAAAGGTCATTTGTATGTTTTCCAGAGAACGAGAATGAATGAGGACAGGATGACAAATACCGGGCACTCTTTTTGAGATCAAATGTGTGGCTTCCTGGTATTCACATGCTACTAGACAACTTTTTGAAGTTGTTTAGTTTCAAACTTTGTGTACTGAATTTCAGGTCAACGTAAGTAACTGAGCCGTCATAATAATATAGGTAACCCTCAAGTCAGGAGTCAGTCAAATCTAGTGCCTAGTCGTCGTTTATCCGAAAGAAGATGGCATGTGTACCCTAGAAAAGTATCCACTTTATTAGTTACCAAAGTAAATATAATAATATTTACCATGATTTTACGCTGAATCATAACAAATAGGATGCAATTTTAGTGCGTGTTTTGAACTAGGAACAAATGTGGTAGGTATTTTAGTACCTATTACAAAATTAATAACTGTAGCGGTAAATCCAATAATTGCAATAAGTAATTTATTACCATGTTCGTTATAACTGGGCATAAGTAATAAGAAAATAAAATCACACACGCTGAAGAGAAAACAATGAGAATTTATTTGAAGAAACTAAACCTATAACTGCTCCAATGCGCGCAATAATGCCTAGCGAAATTGATAGGTATGCCTTTGAGAAAAACAAAGTGAATCAATTACATACGGAAATCACAAAAATGTATGATGACTATTTTTTTTTTATTAATACCTAATTAAGCCGTAGGTATTGTAGTTGCTTTCTTCTATTTTCCATTTATTAATTAGGTACGCTGCGCTTTGCTTTTTTAATTTACTAATTAGGTGTAATTTTAACGTGTTAGGTTCCTACTAATTATTGATTATGAATGGAAAGTTTATTAATTAAGTACTTATAAATCAATTGCAAGGGAAAATAACTTAAAAGAAAACGAAAGTCATGAATTGTAATAAGTCTGAATGTGAAGAATCAGACTTCTATGAGCTTGTATGATGACATCTTTTGGATTTATGTTAATTGTCAGCATAACTAATCAATCATCATTTTCATCATAACTCTAATCTAAACAAAGGCTGAATTACCTTCTTCACAAAGTGCCCGACGCAACCCCACGGGACGGCAATATTCTGTAGGTATAAAGGGTCAGAATTCTTGGAGACCCAAGTTGCAGTACCTCCGGTGTAAGACATTGCCTTAGGCAGTTCTGACAAAAAATAAACTATTGTATATTCTGTGCGGTGCTGTTTTGGTTCACCGCATTCATGAGTGCGCACAAATTTTGTAAGGTGTCTTCTCTTCTCTACCACCGGTCAAATATATTCTTGACAGTCGGATGTCGGAAATCCCAGGGGCACGGAGGCCAGTGACTTTATGTGACCGGTCCCATAAAACAGACGGCGACAAGGTGATAAGGTGGCGACATTGGTAAATTCGTGGGATCGCCACTTTGCCAAGTATCCCTCTACAAGTTACAAATCAAGTATCCTTACAGAGGTTAGTCGTACCTGATAGAGATAGACGTTCAAATTCCCATATTACATTTAATTTTGTTGTTATTGCATTGTTACATATCAATAAGTAGCAATTCTTCTCACAAAACATGGACAACCTATATCATAAAGGAATTAGACAAGGAATAGGCATGCCCTAAGTCAAGCTACTATTAAAATAATTAACACAATAATAGAAGAGAAAAATTGCGAGTAGTAGCGCTAGCTGTTTTTATTCGTACCATACTTTTTATACGTGCTAACTATAAACGAGCGATGGTGACGGGTTGTCCTTCCGTCATGAAACTGGGTTTAATGTATATTTTGCCTTTTCCTCTCTCGAGCGTAATAATATAGTATCCAATTTTATACATACATATAATTATGCAATGGCCACGGAAATATATTTGCGTGTAAGTGTCAATATTTGGCCAGTGGAACTCTGAAATAAGCTGCTACAGACTGCCTCTACACTCGAAATATCTAATAATTTTGGACCCACCATCAGTCATTGATGTCAAGACGAAAAAGTGTTTGATTACAAAGCAAACACTTTTTCGTCTTTTCAATCAATGGATTTCCATTCGGTGAAGGCGGCTCATTGTCCGTCGTGAATTCATGATAAGTCCGACAAGTCGAGTATTTAGTTAATAAAAATACATATAAAAATTGACTGCATAAAAATATAAAAGTTGATTTTCATGAAGTATAAATGTGGAAAATTTTCACGCGCCTGTTATTAAAATCCATAATACGGTATGGGTTATGCATTTTTTATTTTATTGGCGTCGACGTTAAGTTTCGCGGAGTCATGTCTGATTGTAAGCAGACGTAGGTTTATTAGGGTTTAGAAGATAGATATATATTTTAGTGGACACTAGCACCGATAGCATTTATATCGATTTGTATCAATAACATGATAAAAAAATGGAATTCATTATTAGGTAAGTAGATATATCATCTTAACAACCACATTAACATTATTGTCCGGTAAATGCATACCTGTAAGGAAACACGTTTAATTAGAAGCTGCCATGTTAGTTGCAAGATTTAGAAATAAATCAATCGGCAATATTAGCATAATACAGGTGATTCAAGAATCGTTATCAAATATTTGCATAACGTTCGTCGTTGTATTCTTCATTTGCCAATTACAAACAAACATACATAGCCTCACGCCTGTTTCCCCAAAGGGGTAGGCAGAGGCATATTAAACGCCCACTTTTCGCCAGTGTTTTGATCCCACGTAAGAGGTGGCGAGCCTATTGCCGCTTATCGGCATATTTTGTTTGCCAGAGCCACGTCCGTTGATCGGCAGGTGCACCACACTTCCAGGTGAGGTTGGCTTGGGACCCTCAGTACTTGGTGGGAACCCTTTGCCAATTAGGTAGGTATATTGAGTTCTTAGACTTACTAGTAAATAATGTAGGTATGACTAAATTAGAAGAGAATTACTTAACATAATTTTATGCTAATGCCTTTCTTCAATTCTCAAGACTTAAGAGCGTTTAATCCGTCGGAGGCGATTTTGCGGGTTTTTATTGTTCTATTACGTTACGGATAAATAACAATTAATGGAAATGATATAGAAAATATGAAAGTTCAGTTCTTTATCAAGAGAGTGCTAAAGATAAATATATGGGTTACTATAGTAAATATTTTAAAACGGATGAATTTAAAAAAGTCATTTTCGTAATTTCTGTAGTTTAGGCCAGCATTAATGGTCGCTAGTGCTATGAAAACTTATCGTTCTATAATTCTGTAAATGTAAACTGGACGAACAAAAGCTATACAAGCGAGTCCCTAAAAAAGAAATTGTACTTTCATTCATAATTTTCAAGAAAATCGGAGAACAAAACAGTGCATTTTGCTTAATTTTAGCCCGCAAATTTGCATTTATATCTAAAAAACTACTGTGATTATTAAAAAGATATATACATATTTAGAAACCTTAAGATTCATTTTAAGTCATATAAAAAAATTGGAATCTAAACTTTTCGTTTGTAATTAATATGGTTTTTTTAAAAAGACCTATAAAACTCGAAGCGCGATGCTATGTCCGCCATTCAGCGCTGAGCGCTCTCAGAGGATGGACCTGTCGCTCGCGTCCGCGTCCGCCATTTTACGTAAATATTGCATTCCAAAACGTTTATAGCGCGGCTAAAGCTTCTTGATCCTTATTTTTTTCTCAACGTATTTTTTTTATAAATATGAAAAGTTGATGTACTTAACTTTATTTATGTATTACGTATTAAACTAGTGTGTTAGTCGAGACATTTGGAGTGGTTACTGGTTAGTATAGGAGCGCGGTCAACTAGGGGCTGGGCGAGACTGACAGAAACGGACCGTTAGATATAATACCTTGCTGCAAAAATCAAGTGGCAATATACAGTATAAACAGGTACAGTAGTTAGACGCATTTGATCTTTGATGGGTGACCATGGGATTGGCTTGCAGAGCCTTTATCGCAGATTTATTTTCGTACAAACTACATAAGTTAAGGTAAAGTAATTGACATCACGGTCATAGTATGGATGGGTGACCGACCTATGAATTTACAGAGCCCATGTATGAGGTTCTTAATGGGGGCAAAATTATGGTTATTTTTAAGCTAGGACGCGCCGTCGTTAGCATGATACCAATGTAATAGGTATTTACCTAAAACGTACTATGCAATGCAATTAAAAGTACACTTGAATCGAATATTATCTTACAAACCGCCGCAGCTCAGCTGATCCCCACGAGCTCGCATTGCAGGTACCTAACACACACAAGCCCACCTACCTACTGTGCAGTCTTATTCTGCACCAGTTAACAGTTTATTTTGAAACAATGTGTCGACGTCAGTGAGAACAATAGAAGTTAAATTATAGTTGGTGCCACGAGAAGATAGACTTTTTGTAAACAAACATTCAGAGCTACACAACCTTTTTTCGAACAGTTGCGTTTTAGATTTTATGCTTTTGAACAGTCTTTTTTTTTCAATGCCTAATAAATGCAACTATGTTTTTCAATTTATATTGTTAAATTTTACTGAAATAAAAATATTTGATTTTGTGTTTTAGTGGTCGAATGTTCATAAATTGGCCGATTTTTTTGTTGGTTTACCCGTAATAATCTGTAAATTAATGAAAAATACAGTACCACGTATGTTAATTATAGAGTAGGTACATACATGTTACTTTATTATTGACACGATTTTTAAAAAATTGGGCAAGTGCGAGTCGGACTCGCGCACAAAGGGTACCATCATCTATAAAAGAAAATCACGTTCGTTGTATGTATACTTAAATACTTAATAAGTTTCTACCTTAAGATCGAGTAACAAATTGCTTAAAAATTACGTTTGTTGTATGGGAGCCCCCCTTTATTATTTACTTTTTTTAATTTAATTATTTATTTTGAAAGGTAATATACAACTACATATTCTGTAAAAATTTAAAGCGTCTACCTGTAACAGTTAGTAATTTTGAGCAAAACATACGAAAAAAAAACACGTTTTTTGTATGGGACCCCCCTTAATTTTTTTATTTTTTTTATTTTTAGTATTTGTTGTTATAGCGGCAACCGAAATACATAATTTGTGAAAATTTCAGCTATCTAGCTATCATGGTTTATGAGATACAGCCTGGTGACAGACAGACAGACAGACAGACAGACAACGGAGGCTTAGTAATAGGGTTTCGTTTTTTACCTTTTAGGTACGGAACCCTAAAAATCACTACGCAATAAATAATATTGCTCAAAGTAGCATATATATTCTAAAATATTAAATTATTGACCAACAATGAATAATATAACAGATAACTAGCTAATACATTGCATAAACATTTCTAGGCATAGAGATTTTACGTTGTCTGTGAATGAAATCGTCAAAATGAACTTAAACAAAAACCATTAAACGTTACGGTAGTCTGAAAACGCAATTTCTTTTTTAGGTATAAATAATTTTCTGCCATCTGATATTCTGCACGCGCTTTTTCGAGATGCCGGCAGCGAGAAGAGCGTTGCAATCCTATAAACTTGTATTTAACTTAACACCAACCCCTTCCTGATAACTAAAAATTTAATTTTATCCTCTGATAAAAAGATGTTAAGCCCAAGAATGTATCATTTCAATGAACTAACGCCAAATGTTGACACTCTAGGCGTCAGTACCTCAAAACATTAAAAGATCCGGTTGACAGCGCATAATATCGATAAAAACCCAATCCATTGACATATTAGTTTCCAATGACACGTATCTATGTATAGGTCGGTTCACGAAAGTTGACCAGAAATGGCGGCCGTCGCGCATATGTACATTCGTGCACCAATGGCGTGGCTCCATTCTTGACGCATTTAGGGAATGCGTCAAGAACGGAGCCACACCATTGGCATTCCACCCGCGCCTCACCCCGCACCTCCACGGAGACCTAAAAAATGATTTCTGCGCAGTGGTCATCTTTCGTGAACCCGACCTATACCGTTGCGCTCATTGATTTGAAATTATTTGTTTTTGCCAGAACTATCGCTAAGTCACTAAGTAAAAATTCTTTGTTTACAAAATGTCTATGTTCTCGTGACCCGGACTCTAGATGATAATGACATTTAAATTAGAAAAATACCAATTCTGAGTCAATTTAAAATCTAATCTCATTTCGTTCAAAATATAATTTCAATGTCATATAAAATACGACAATTGGCCTTATCTATGTAAAATTTTATAAAAAGAGGGATTTATATCATCGCACACTGTGTGAAATAATTTTAGGTGAATATGTATTGTATAATTACAATATTTTGTAAATACAAATCAACATATTGTATATTTTTTTCTTTCTTTTAATTAATTAAGTATTTTCTTTTACCCGACTCTTTTAGTTTTGTATTTAGTGTCATTCGTGGGTTTTCATGCATTAATAACAAAATAGATGTATATTTGAAATGTAACAATTATGTAGATGACAATTATAAATTATTTCTATTATATAATAAAACTGCGCCAAATTATTATAAATAGTCGTTGTTATTCTGAGGAACATCATCCTACTAAACAAATATGTAATATCTATCTTTTTTTGATACTTTTAAATGCATGTGCATTGAAAATAATTAATTTGATTACTTTCATATCATAATCGGCGTATTACATAAACGAATATTGTTCATGTATGGCAAGAAGGATCAAGATTATTATTCCACGCGATACCGACATAGTGCGCCGGGTCTCGCATGCGCGGTGTGCGGGCGACCGCGGTACTATAAAAACCTAAACTCGAGCCGCCGCTCGAGGCGTATACGCTCTTAATAATGAAAATCCAGAAATAGGATGAACCATCATGGCACAGGTAGGTAATATAATACTATGCTAGTATCATGGTAAATTATTCAGTCTTATAAGGGATTAAGTCCCATCACTGTCTCTTGATGTTTGAGTTTGAATCTTGCTTTGAATAATGTCAACGCTTTTTAAACTTTACGTCATTTGTCGACAATGTCATTATCATCCACACGAGTTAATTAATACGTGTGTATTAATAGAAAATAAATACATATACAAATACTATTTTGTGTTTTCTTGTATTGTCGATGAACAAATTCAATAGGTATTTGTTCAAATGCCTGATCATATCGATATCGTCATTTTGTTTTCTTACTTGTCTTTTGAACTTTACGTCTTGATTTATGTAATTTCGACAGCAAAATAAAATTATCCTTTTCCGCGGGATCGCACGAATCGTGGATACCATACCTACTGTGCGACAACTTCGAGGACGTGCAAGGGTTAAACCGCCCATAACCCATTGGTGTGTTTTAAACAAAAGGAACTGTACCTATTGTAAATAGGTACATGTATCTTTAATTAAGATGTGTTAAGAGATGCATAGCAATATTCTGAATAAAAGAAGTGTAATGTTTCTATAAAATATGTTGATTTTGACTGTATTCTGTTTGAAATTTATATTTTACTTTGCAGACAAGTAACAGTGGCAAAATTATAATAAATAATAAATACAACCAATAAATAATTAAGGCTGCGCTTTATAGCTGAAGAAAAAAAGCTGTCAAGGATGAACGTAGTTATATTCGGCACATACGTCTAAATAATTAACAAAAACAGAGTAAAAGTCGTCCAATCGTAGTCGGACTATTGAGTTCTGACGTTTCATCGTCTTGATGAATCTACTAGATTTTTACCTCTACCATTAATGCAACAATCTACAATAGATTGTGTGACAGCGGATGTATATTCTACGGATTCTACCATTCCCGTGCATTGCACTTAGGTATCCCGTCTAGAAACGTGTCAATTGTCGTCGATCTGGATGGACTGCGCGATACATCCACAAAATGTATATATACTGCACGGCTGCACTAGCACTAATCAAAGTGGAAATTAGCTGGTGGAACATAGCTGTCTCTTTGTGTTGACTTTTTGTTTATGATTTTATAGTAAGATTATGAAAACTACCATTTGCTTTTTTTAATACTTTTTAATTACATACTTCTAAGCAATATAAAAGGTGGTGGTGAACCGTGATGGAGGTGTTTACCTATCTACTTCAAGTTCATCAATTACTTGAAAATGTATGTAGGTAAAAAAGTTTGGTTTCACCCAATCCAATAAATTCGCGGCAGGTAGCTTTAAAATCTATTTATAATCAAATTTGTATCTTTTCAATGCTAATAAAATATTGCGATACTTGCCGCTTAACGGATTTACCTGACATTAAATGTGCTACAATAACAAAAACGTTTTGTTATTACTTTTTAACAGACTTCATTAATTCGGTAATTACTAGTATATTTATATAAATAAAAATGAAATTTTATCCGTTGTTGCTTGCAACTACTGATAAAAATAGATTTGGTTTTAACTGCAAGTTAATCTTATTGCACAGTACCTAAGTAGTACGTGTTTTATGTTTAACTTTTATTATTTATAGATTTTAAGATCATAAACACACTGTGTAAATTTTAAGCACCTTTAGAGACATTAGTGTCAGTACGGTAGGGTTGCCTGGTGTTCCTATTTCTAAGAGTCACAGTAATAAATTAAAGTAAACAGATACTAATAAGTAGGCCTCGATATCTACTGAACACAGGACACGACATAAAACGGATTGCCCGGCCATCTGCGTTGTTGTACTTAGTAGGTACATATATACCTATGTAATGACGACTTTGGAGAAACCAATATTCATAAAAAATACATAAAATCTATGTGATATTTACAAATCAACCTTTATGTAAATTCAGTCTAAAAATATTAATCGTCTATTACCATCTTGGGTTTATTATGAACACCGCTGTCGCCACTGTCATTAGTAATTATCAGACAGCTGCTGATAGATTCGGTTTAAATTTGGATATCCAAAACTTTTTGCACAGTGAAATGATATTGTAAAAATCAGCTGTGTAACCAAATAGGTAGACAATTCCACAAAAAAATCTCATTCAAGTTCAGCAACTTGTTGAATAATAATTAAACAGTAACTAACGAACTATGACATGTGAATATGAAGACAGGCCAAACTGAAACACCCTGTGTACAATTTAAATCAACACTGATTTTGATTGTACAATAAATTCGCCATGCCATGTGTGTCCTCTGTTCATGTAACTAATAGCAGAGACTAGTAAAGAATTCTTAACTAGTCTCTGCTAATAGGTATGTCTGCATTATAATCGCGGATGCACAAGGTGTAGGCGGTCAGACCGACAACGCCGCGGCGCGGTATCGTCATCATCAGCTGAGCGGGCCGTGACGCGGCGTTGACTGGTTATCGTGACGTCATACCATCACCATAGCCAGCCATGTGCGATGTGTGAGTCCCGAACACGCCTCACGCCACCGATCCCCTATGCTGTGTTCTAGACGCTTAGTGCGCAGAGCCTGCGCGCCAAACCCAACAACGCACTAGTCTGTTCGCGCTCGATTGGTCATGCACTGCCCGGCCCTTGCAGCCTGCTGCTGCATGCCAAGATACACCCTTGTTCCACTGCATACCCATGTTTTTATTTTTCCACGCCACTCCTTTTGAACTTGTCACTCTATATGTATGAGGATATGTTTATGCTAGGTATTATATGTATATACTTAAAGCTAAGTGCGTGCGACATACGGTAAACACTCAAGTAAGGAAAATCAATGGGGATTACTGAAATCGATTTGTGATGTGAACAGTTCTATGTAAAGTTATATTTTTTTTAGTATTTATCATTCAATATTTTCATTTGAATGTTAGTTGATTACATATAGAATGTTACGTGCTGAAAGTTTGATATTAAAATTATATTTAAAATACACATCTTCAAGGTTAACTTACAGGTATTAGTACGCATCTTATAACTATATTATGAATGGTTGTATGTATATGTTCAGATAGATTAAAAACTTACAGAATGTAAAGATCCCAATAGTGACTGCAAAGTCTCCAAGAAAAGAATTTCGTCTGCGTCGCCGACTAATATAATATTTATACTTTAATGATTTGTAGTCAAGATATGTATCATGTAAGAAAATAGGTACTTTATAACGTCAAACAAGAACCTGGCGGCGAAAGAAAGCACAAAGCGCAGAGCACTGTCCGTAATTATAAGGTTGGACGCGTCGTAATAGTATGGGTTCGCGAGTATCGACCGGCGCGCGTTCTGCGGACGTCCGGCACGTCGCGACGCGGCTTCGTATTCAGCGCGACTGTGAATGCGAAATGCGAGGAGGCGACCGCTTGCGCGATATCTAATTGCGACGTGCGCGGGGGGTGCGGGACGGAGCGGTTGCCATGGTGCGAGATCAGGCCACGTGCATGCGGCCAATGGCAGGACGCGGCGGTCCCGCGAGCACGCTGCGCCGCCGTGCCGCGCCGTCGCCGCCGCGGGCCGCACGCCGCGCTTCGCTCGCCAGCCGTCACGCGCCACCCTCGCGCACGGCCCGGCGCACGCATCCCCGCGGCCCCGTCCCGGACTGTTCACGTACCACTACCTACTACTGCACGCACTCGATATCGCACGCTCTTTCATTGTTACCTATCTCGTTAATTAAGTATTAGTTTACTTACAGGAATTGTACTCGGGTTAACAAAACGCACACTGGCTCCACGGCTACGGTTCCACCGCGATCGTCGCCGCGATGCACCGTTGATCACCGTCCGTTGCGTTGATGTCGTTGACGCGGTCGCTTTCATTCATTCCTTTACGAGAATGAACAGCCGTTATGTTTTGTTATAGTTTGGAAGTACACTCGGCGGCATAATTTACATCTTTGATACAGTTGATTTTTGAGGTCAACACATATAAGCAACAGAACAACTAGAAATAGGTCTCTTCACTCTTCAGACTGCACGCAATATTAGTTTACGTTGTGCCGACTAGCGACTAGCGACCACTGCCGAATAGGTAGGTAGTGCGTAACTAATGTGTTTCTTTTGTGCTTTGATTTGCAAAGACAATTGCATGGGAATCTTTTTTGCTATCAGTCCGTTATTGTCTGACCAGAATTTAATGCGCATCATTCCGTTGGTTTAATGTTTTAACATTTATAAACTGACAAATAAATACTTGGAACCATTTTTAGAAAAAGTAAATGATTGCGAGGAAACTAGAGATTGTACTTATTAAATAATAACTCACATTACCTATTTGTCTACCTAAATATTCAGCAAAACCTGAAGCATTTATCTCACATAGGCACATACAATGGGTGACAGCAGGTAATTCGACCTATTCATTAAAGGGTAGTGGTCAATTTATTGCATTTTATGACTTCAAATATAACCTATATTTGAGGTAATTTGCAATAAGTTGACCCCAGTCAAGTAAGGATCCAAATTAACGGGTTCAGTGATATCGAGCATTAAAGTTTTTTGTTTTTCCCTCCATTACTTCACGCCTTTATCCCCGGAGGGGTAAGCAGAGGTGTTTTACACACCCGCACTTCACCAGTTATGTTTCGGTCCCAACATTAATATATCTCAATTTCTGTGGGTAGGTACGATATTGCTCATGAATGAAGTCAGCATGACTCTACCACTGCAAAAAATGTTGTAGTAATCGTCGCTCGTAGGTATATATATGATGTACTGATTGTTCAAGATATAAGAAATACCAAAGACAAGTTATACTGGCACTTGGCTCCTTCCTAATAGTAATACATATTATGCTCCTAACGAAGGAAATAGCAGCTGCTATAACGTTTAGTCAAAACGCAAATCTCACAAAATGGCAACAACTAAATTGGTTACATACAATAAAAAAATAAAATAAAAAACGACTACGCGTATCATCAGCTAATAGCTTACATTATATTATAACATTTTTTGTTATGTTGACACGTTAATAGGGGTCCAGGGCAGTGTTGCCAACCATACTATTTAAATCGTATTTATACGACTTTTTTGGCTCTTGTACGATGTACGATCGAGTTATCGAAATCGTACGCAAAATATACGATTTATTAATGAAATCTTCTGAAAAAAATAAATCTACAATAAGAATACTTACTTACTTGACTTAGAGTTGAACTTCTTATTAATTTTACTTTTTATGAACGCATCCAATAATCATTAATATTTGAACGCATTCATGTCAAAGCGGGAATTCCCACGCAATCTAACAGTTTCTTTCTTATGTCATCGATATATATTACACTACGGCCTACGTAGGTTCGGCGCTGATAACTTTATTTCATTTTATTTTTTTTTTCTTTCGTGCTGCTTGATAAAAAGGTCAATACGTGGTGTTGGTGTGTTTAATTCCGTGGGTGTCATTACGAAGTGTGGTTGGTATCTTTTTGTATTTAACCTGAAGAAATTAGGTATGTACTTACTTTTCGTTTCTTAACATAAGTTTTTTTTTAGAGACATGGCAGAAACATCTCAAAATAAGCAAAGTACACCAAAGAAAAAACTTCAACAGAGACAAGAGTATCCAAAATTAGAACGTCAGAAACATAGGGCTCAAAAGTATCGGTCCGATTGGGAAGCTTATTATAATTTAATAATATCCTAATCCCATGTGTTTATTCATGATAAATAAGTATTAATTCAATTTATAATTACATTCCGTTTTTTACTTGATTTACGTAGTTTTATTGAAATTCCATTGCGTACTATTATTTCCTTGAAAATCATGGCAAAATACTATCTTTTTTTGTCTATGGTACGATCCTCTAAAAAATAATGTTGGCAACACTGGTCCAGGGTTCAAAACATAGGTAAACCCACGAACCCATATAAGTAGGATCACTTTGCTCTACATCCGTCTGTCAACTCCGTTTTTCTCGGGTATTGGTGAACGTATAATTATGGTCCTTGGTTCTTAGATACTGCGAAAATCATTTAAGGTTTTACGTTCACTGAATGACACTGAATAAACAGATATAGTCATTTATTTTTCCTTCCGGAGAAGGTTCCAGGTGTAATGTTAAGGGGCTCAAGAAAAGCATGTGATTCATATTATAAATGACTTTAGATTTCTCTTTATAAAGTATACCATCAACAGAGGCAAGTCTCTGGAACCCTTGTTGCGCGAGGCACACTCGTAATTGCCCGGTTTTTGTATTCATAATTATGTTATTGTTCTGCGGTTCAAGCCAGAAATTACACTTTAAAAAACACAAACAACGAGAGTTCTTAGGTACGTTTAAATAAATAAACTGTTGATCACGTTGACGTAAGAAAGCTAAAACGATTACAAATATGATATTTGCACGCATTTCAAATATTCAGATATTTCAGTAAGTCTCCTAGGAACTAAATTTTGTAGATTGACTGAATAGGCATGCAGTTACATAGAGCCTGACACAGCGTCAGGCTCTATATAAACAGAGTGCTCACCCATCTAAAATTATAAGTGATTCAATGAGCTTAACCATTCAAATAAAGATTTTACCCTAATTGAAGCGGTGCTATGTATGTATGTCTATTTTAAACATGAGATCGAATTGAAAATTGACTTGATTTGTGAAGCTTAGTATTTTAAGATTGAATAATAAGGAAAGTATGTCCGTGTGGTGACGGATTAAGAATACGGAATGTCACCACCCCATATCATCCCATGGGTGTCGTAAGAGCCGACAGAGGGAGTATATTATGCAGAGAACAGCACTGTAAAAGAAGGAAAACTTGATACAAACCCTATACCAACCCGTTTGGCCAGCGTGGTATAGTAGGCCAATTCCTCCTTTCAAAGGAGAGGCCTAGTCCAGCAGTGGACTGTTAAAGGCTGATGATGATGAATAAGGAAAGACAGAATAACGTCACTAAACAATCTGATATGGATTGCATCGAACGACGCCCAATCGACTTTTAGGGATTCCATGCACTTGCGACATTGCGTGCCAATCCTTTGGATTCGTCGGTTGCGACAAATCAACAGACAGTCAGCGAAGGTGGTGTTCCTTTGGCATTTTTCGAGTCCTACGAGCTTTGTGTGGTATGGCAAACGCCAGGAAAGTCATTATAAATATGGCCAGGATCGCCGTCCCGGACCAATAATACGCCGTGTCGTAGTTACAAATTAATACATTTGCTAGGTTACGAATTTCCCCTCGTACTTGACCGTTGTTGGATGAATCTTTAGGCAAGCCGCATAGATTTATTGCTGTCTGCAATCATAATAACAAAAAATAAAGACGTCGGTCATGTATACATCAATGACGTCGGTAAGTTCAAGCAAATATAGTATCTATTTGTATTAGTTTTAATTCGCATAAACAGCTGTCTTATTGATTGA
The DNA here is from genome assembly GCA_944739405.2 of Euclidia mi. Taxonomy (NCBI): domain Eukaryota; kingdom Metazoa; phylum Arthropoda; class Insecta; order Lepidoptera; family Erebidae; genus Euclidia; species Euclidia mi. Next base: position 51,735,519 of record OX123200.2, on the reverse strand, counting down.
TTGAAAACTCTTTATTGCAAGTACACCAGAAAAACAAAAAGATACAAGAATACAGTGATCAAATTTTAAACAACTTAAAACTAGCGGTACAAGGGCGGTCTTATCTCAAAATGCGATTTCTTTCAGACAACCAAGAATGGAATACATAATTGAGTGACTGATAGAATGGGTAGGTAATGGTGTAGGTACTTAATGGAATAGTGTATCCTAAGGAGTGCGGAATGTACTTACATACTAATATTACAACATACATAAATATATACATACTTTATAAAATATATAAATAGATACCATAAATAAATACGATATTAGTGCAAGTTTAAAAGAGTAGTCATGGAATATCTGCTAAGTAGTGTTTGGTGACAAGTTTCTTAAATAATGTCAACGATTGAGCCTGTCTTATTGTCTCAGGCAACGAATTCCACAATCGACAATCGTACAGCCCGTACAGTAAAAGATTTGTCGTAGAAAACCGTAGAGTGTGCAGAGGAAAACCGGAGGTGCATGGAGTTATTCAAAGCGAGTTTTTAGATACATGGGAAAAGAAGAACTGTGTAGAATATTATAGAGAAGGCAGAGAATGTGAGTATTCCGGCGAAGGCGGATTGGCAGCCACTTGAGCTTCGTGCGAAATTCAGAGATATGATCATATTTGCGTAAACCAAATATGAATCTTATACAGAAATTTTGGATCCGCTCAAGTTCATCAAGCTGATCATTATTGAGATCGAGATAGCTGGCATCAGCATAGTCAAGAATGGAAAGAAAAAAAGATTGCACAAGTGCAATTTTAGTGGCAGTCGAAAGGAAATTACGCAGTCTTCTCAATAATGCTATGGCAAAAAGACGTCGGCTGATGTATTGCAGCTGGACGGCCCACGAAAATGTTGTGTCTATGTATATCCCCAGATTCTTAACATCTTTACTAAAAGGAATAGAAACACCTGCAAAAGACGCCTGGGGAAGCAATGACCAGTTAATCCTAGAAATCAGTCTAGAGCTGCCACTAGTTATAGCCTGGGTTTATAGTGACATCCAAAAATAGGACGGTGGATTATAGTGACATCCATGGGCGTCGCCAAGGGAGGGCAAGGGGGCCAGAAGCCCCCCCCCCAGGCAACCGGCTGACGACGGCCTTGGTGGCATCATTCCACACACACAAACAGAATAACAATAATACGGAATTCTTATTTTTGTAAAATCTTATCTCTAGTTCTCACACAATGTTATTAAAATTTAAAATTATTGCTGCACCCTTAGGTTACCGTTTAGTTACAGTATAAAACCATTAAAATTATGAACTTCAAAATGATTTCTTACTGACTTATGAGAAGAACCTCGAAGAATCTTATTTCACTTTTTTAATTTCGCTAAATGTATATCAGTCCCGTATACAAACTGTCCTTTTCCCTCTAAGAAAGGCAAAGTCCACCACGCTGGTCAAGCGTAGGTTGGCAGATATCACAGTCATGTCTCTCGAGAATATGGGTAATATGGGTTAGAATCCACGACCCTCTGCGAAACAGACATTTGGTTTCTCCACTAGGCTATCGCTGTTAATATACAATCGATGGTAATATGAAAGCTGCAGGGGCGGATTTCCCTATAGGCCGAGTAGGCCCGGGCCTAAGGCGGCAAAATTTGGTCGTTATTATTTTTTTTTGTTTTTTTTTTAAGTAGTTGCCTACGCAAAAAATTACATATATGGCAATTACGATAATTAGAAGTGTTGCTCATCCAACTGAATCTTTGTTTACTAGTTTATTTCAAGGTAATTTCGATGCCACTGGGGGAAGGCGGCAATCTTTCGTAGGCCTAGGACAGCCAACGTATCAAATCCGCCCCTGGAAAGCTGACTATGCCAGAGGCAGACACATAGCAATAATAAAGTGTACCTAAAACAACAACTAATTAACTAAAACCTACTATCCCAATACTACAATCGCGGCAATGTTACGGATGTATTAGGCTAAAATGACACAGGGGGTTCCCCAAGGCAGTATTTTTGCACCTATGCATACAATAATCTATATTTGCTTAATGATGTAACTAACATTATACTTCCGTTACCACATACATAGAGGCTGTTTCGACGATTACAATTTTGTTTAATGTAGACACTTAACATGTAACTATATACGAGTTTACAACGTATCAACTACATACGATTACAAAAACTGCAATTATTAAGGTTTAATTTAACATGTTCTAATGGAATGTGTCCGGAACGAAAGTATAAGGAAAGCAGTAGTAGGGACGGATAAATTGTATGACATCGGTATATGTAACAGCATTTTGGCTCAACCACTATCCGACAAGGCCGTTCAATTATACCAACTCGCTAAATCAGGCCTTCACAAATTGTAATATGTTAAATTTTAATTTAGATTGGTAAAATAAGTGTGATTTTTTGACTGGGTGACGTTATCGCTAAGCGATAAAGCCCATAAATAAAGAGTAAAAAAAAAGGTTTAATATAAAATATAGTTTTAAATATTATAATAAGTATATTAAAATGAATCTGAGCATTGTGTACAAATAATTTATTTCATGATGTTTAACAAAACAAGCAGAAATAAATCTTAACCTATCATATCTAATCTATAATCTAACGATGAAATTTATGATTTTTTATGAAAAATATGTTAACTTATAACCTACTTACCTAAAGTTATGCACTGTTTTAGGTACCTAATAATATTAAAACATAAGCTCGAGTGAGTCATTTATGTTAAATAATGTCGCAGTTTACGTATTTAAACACACTCACCATTTTATGTAATGATTCTGTGGTTTAATCCAGATTAAATCAGTTTTTCTGCTAATCCTTTTGAACCACAAGTATAGGTATGTTGATACAATTAAGAATATGTCTTTCGTGTGCAAATCACGGGGTGTGCACGATCAGATTCTGAGTTGTAATGTCCGATTTGCAATCATTTCTAACCTTAGAGCCACAGAAAATAAAGTTATGTATTTCTAGGTAGGCAATCTGACAGAAGAGGTGGACAGACGATCGATTATGTTGGGATCGCGGGAAGCGCATGGATGCGGGTGGCTCAAGATCGGTCCATATGGTGAGCCTTAGAGGATGCCTATGTCCATGTCCAGCAGTGGACATCTTTCGGCTGTGATGATATACCAGGTAATAGAGTTTGGGTAATTGTTATCAGTAATAACTGCCTATATCAAAATTAAATACTAGGTATAGCAATTATCCGGGATAATACATATTTTACCATCGGATAACAGACTATTCAGCTACTGTACTGTGAAAATCAGACACCTGGTAAAAATACTTACTAATATGTTATTTAAAGCATACTAAAACAGACAGATTATGCGTAGAATTCATGGTTGGCGAAATCGGTGTTGAGAGAGCTCGAGGCTATTCGCTAGATGGTGTGACTAACTCAACGAAGTCACCTCCTCAAGCAAGTTCTACCAAGCAGTGAGGGCCACGTGACCTCGGAGAGACGGGCCATTAGGCAAATCGACAACCTCAGAAATGAGGCAACTACTGAAGAAGAAGTAAGTAGCCTAGAAACAGAAAAAAGAACCCAACATAGATTTCTACATATATAATTCACGTCCGACGATTAAGATCATAAATATTACTGAGATGCCTCAACCGATGATTACCTACACTCGCTTTGTAATAATATGAAAATGTCATTCTCATACACTAATCTACATAATTATAACAGCCAAATTAGATAAAAAATAGCATTTAGTTTACAGGTTCTGCTAAAAATAGAGTTGTCAAACATCGACACGGAAGTGTATAGTAAGGTACCTACCTAATTACTTACGATTAGATAATCTATGACGAGATGGTTAAAATGAGAGGTATAAGGATCATTATCATCCTAGCGTTATCCCAGTTGCATCCAAGACTTACCTACGCGCCCAGGTCCGCTTACTGGACATAGAGATATAAGAATAGAGTGGCAGAGTGGGGCCAATTCGTGTCCGCCGCCGGTGGGAGAGAGAACGCAACAGTTAAAGGCCCCCTGCATCTCTCTCTAACAGTACATGCACAACATCAACATTACGCAATGGCGTGCTACCTGTAACTATTATTTATATCAGTTTATTAGTAATCAATAGCTTAAAAGTTGTTTTTATTGATACACGAAGATAGTTTGAAGTGACAAAAAAGTTTATATATTTTTTTTGCGCAATGTTGATGTTGTGCATGTACTGTTAGAGAGAGATACAGGGGGCCTTTAATTGTTGCGTTCTCTCTCCCACCGGCGGACACGACACAGTATTGAGTTAGGTACTATTCTGCCACTCTATCCTTTATATCTCTATGTTACTGGTCCAACCAGATATGACAGAATAACAAACGAGAGGAATAAGGATAAACGAGTGAAACCATGACCAAAGCAATACAAAGGTTAGATTAGTATCTAACATATAAGTAAATGCACAATATTGTAATAACGCTAATATTGCTTGCAAATAAACTTATGAAAAAGTGTAAAAGATCAGTCAGATCTTATAATATAAGAACCTATGCTATGCTAATTTACTGGTTGTCAAAATTTTAATGACGTTGTATACCTTTGCCTAAAAATAATACTGATTTGTAACTAGTTACCTTCAGAATTGCGAAACTAATTATTTTTCTATATAAAGGAACGATGGTCACCTTGTCTTATATGGAAAATGTTTCTCTTTTGAACACAAAAATAATCAAGAAATGCTATGAGGATAACGACACGCAGGCGACCTTAGGCATTGCGAGGCCTCGGGTGGTATATTTTATCAACGCCCTTAGCTACTGTGATCATGATCACATAATAGTCAGTGCAGCCTTGTAAAACTGAAACGTAATTTGTAAACTTACATCACTTTATTTCGCAAAAGTATCAGCAGTAGGGTCTGCTGATACTGAAGTAGAATACCTGTAAGATGGAATGGGAGAAATGGCTGCTTAAAATCAACAGTTCTATACAAAATTGAACATTGAGTTCGACTAGGTACTATTGAGCAACTGATTTTGCTTTGCGATTTTAGCAATATCTCAGAACAATATTTGTTTATAATATAATATCAAATAGGTAGGTACAATCACTCTATGAGAGGTTTGCACTGTACCTACTAAAAATAATATGGTATTTTATTTTATTTTTGTTTTAAATCTATTATAAATCACTGTAATTTGTTTGTCAACCAAAGTTACATGTTTTCAAGTAAGTACTAGTTTTCTAATTTCCACACGCGGCTTTTAATCTCACTTAAAAAAACATCTGTGAGTCCAATTTTATTCAGATCCATTCAGCAATATCTACGTGATAGATTTAAAAATATCTAAACGTACGAACTTATATCTTTAAACAGTTAATTTTTAGAAATTAATCAGACTACATAATATATACCTACCTATGTCTGAAATAATGAGAAGCTAGCTAGGACAAGCTCAGTAAGGTAAAATATTATAATCTACTCTCGCTAGAGGAGACCAAGGCAGGAAATATTGAGCTGAACTAAACTAAGACTAACTAACTAAAGACTAAGGAATCCTTGCTCCTTAGTTTCGCTAAGTAAGAACCTTCCAAAGTACTGAAGTAAATGATTATTATTATTATTACTGACTCGCGGCAGTCAACATAATACCCACTTCAGTAAACTAGCTGCTATTTAATTTACCTATGAATCTATGTTGATAAGCTTATTCTATGCTACGTCGTTCAACAGACCACGCTCAGACGTTCTAAATCTAAATCGGAATCCAGTTGATTATGCAACTTTTTTCCGAGCAGTATTTGATAGAGACACAAATTCACGGTCAAATTATGATGAAATGTATTGTTGTATTTGTGGTTGTACTGGTTTGAAAGACATTGATGCGTCGCTTGCTTTACGGTATCAGAGGAATTTCTTTTCATTTATGTGACATGACTCATCAAGGGTGTGTGGAAGTTTTCTGAGGCATTACAGCGTAAACGGACATAGCAACGTCCATTCGACTCTGCAAAACATTAATCCACTAAAAGATAATGGCACGTGTGATACTGATAACACTTTAAAATTAAAATATTTTAGATTGGGTTACAAAAAAAACCGATCTGTTTTGTACAAGTATAACCAATGGATTCGTTTTTTTTTGTATTTTTGTGTGTTATTAACGATATATGGTCTTAGGATATATGTATACCTATAATCACTTATGTTTGTTTGGTTGTGATATCAATAAATATATTTCATTTCATTTTATATAAATAAGAATAATTACAAAATTAAAAATAATAAAAGACAACTTATAGGTATGCAGCATCAATGGGCCGGCTTGACCGGGGAAGTACCTACTACTCTCTCATAGAAAATCGACGTAAAGTAACAATACCTAAACTGTTGCGTTTCGTTCGGTGAGTGAGAGTACCGGAGGCCCTATCCCCTATTCCTTCTCCCTCATCCCACTCCTCATCCTATCCCTTTTCCCAACCCCAAAGGGCGGCAACGCACTTGTGACTCTTGTCTGTGGTGTTGCTTGTGTCCATGGGCGGCGGTTATTGCTTACCATCAGGCGATCCGTCTGCTCGTTTGCCGCCTATTACCATAAAAAAAAACAACGAAAAGCTGGATTTAGAAATTGTTTCAATGCAGTTTGAGCATTGCAGGATATAAGTTACTAAAGTAGTCCGCTTTTAGGTTTCAATTTTTTTTTAAGGAAATTATTTACTATACCTTCCTTTTAGGTTAATAAACGTAGAGTTCTCTAAAGAGAAAAATAAACAGAATACTTACTTCAATTTTCAAACTCTACTCAATTAAACCAACCATACATATACCTACATCGTTGATTTGATTGGGTAGAGCTTGAAAGTACCTAACTACTTACTGACTAAATTTTTTGAAGACATGTTTCAGGACTGTCTAAATAACATTATTTTCATTCTGTATGAAGTTTGGAAGCAACGATAGCCCAGGAGCAGGAGGTACCAACAGACTGCTATCATAGGGTAGTGTTCAAAGGCACGGCGTGTACCAATAACTTTTCAAAGTGATGTGCGTAATAAATGCCCCGTGCCTCGGAGAATCACGAAGATCATTGGCAGTCGTTATGGGGCGTCATTACCACAGGCAGTAGCGGCTTTAGGAGGGGCCGACTGGGGCGGGCGCCACAGGCGACCCTGGATCTAGTCAAGTTCTGCGATTCACAGACACATTAAGAAAAACGTTAACACTAAAAATATTACAACAAGCACGAGGTTGATCATCACTACCTACATAGCAATGTATGCTTAAATCTTTAAAATTACGCAACGGATTTTGAAGCGGTTTTTTTAACAGATAAACCTTAAACCTTCCTCTTGAATGATTCAAGAGGAAGGTTTATATGTACCTATTGCACCCATGCGAAGCCGGGGAGGGTCGCTAGTGGAAAATAAAAGAATTAAACAATTAATCTCTTTGGCAAACAGGTATATTTTTAAATGAATTAAAAGTAGCAACCAATTTTTGATTTTAGTTATAACGTTTTTAAATATAGGTTAATAACCATTGGTCGTCATGGCTTAGAGTGGATCGCCCTATTCCCTCCCGCGGGTGAACGCATGAGGCGATTAAAGGATTTTCGGCGGGGAATGTCCAGCAGCGTTCCCATATACAGGTACTGATCACCATACTACGGTTGCCAATATCTAGAATGGTGACAATAGGTCAGCATGAAAAGTGGCCACATAGTGCAGTTCCTAGTCCATAGTCGCTCTATTATTCCAGCTCACGGCAGCGGCCTTGGTTATGATAGTGTAAGAGGTGCTAAGAATCCTCAGGCTATGGATAGCTGTCAACATCGTTTGAGCCTGCCTACGTACAATTAACGCAGTTGACGGCTGGACGAGAGCTTACATATTTTAAGGTACCTATTTGAGTATGATATGGTTACATGCTCTGGGTTTATCAGAAGTCTTAAAGAGGAGGAAGACATCATAACCCTTGTACATACACACATAGACTCACGCCTGTTTCCCGGAGGGGTAGGCGGAGACTACGGAACGCCATTTGCAACGATCCTGACATATCTCTCTTGCTTCATTCACTCCCATAAAATTCTTCATGCATGCTCTTCTGTTCAGGGTACTTAATCTAACCTGTCCTGTTTTTAAGATGACTCCAATCTGGTCAGAGAACGTCCGCCTAGGTTTTCCCCTAACGGCTTCCTCCGACGGCAACAAGAATCAGGACATGACAATCTTCTTAGTGTTGATTCGTGTTACCGTCGGCGCATCATGACTGATGACGAGTAGATATTTAAGGGTGTCTCAGTGATTAACATGACTGTATAATAGCGGAAGTAATCTCTGACTTGTACGAGGCGCCCTAAATAGACACTTGGAGTTTGAGTGGAGCCATATTATGTGGTCTGCTCTTCATCCTACTATGCCAGAAGCGGGATCTCCAACTGAAATCGGAAAATAAATTTGCTGCACTAGAAATCCCGCCAAATATAGATGTGGACTTGATATAGTCGGTGCTCTACGTCAACAGAACTGTTGAGATATCTAAACTTTCAAATTATACTCTGGAACTGATGCCACTTCGACGGAAAACACCAGAGGAAGCCTTGTGAAACCCTCAATCACTCCGTAAAGAGATCTGGAGCTGGGCGAAGCTGGACTAGTCGACTCATATAGGATAGGTGATTGAGCAAAATCCGGGTTCGAAAGTCTTTGCGAAATTACTGGGGAAGAGTCACCTGACTAATACACCAGACTATCACAAATAGCGATATCATAACAGCAGTCCCAGAAACACTTGTTGATAATTAAGACTTCTGCGAAAACCTGTATTCCTCGCATGCACCGACGCCTACACCAGACAGACACCAGCGCCCCTAGAGCCCGCTTTCTTGCCTTAAAAAATTCCATACGTAGATGTCAACGAAATCAGTCTCTCCCGCCTCTCAGGCAGATTAGTAAAGACTCTAGGGGAAGACGGGGTAGCCGTCTTGTCTGGCCTATATAGACTACGCGAAACCTTTGATTCCATGAAACCTGGGCTCTTGAGTCTCTGCAGCGCTGCCAAGTGGATGTAGACGTGTTGAGAGGTCGCTGCCAAGTAGCGACGATGGCTGTCCAAAATCTTAACCACCAAACCAGACGTACCCGTTTGCTTTGGGGTGTAAGACTAGCTTGGGTGTTTGTTATGATTTAACATTTTATGTAATGAAAGCACCTCCATCTACTACTACTTATTATATTATTTTAGCGTGTGTTTTAGTTTTAAACTATAATTTGTTTATTTTCCCGTGTTTTTGTTTATTATGCCATCACGACTATTTAAAGTCACTTTTAACGATTTTGACAAGTACACAAACTAATGTAATATAATTAAATCAAGTACGAATCGGACTCAGCCATGAAGGGTTCCGTACTGATATCCACTTAACATACCTTTAAAGTCACCAAATACCACTATCTCTTTTTCGCAACCAAAAATAACTTAGTTATCCATAGTGTTTTTCTTATTCTATGTGCTATTTATAAAAGTCTTACTACATGTTATTCAAAACAAAGGTTAAGGTCGTTTAAAGGTTTCATTACGATCAATAGCATAATTATATATTTTCTCGAATTTCACTCCTTTATTTCAAAAGTTAGAGAGGTTGAAGGGAGGGAACTGGGCAAGGGGGCGCCAAATGAGTGACTCGCCCGGGGCGCCTGGATGGCTAAGGCCGGCCCTGACCACAGGATACAGGTACCCTTGAATAAACGGCACTAGTCTAAACCATGGAATATCTGAATCATGATTTCATGGGTTAAAACTCGTTCGCGTAGGTATACATATTTGTTAAATTTCGGGATGGTCTATTGTTTTAAATACTGAGTGGTTTGGGGGACGTTTTTTCCTCTGACAAATCTGGTTAGATCAGTAGGTAAGCGGATCCGCCTACCCCCGTGGGATCTCCACCTTGTCGTGGTGGGGGGCTTAGTAACCGTGGCTTGGACACCCGCGGTGAAGCTGAGAGAGATCCCGGGAGTGGACGCTCCGCGTGGGCTTGGAGAGGGCCTGCGCAGGATGCGTCCAAAGATGTGGGTGCGGGGGACAGTTCTGTCCCTCGCAGTCAGGCGCGGTCGCGGGCAGAGAGGCGTAAAAAGTTAAGCGGGTCCGCTTACCTAGGTACTGATCTAACCTCCGGGAGCTCCAAGACGAAAAGTCTTGATGCAACCGGGATAACGCTAGTTGGCCTTAAGGCCTTAACTTGCAGTAGTTTGAACCATTAACTAAGAGACAAAAGTTCATACCTATTATAGTTTTTTAGATGTATCAATTGGTCTGAAATTGTGCGATGCGGTTTCGCGTTCAAAACTTGGAAATTAAAGGAATCATAACATACACTAGAGGATACTAAAGTAAAGAGCCCAACGTTACACCTATAGTCTAGGTATAATCAAATTTAGACAGTTGAGGCTAGGTTTAAACTTCGATTTATTTTTAGACCATGTTTTGTAATAATAAGGCTAAATGGATCTAAAGAAGACTGCACGGCGTAGTGGTTTAACCGGCCGCCTTGCCGCTTGACACTACGCCGAGTGTTGAGGGTTCGATCCCCACACGAGAGAACACTTTGTGTAATCCACGAATTGTTGCTTCGAATCTGGGTGTTCATTGTGTCCGTTAGTTGTATGTTTGTAAAGTCCCCCGTGACACACGACTTAGACCTAATGCGGGAGTTACCTTGTTAAAAGAAAATAACTGCAACTATGTCTAGGCAAATATTTATGGCTTTAACTTTAAATGTTATTAAAGTAAAACATCACCAGCCATTGAATTATTTAGGTAATAATTCAATGTCACCAGCCTTGTTTATAACCTGTTCCATAGCTGGAGATAGGTTGAATTCACATCCTCAAATTTAAAGATGATGCAGGTAAGGTAATAACATTCAGCCTTCAAATTGTAAGATTTTAATATACAAGAGACCCGCACATTATTTTTAAATTATCCGTTTCTGACCGATCCGGTGGGAATTTTCAAGGTAGTAGAGCCTTGCTGATTTCAGCATGAATGGGCCGGCTCGACCGGGGAAGTACTACCCTCTCACAGAAAATCGACGTAAAGTAACAGTACCTAAACTGTTGCGTTTCGTTCGGTGAGTGAGATTAGGTACCGGAGGCCCCTATTCCTTCTCCCTCACCCACTCCTCATCCTATCCCTTTTCCCAACCCCAAGGGGCGGCAACGCCTGTGTTGTAACTCCTGTGTTGTTGCTTGTGTCCATGGGCGGCGGTAATTGCTTACCATCAGGCGATCCGTCTGCTCGTTTGCCGCCTATTACCATAAAAAGAAAACAAGGAACATACATGCCAAGTTTCTTTTCGCTGTGAGTTGTATGTCAGTCAGTAACGCAAGAATTTTATGTAATTATAAAGAAGATTAGAAATGTACCAATAAGGTCCTTGAGCATTAGAACATCGACCCGAACGCGTCGGTATTAAGCTGAACAAAGCAAAGGTCAACTAGTTCGCGACCCTGACCATGTGTTTAGCTGATAAGAGATAAAAGAATTATGAAAAAACATATTATTAAAAAGTGTAAAAGATTCAATGTGCTATGAAATGCTTACTACTAAAATTAAAAAAATTGGTAAAAGGCAACATTCGAATGCAGAATTGTTCCAGATCCATTTTTCAGTCATACGAGATATTCTTTTTTGTTATTTCACAACGCGAAGTAAACGAGTTCACTTTTCACGTTTCCGCGCGAAACAAAACCGGTTCAGGTGCAAATCACAAGAGAATTCTTTTTATGGAATACGCATACGTATGATATCTTAAAAACTTGCTTTAGTAGGTACGTCAATGAATATTCATGAGTAAACGTTAACCTACAGCAAGTTGCGAGCCCCAAAACATAATTTTATCAGCTGATTTTTATTATTATTTTCGTGATAGTAAGCTGAATGGCCGCGGAATATTTTTAATAAACAATGAGTCTGGCTGTTTATTGTAAGGTACCTACTCATTTGCTTTAATTTTATATTTTGCATAACTTTTATAATTAGGTGCGTCAATTACCTATGTCGTATTTTTATGTTAGGCGGTGAGTAAGTAATTACGTATAATAAGTAGGTACTTGACAAAAGAAGAACTTGTTTGAACCGAAAGCCTTTTGCGGATTAAATTACGTACCTACTTAACTGGGTATCTCAAGAAAACCTCATCAAAGCGTGCCAAATATATTTAATTCATAAAAATTGAGCTAGATTTCTGTGGCTGACCCCGACGATTTATGAAGTGGCAACACTAGTTTTTATGACGATTCAAAATAGGTTAGCAATTCAGCATCGTCCTACCGTTACCTCAAGACTTTCGCCTTGGAGGGCGGAGTCCGGAGTTCGTAAACAAGAAAGCTCTTGTTTAAACAGATTTGACAGTAGGTATCCTAGCTTTTCCTTAGGGTTAAGGACGCAACCCAGTCAACTCAAACAGCAAACACAGGGATACCGATAGTCATGGCTAAACAGGTGTCAGTACATTCAACATTTCCATTTAAGTATTCTTCCAAACTAAGTGTCAAAAAAAATATCTTCATGACAGCGGGGATCGACACGATCTCGAGGGCACAAGTGACACCATTTATAACACACAAGTCCAAAAATTCAGTTTTACGCCGCGAGTTTGAACTCTAATTGGACCGAGTTATGCCAAAATGTACCAACTGCATAAAATAGATTTCGAGAAAATGGTGTTTAAAGTTAGATTTGTAATTACTCAGGGTTCAACTGTCTGTATTAATTTATTATTATTACCAATTTGTGCCTTTGCTAAAGAGCTTGGGTACACATATAAGTAGATTCTGTATAAGCTCATTTTAATTTATTTATTTGTAAATATATGCAGTTGGTATGTTTTGGCAAAAATGGATTTTTCAGGTAATCGGACAAAATTAGATATGCCAAAATGTACCATATTTATTTTGTTTAAAAAGCATTTAATTTCAATAAACTATAAGATATATTTTATTTGAGGAAGAGGATAAAGTATTTTTAATGTTCCTATAGTAAAAAATTAAACAATAATAATGAAAAAAGAAAAGTAATTATTCCTTAAACATTCACTCAAATTGAGTCAACTCAATATCAAAATGGAGTCTATCAAACCCATCAATATCATCGACAACACTATTGCTACCCTTTATTTTATTATAGAAATTGTGGCAATTAGCCCACAGACTATAGGGATACTACGTATAATCAGCCGACCAGTCATTTGGTTTATAATTTTATATTTATATTTTCAAGGATGAACCACATGTTTTTGGATCATTTTAGCAGAATTGTTTTTAACATAGTCCTTATGTGTGGCTTGGTTCATACATACTTTTTTCCTGTCAAATATGAATATAGGATGGACTGTTTTGGCTGAGTATTAATATATCACATTCTGATCAGTTTGGTGTCAATAACTAATTTTTTGACAATTTGTTGGTTGGTACATTTTGGCATAACTCGGTCCAATTGTCTGTTGATTATTTTCTAAATTCATTTTATGTTAATATGTTATTACTAGAGGATGCCTGCAGCTAAGCCCGCATATTTTATTTAAATTTAACCATTTCTTATGCCTATAAACAGATATGCTTTCGTTTACAACTGCATCCTGGTAAGGCGCGAACAAAAATCATTCCCATCGACCAACGACTTGAATGGCTGAATGCTACCCATTCCATCCATATCCAACTGGACTGGACAAGGAAACCTGTTCAATACCTATGTATTTTGCTGAGATTTGTTAACGCTGGAATCTCTCAACTAGTTTTAGCACTATCAGTTTAGCATCAAATACGCTTTTATTGGAAGATTCGTTATTATACAATATGAATATTGCAGTCTATTATCATCTCTGTAGCTAATAACAATCAAATAACCAAAATGTGTGGGAATCACCCGTAATCTGGGCAATGGCACAGAATAATTAATAGTACTAGCAATGGTGCCTCACTAGACAGTGCCGCAGTAGTTGCGCTATGACAATGTAAATAAGCTAGGTAACATCTAGGTAAGTACAGCCACCAGCAGTGTGAGTAAGTACCTAATAATTATGTCACAGAAGAATATATACAAGTACTAAAGTAATGTTTAAACTGCAAACATTGAGATAACTAGTGTAAAGAGCTACTTTGCCACTCGATCTCCTTGAACATCCTGAACATAAGTTTACATTACTAACTGGGCTGCGTTGTTTCGAGCCTGGTTTTTTTAATGTTTGTAAAGTCCTAGGGTAATCTACCTTTCTTACCCAGGTGGGTACTTCTTCATTTAATTACCTACATCTTCCACACTAGGTAGTGTGGAAGATGTAGGTAATTAATTAAATGAAGAAGTTAAAAAAGAAAAATCTTTTGACCGTGACAATTTTTTGGTTTGTAGCCATCTTTATTTAATGAAAATATATTTCTTATCTGAAGTGTCGTAGAACTTGGGTAGGTATGTAGGTACTTTTAGTCAATCTGTTTTAAATTCAAGGTCATTGTTAAAACCATACCTACTGTTAAAAAAATTACTGCTAAAGTTATTCGTGAATAATTTATATTGCTTGAGTTTATTCAGCATAATTAAACACCTTCGCTACAAATTATCACTATAACTACAGTTTTCTGGTTCAAAGCAAAATATTGCCCACTCTGTGGTTCGTATGTGACCCTGGATAGTGCATGGTCTCCGCAAAGTAGTATTGCAGGAAAACTTACCTACCTAGTCTTCCTGTAATAAATACTACTTTGCGGAGACATTATTTATATTATGTAAAAATGTATATAACTTCTAGGGGGCAATTCTGCTTTTTTTATATGACATTGATATCATATTTTGAATGGATTTAAAAGCGGTATTCTGATAACCTAATGTCATTATCGTATAATTTAAAATAAACAGTTCGGCGTTGACACATACGATCTCGTTACAATTTCATTCAAATATCAAATAATTTAGAAGAATACACTTTTTGTGACGTAATTATGACACTGACATCATATCGAAACTATATTCATTTAGTAGAATTGGGCCCAGAAAAACGGTAATTAATCATTTGTTTACTAAAGTTATTAATGTTTTGTTTTCTTGTTAAGTAGGTACCTTGTTTGTGCATCTTACATATTATACCTAATACACTTTTTTATTATACCAAAAACTAAGTATTTATATTGCAAACACCATTACGCTTAGGTATAACACCTATATTGGTTTATCGGTTTAAGGATGACGGACGTCTGCATCTTCTAATACATACGTGTACGATCTTAGCGGATCTCAATATCTGATCTCGCAGTGGCAAATCCATGTAGCGGCTTATTTTCTTGACTATTCAAAGTCGAGTTTGGATTCTAGTGGAAGAATTGGAGCCTGGTGAAGATCTTGGCAAGCCTTCCCCTGGAGGCGCAACTCAATAACAACTCAATGCAAGAGGAACAGTGGGTTTATATTACGAGGGTTCCACTTAGTCATAGGTAGGTATGTTAACAATACGATTATTAAAACTGATGAAGATGAAGTGCGGTATACGCCCGTCACGAACTTTAGTTCGTTCTGCGTTCGTGGACTTCGGAACTTAACCTAAGCTGTGTTGTCCCTTGCCTACATACTAATCCATATTGGAGCTGAGACGTGGTCGCTCACTATGGTCAAAGTCAGTCAGAGCGAGCAAGAATGAATTAGAAATGAGGAGATCCGCAGGGAACCAAAGTCGCCGACATAGCACTCAAAATAGACATACCTACCTACTGAAGTAGCAATGGGCATGGCACATAGAAGGACCGATGGCGGTAGGAGCACAAAGGTTCTGGAGTGGCCGTTCTTACTGGGATCGCGAGAAACGGCAAGATACTTAGAGCATTGGAGGAGGTCTATGTCTAGCAGTGAACGTCTTTTGGCTGAGATGATGATGTTGTAATTTTGACCTTTTTTTGGTGATGCGGGGGAATCTCTGTGAGCCTTCTATTCTACCCCACTCGATAGTACGGGTGTGATCGACCAAATTAGGGCGGACGGAGGAGGTGTGTGACTCTCTTATATAAGCCGTTCGTTGACTACTCACTAAAACCACCGTGGTGTTCAACTTCCTGTTAGTGGCAGGGTCACGCGAATCGCGGTTATACATAGCATACTTTACCAGACCCCGTCTGTTATAAAGTATATAGACCTACAGTAGTTAATTGCAGTTCGATTAGCTCAGATTACACAAAAGCGAAATCGGCATCGTGAAAACGTATTGACATGCACGTAATTCTCCTCGTCATCGTTGTGCAAATAGTTTTTTCACCACTGCAGCTCAAACATGCCGCTTTTGCTGCGAGACAACAGTGAACAAAACGCGATTTTGATTCGAGCGTGAGTAAAAGTAGCTTTTTATTTTTTCAATCTGCAGCACAGATATGAGAATTGCAGTGTCACGAATTGACATTGTTCAGCCATAAATTTGAAACATTCGAATTTTACTGTGGTCTGTCTCTTTCCCATGCATATAAAAAGTGAGTGATAAAACAAACCCCTTCGAATTCGAAATTCGATTTTGGAATTCGACCTCAAAGAAAACACCTACGGCAACGCAAAAAAAAAAGAAGATATTTGTAATAAAGAAATTACTTTTTTTATATGTTATTGTTTACATGTTTAATTTATTATTGGATTTTAATAAAAATAAGTCTAATTAACAGTATAAAATTAGTATTTAACCAATACATTTTTATTTAGAATTACAACAATGATACATTTGAAAAATAAACATCAGGGACGCGGACCGCGGTATTAAAACGTGATTTAAAAAAGTAGCGGGAATAAAAATTTCGCTGATGCTGATACAGTAGGTATAGCGTAACGTGTTAAATTATATTATAATATATAAAATAATCTAAAAAGATGAGTGAAACTAGCGATGATGACTGTACTTAAACACCAGAAGAGTTAAATCAACAAGTGATTATGCAGAATTCAATATATTCCTGTTCACTTCTATGTCTCCTAAGTAATATATGTTCTCACTGCTGTGGTGAAAAGTTATGTGTGCTACACGATAGCAAAGTTTTTTGTATCTCGTGCTGTTGAGTCCCTCACCACGCTCAGGATTCTAACTTTGATTCACACGCTACGCTCGTGAATCAATCATAGAATCCTTCGCTTGCTCGGGACTCAATATCAGCACTCGAAACAAAAAACAACTTTGCTCTCTTGTTGCACAAATAACTATTACGCTTAAAAGCATTTTCCGTCAGAATACTAGTTTGCCTTGGTTATACATAGAGATATAAAAAAAACAAGTTCTTGGTCTCAATTTAATTTGATGCTTTATTTAATAATGCCACATATGGCGAATCGTACGGCGACATTTAAAAATAGGTGGGTATGCTAATTTAATCAACCTATGTTCAATAAATGTATGTCACTGAATCTATTCGACAATTATTTTATATTTCCTATATGTATCAGACAAAAACAACAATATCTGTTAACTACAAACCGATCATTGAAAACGCAGGTAGAGACAATGAAAATCAGGAACTGCAAGGAGGCATGGTCTTCATATACATACAGTATGTCACAAGACCCATCACCAAGCCGAAGTCTACTCGTCATGGACATCATGCCAAGTCATACCAACCAAAAATAATACCTGGGATTTTTTTCACATTTTTTAATACCACTTATCCATAGGGTTATAGGGCATCCCCCCCGTGGGATTTCCACCTTGTCGTGGTGGGGGGGCTTAGTAACCGTGGATTGGTCACCCGCGGTGAAGCCAAGAGGGATCCAGGAGGGGACGCTCCGCGTGTGCTTGACGGAGGCCTGCGCAGGATGCGTCCAAAGGGGCGGGTGCGAGGGACAGTTCTTCTGTCCCTCGCAGTCGGGTGCGGTCGCGGGAGGAGAGGCGTGTCGGTGTTGCGTTGCCGCGCGCCCTATCTCCCGCGACCAAATGGGGGCGCACCATCGTTGCGTCGCGGTGGGGCCGCAGAGGAAGAGGAGATGCGGTGTTGCGTTGCCGTCCTCCCTATCCTCTGCGGCCGCTGGGTGTTTTGGCGGCGGAGCTCAACACCTTCATCCGCCGCCAAGGGGGTTTTGTTCGGGGCCCGCCTGACCATCTGGCGGGCCAATACCCGTTGGGGGGTAGCGAGGAATGCTTCAGCGATACCCGACCCTCCGACGCACGGGTACGTGAGGAACACGGGTTGGTTTTTAGTCAGTAAGAGTCTGACAGTCCCCTTCGCTCTTCCCCCAGGGCGCAGGGACTCCATGAGAGGATTTTCCAACCAGACACCAAAAAAAAAAAAAGTGTTATATCTAAAGAATATATTGGCGGGGTAAATGCATGGATTTTGTACCTAATTAAAAAAATCCATACTAACTTTGAGCCTCAATATCTCCTGAACCAGTAATTTACCAGGTATGGTGCCGAAGTAAAAAATGTTCGTAGTGACTGGTACAACAAGGGATTTCAGTTTTCGTTAAGGGTCTTTTTACACCCTGTATATAATTTTCAAAACAAGAGCATAAAGTAGCTAGTTCAAATGTGCATAGTCGCAATATTGGTTTGAGTAGATACGGAGTGGGTAAATACGAAGATCAGGCCTGATAGAGGCCTTGAACACAAATAGGAATGGGGCCAAGGCTTCGGCAACGGCCTTGCTCTTCTCTGTAAACATCTCTATCTTTATCAGTAGGACCAAAACATAAACGGAAGGCAATATATATACCTTGACAGAAAAAAGTAACGCCTTTAGACTTTAGTTTGGCTTGTTGAACATTGAATATATTTTGTACCAATGTATGAAAATTGCACCTATAGACACTGTTCACTGGAAGGAGTTACGTGAGCCTCTTTATAGACCGCGTAAACGAAGGTAAGAGTTAAGTATTGTAAAACATTAGTTACGGCTGTGCGATAGAAGTTTTAAACAACTTTGCTAAATTAGGTAGGTAAATCTCTATTGCGTCTTGTTTTATCGTTGAACAAGTTTGGTTCGTAAGATTTTGTGGCATAATATTAACGTATTAACATGATTATTACCTTTATTTGAATGAGTATTTATGAAATTCATTTGTTACTTTGGGGCCTAACGAACCGCCTCGCCTGTCCATTCGATGGCAACCATCGCGTTTGTGTATGCAGTAGTAGAACCTTGCTGATTAGATAGGTAGGTAGGTACAGCGTAACAGGCCGGCTCGACCAGGGACATACCTATACCTACCTACTCAAGTAGGTAGGTACTCACTTAAATCCTTCTCATAAAATACTGACGTAAAGTTTCGTTGTCGTCGTCTCAGTGAGTGCCCGAGGCCCCATCCCTTTTCCTTCACCTACCTACATCCCGGTCCTCCTGCTATATGGTATCGCAACCTTTTCCCATGTTGGTTGTGTTTTAGCACACAGCCATGTGTATCAGTCAGTCGGTATTACATTACCACGCACCATCAGGCGGGCCACTGGTTCGGCTGTCTATTACCACAGTCAAATAATCCATATATATGTATGTCCATAATCCATATATATGTCATATATATGTCTATGTTATAATCCATATATATGTCTGTATACTGTGCTATTACTAGCAATAAATACAAAATAGGTATTAATAGAAGAATCAGAAGAATCGTAGTTCGGCTGTTCGGCGTTTTAAAACTGTTGGTAACTCTGATTCTGCAATGAAGTGAAGATCAATGGAAAAATATGGTTAAAAAACCCCAAGTAATTTAAGTATTATATTGTAACAGGTTATATCAAAACAGGATACCCCTCGAACTAAAAATAACGTTCAAATGACGTAGGAGGTATTGATAAGTTCTAAATATAAAGTAAGACGTATGGGCTGTCTACCTGCCACACGTCGGCACGGTCGTGTAAACGTAAGGCTAAATATACACTGCCGCAGAATGGAATGAAAGCGACTTTTCGCAACTAAATTATACAAAGAATAATGAACTCTATGTCAGTTGTATAACATACAAACTAAATATGAGCCAAATGATGGTATGGTACGCGCGGCTTCCGCTGAATCCTCACGCTTGCTCGTGATTCGCCTCCCATTGGCTCGTATTTACTATTTTTGTTACGCAATGGAAATAAATTGAATTATAGGTACCTACATTTACATTGGGACTAGTCCCACCCTCATTCCCACTACTGTGTCACCTGTGTAGCCAGATTCAGCAGCAGAGACCATCGAAGACAACGAGTTTTGACACTCGTGAAGTCCCGGGGAAAGTTAAATTGTCTTATGGAACCCGCAACGAGCTTAATCAGAAGTATATTGGAGGAGTTGGAAAATAAACAATCCACTTCCCTCCTTAACAAACAAGCAATGAAGAGATATAATGATGAGAAAAGATAAGCACCGCACGGACATGAGCATTGCGGCCTGCATTATACATACATTATACCTACCCATATCTTTTTATATTATAAAAATACAACTTCGCACTAGGACTAAAACCTGTGTCGCGGTCACAATGATACGACACAAAATAAAAATTTATGAAAGTTGAAACTCACGAAGTGATGTCTCGTTTGAGGGTCGAACCCACAACACTTGGCGTAGTGTCAAACTGCGAGACGGCTGGGCCGCTTAAACCACCACCCCAAACCTGGTGTATAATGTGTACAGCGTCGTTGCAAAAATTCGCACGCGAGGGAAGGCGCCTTTAGGCTATTCTCGACGTAAGCGCACAAGAGCACATGACTTCAGTGTCCGCGCTTGACCGCATCTGTGCCGCGTCCTTCACCGTGGCCTTGAACTCCACCGCATATCGACTTGCCACCGCTTTCAATTTTGCAGTAAACACCGCATTATGAAGTAATTATCATAATAGGTACCAGCGTTACATAAATGAAAGCGTAGGTAAGTATGTAGGTACCTACCTACTTAGGTTAATAGAACATCTACTTATCTCACTTTACCGAACTCATCTACGCTTCCGCAGCGATAAGCTTCGATGTGTTGTGTGTAAGTTAATTATAATTATGAAATTAGGTACAAAGCGAGCAATAATTTTAATCTGAAT
Organism: Euclidia mi; assembly: GCA_944739405.2. NCBI lineage: Eukaryota > Metazoa > Arthropoda > Insecta > Lepidoptera > Erebidae > Euclidia > Euclidia mi. The sequence goes on along the minus strand of OX123200.2, from coordinate 51,714,519 downwards.
ATTGAGAATGATATCATCAATCACGTTGCGAACGTGTGTTGTCCCAACATCTCAATAGCTTTGCATACTTTATGCTAACTTATATGTAGGTACCTACTTATATTGTTTTAGGTATTTTGTTGAAGTACCTAATGCTCGATATACTTACCGGTTTTAGGAAAACATTAATTAAGCATAACCTGAGTGGTTTAAAGAATAACCTCATGCAAGGGCGTCGCCAGCCGATTGTCTAGGGGGGGGCAAGTACGCCAACCGATGGCCTAGGGAGGGGAGGGGAGGGGGGGGAGGGCAAGTTGATATGGAAAATAAGAAAAGTATTGAGAAAAAAAATTGTACGATTTTTTGCATCTCTAGGGAGGGGCAGCTGCCCCCCTCTGCCTCCCCTTGGCGACACCCATGACCTCATGAATACCAGCGCACCGAGCACAGAAATTAAGCTAGATTCCATTGAATTTAGATTCATTTCTTGGCACCGAGTAGGTATCGATTCATAATAATATTATCATAGTACATGTACCTACTATGAACTATGATATTATGCAGGCAGTAGGCAAGAAATGTTCAAAGGTTATACCTAATAATAATGTTCAAAATTTATATCTACCTAGTCTAGGTTCTTTAGTGTCTGTTATTTGGCTGTTTACAAGATGACTACTACAGTCTAATTGAACATTTACGTGACGATGAAGTACCTAGGTAAGTAGTAGGTACCTAGCTAAAGGTAGAGTGCACTAATTGTTTCTTTTTGTTGTGTCGCGTCGTTGTCAAAAACAAACACTTAGGCAGTATGTAAGTACCTACTTACTTAGCTACTTCGAAATAATTTCCTTGTAAAAATTCACTGAAGATAAAATAAAAACTACACGTAGTAGTTTACGGTGTTAATAGGTATAAAAACGTCGTCTGTGTATAAAGAGCACGCGCGAGGTACGTGTAATGTGTGCCACTTCCAAAAGTCAAAGTCAAAATCCTTTCTTCATTTGGGTCACAATGTGACGCTTATGAACGTCAAAATAATAAATTTATAAAATAATTATTTAAATGACTCTACATTTACATTTACTGCCACGTTCGCAAAAAAAGGGCGTAGAACCATGGTTCTACGCCCTTGCTTTGCGTTCACTCTTTGTCATCGCCAGGTTTTGCATAATAAAAAAATATATAAATAAAAAAAAGGACATTAAAAAGATATAAATAGGTATAGCAGCATCATCAAAATGAGATTGTTAGACTGGCAGAAAGCCACAGGCCCCTGGCCCAAGAAGCCCCACTCAAAAGTATGTTACCCCGCTCATTAATGCCAAAAATAAATTCGCCCCAACGCTTAACATCAAAAAAGCGGGCAGGTCTAGGAAACCATGAATTTGCCATGGGCCCTCGCACTCAATAGTAACTCCACTGATCGCAGTCATAGATTGGCGGCCCAGGGTGACTTATCTGAACTCAATGAAATCTGAAAGCTCACGTGTTCAACGGACAGGTTAAACTTGCGGGCTCTGTTCTTGCCTTAGGATAAGAACTATTGGACTATAATAGGAGGTCTTCAGATGGCCTATTCACGGTGCGATGTAACAAATAAATATTTACGTGACGATCTCAGAACAGAAATGTAGGTATGTGGGCAAAATTAATTATGCATATCTTTAGTGCCTACTTATCAATCTTGTTACCTACATAGGTACCTACTTATTATAAAAGTCACAAGTCAAATAATAGGTAAGTAGGTACCTACCTGTTTATTTTCTACAATGTTGTTACGCAAAAAGTTGTGAGATAATCTTCCAATACGATGATATTACCAAATCATATTAAATGGTAGAATAGTTTTACCTACCACTGTTATAATTATCTTAATTAACTTATTTGAATGTTTATGATCACTGCGAAGAGGAGGTAGATTGCCGCCTCCGATTAAAGTAGCGGTAAGTTCACTATCCTCATAGGGCAAAAAGTTCAATAACTTGGTCAGATCATTGCACGACATACCTACTCACTAGATCACTAGACCGCACCGGGTCTACAGTTATCAGTAAGGTCACGTCCTCAACTAAACTGTCGAGCGGAGCGGTCGCGATCGCATGGCGGTGATCTCTACAATGCTGTGCTATTTTCTTATAGTTTCAACCCGCGTTTCGCCCACTAATGCTCGCTCCGACTTCTTCAATGATCTGGCTTTGAAGCGAGTCCATCAGCTCAAAGCTGCTTCGATGACTAGCTTGTCATTGTGTTCAGTGACCAATATGTGTTTGGGAACGTCGCGTAGTAGATAGTTTCTTCGCCCCGGCGCGCATGCATGATGGGTCCTCACTGTAAATGTAGGAGAAAGGCGTACAAAATGACACACCCTCCGCTAAATCAGTCATAAATATTTATTTATTAATTATTTAAACATTAACAATCAAATTCTCCATTCCTTGGTTCATTACCTATCATAATTAAAGTTATCAATAAACATAAAACAAAAAATAGCAAAATTATAAGTCTCTAAAAAAATTGTAACTAAAATCCGTTTTGTCCGCCATGGGCGGGTAATATGACATACGTAGTGTGGACAAAACGGCATACAAAAAATGTATGAAAAACTAAGCAATTATTAGCAAAGCTGGCATATGATAGATTTATTCTTCTTTGGAACGTCTTCACATGATGGTCTTCATCGCTGCTAGAGCTGAAATTGAAAACCTGAGCCATTTTTCTCACTCTTTTCTTGGTGACCGGCGGAAGAAATAGTTTCATTTTAGTTTCTTCCATATTTGGAGTTAAAGTTAGCAGAAAGACCGCTAAGCTGTGGCGTTTTCTATTTTCTTTGATTAATTTATGAGTACCTATTAAAACGACAAAAAAAGTGGGTTGGTATAGTGAACGACATTGTAAGGTGACTTGGGGTAATATAAAAAACGGGGAAAGATAAAAAAAATATTATAACGCCGAATATCAGGGAATTCTTTTAATGCTGGCAATATCGTTGTGGACACAATTTTCTCATGCCCCGCCCCGCAGTCTGCGTCAGTCGCTAAGTGAGGGTACTCGTGTGTTATTTGACATTTTGCCGTACATTAAATTTTCCGCGTAAAATTGAGTTTTTCAATCTTACCCCGCTCGCTGTATTTCCTTAGAAAGGTAAGTAACTAACATTTTGTTTTGACATTCGTTATTAGATTTGAAATGTAATATGCTCTATAATGTGGTGATTAGTATATCTCACGTATTTTAAGATTTATAGTGCCTTTCAAACTTTCCCCTGCTAAATTTAACGGGGTAAGATGATAATATAAAACTTTCCATCTTATCCCGTTTACTAAACTCATACAAAAGGTCAGAGGCCCTCAATCTTCTTCAGTTTTCAGTGATTCCTCAAGTTCTGATGAAGGCAAGAACGGTGTTTTTTTTACAATTATCTAGAATTTTAATGTCAATTTGGCAGTGATTATAATAGTACTGTTTACCAACGTTTATAAAGGCAAAGAATGCCTAGTTTTGTTGTTTTCTTTATTAATTATTAAGGGACGCAAAATACGAGTACGGGATTTTTTATATTGTAGTTAAGTAGGTACTTAATTCTGCTTTGCGGAATTACCAACAGATCTGATAAATTATTAGCTATAGATTAAATTATTATTAAACATATTTTTGATAAGAGGTTATTTTTAGTTTAAAAAGGACTTAGTACTTAACTGACTGATTTTACTTAACTGTGATGTTTAGGAATTACCTCCTTTGAAATAATAATTTAATAATGATTGTATTCTGCTGTCGTGGTTTATTTTATGAAAATAATTATAATGTACGCTTACGCTACAGGGTACTAAATGAAAACGTGTGTTTTATTCATCGACCCGAGTTAGACTTGACAGTCATGCATGTGCATGATTATTTCTTTTAATATCCAAAACATGTTGAGAACCCCTGACTGCCAGCTGTTTCAACGGGGTAAGATTGATATATTTTATTTGATAAATTATTTTTTCTAGCATTTAGAATGCGATTTTTTAATGTAACTGATTTTCAAGTTATTTAGTTTATTGAAGCAGAAGGTTAATTGATCACCACACAAGCATAATGACCATAAACACGATTTTAGTCACTATTTCTATCTAACCCCTTCAGCGTTTCATCTTTCCCCTACAGATTTTTTTTCTTAAGACCAATTTTACTAACGTTTTTTTTTCATAAAATATTGTTTCAAAAAGATTGCTGTCAACATTATAGAAACAAGTTGACTATACTTTTTTACCCACAACATCATTTCATGGATTTGACGTAAATGTCTTTGTTTCACAACAGTTTCAAATCAACACTGTTTATCTCATCAAAAATCCATTCCGACTTACCCCAACTCACCTTATGTCATTTTGTCCTACCAATCGGTATGTCATTTTGTCCATCTTATAGTTTTAGAACCTCAACTCTAATAACACAAAACCATAATCAAAACTAACAATTTTAACATATTCTCAGGTAAAGTTAATATATTGACAAGAAGTAGCGACAGTGGATATTAAAATGGAAATTGAATTTACTTACTTTTATTATGAAACAAAATCCAACAAAACAGAACCGGTAACGCACGAAAACATTCAAACCGTCGTCGTCTACATCGAGTGATCGACGGAGCACCGCTGGTAATCCCGCAGGTTGCGACACGTACCTAACTAAGCGGCCCTCTACACGTCTTTGGATGAACAAAATGAGCTACAGATTCTAAGAAACAGTGATATGTCATATGACCCGCCTATGTCATTTTGTACGCCTTTCCCCTACGCGTAGTGGCAGGGATGGATTCTGGCGGGGCGCTCAAACTCTAGCCACCAAAAGCATCTGAATCCTCTCATGACAGAACACTTTTAGTGTTCCACCAAGGTAAACCCGGGTAGGTAATACTAAATAAGACGCTATGTATTAGATAATTGCTCCGTTGTCGCTCTCGCTCTCGCCCAAGTCACCGCTTGAGTAGTGGTTGCGGCCTAAGCTTGTTGACAGTTCAACGCTGCCCGCAGCGGCAGTTACGTGTCAATCTCGTGATTCATCTGAGGTAATGCATGCGTGCGTGATTCAGTCGTAATTAGTAATTAACTGAGGACTGATTCGTAACTATTAACAGCTGATAACCGAGTGATTTTCCAAGATTCGTCGTTTGTGACGAGCAGCCTTGGCAATGACTAATTAAAGCTAATACTGCAAAACAAACCAGCCTCTTATAAGATCATTAAATGGCTAGTAGTCAGGGCATGTTATTTCTCATCGTTTTCAGAATTCTAGAAAGATTCTGGAAACGAAAAGAGAAGAGTTTCTAGAAAGAAGAACAACACCAAAATATAAGGGTATCTCTTTCGCGCGGTCGTGAACTCACTAATCGGAACATCGGTCAAATAGGTACCTAGGTAATGTAGATGTGTAAGGTAAGTCCAGCCAGATTACATCATCAGTATCTCAACTTTGTGACCATAACATGTGCGCGTAGTACTGTAGCGTGAAACGTATTTTTCAACCCTCATTCACCCTCAACATCTCATTGATCGAATGTTAGGCTGACCCAGGGCCGGATTTAAAAGTCTGGAGGCCCCGGGGCAACATAGGTGTGGGGGCCCCAAATTATTTTCCAAATAAAAGGAACTATTTTTCTGAGAACTATTTAAATAATTTACTTTTCAGCAAGTGAAATTTATTTTAATTGATAATAGTTTTTTTAAATTTATAACACATATTATTAAAAACTAATTACGGCGGTAATGATCGGCACTTTGCGAACGTTTTTTGCGAAATGTTGCGACCCCGCTAATCTAATATGGACTGACGTTGGAACCCTGATGGATCCCGACTATGACGGGAAAATGCTTTTTTGAGCCAACTACGGCCCGAACTACGAAATCGGCATTTGATTACATGTCTTGTATAATGTCAATATACGCTTCTGGTACTCCTTTGGACCCAAAGGTTCAAGCTCACCAGAGCAAGCTCTAAAGCTCACCAGATTTTCGGTCGTGGTACCCCAGATAGCAATATAAACTTGTTTCAAACTTGCAACAAGTTTGATACATCAAAAAAGCAAGCTTGCATCAAGTTTGACATGGCAAGTTTGCAAACTTGCAACAAGTTTAAATCAAACTTGCTAGTTTCACGGTGACAAACTTGCATGAAGTTTGTTTTTGCAAAGGTTGTGCAAACTTGATATAACAAACTTGCTTAAGGTTTGTTTTGTCATACTACCTACAATTTTGTTACGACAAACTTGCCCTACATGTGCTACGGCAGTAATAATAATTTTCCTAGGTTAAAATTTCCAAAATGTTAAAGGTTTCATTTTGGAAATTTTAACCTAGGAAATTTATTATTACTACCGTAGCACATGTAGGGCAAGTTTGTCGTAACATAATTGTATTAGAATTAGAATTGTAGATTTTAATGAAACCTGACGATTTGGGTACTAGTATGTGGTCAAATAGACATCCTGCGACCACAGATTAATCTTCACATAAAATATTATTGCTGTGACTTCGTGAATACAACAACGTGAATAAAAATACACAATTTTTTTACCATGACTATTTATTTTTTAAATCGGTCAATAATTTCTAATTATAATAAATTGACATAATGTATGTGGTAAAAATATGACATTAAAATATACATAGCTTCATAAAGGCCGGCGCCGACTGACGGCACGGCATGTTTCGATAGCCCGAAGGACGCTTCGGCATGACGCGGCATGGCGCGACGTGCCGCGGCATACCGAGGCGTCCAAATGACTGGCATTTAGTATCAATAGCACTTCTTGCTGAAGATGAAGGACGATAAATACAAACTGATAGGTCGAAGAGAAAACAATTCTGGATACATTATTTATGGAGAACAAGATTTACTACGTCGTGGCATACTGCAGGACGGGACGCCGTGGCATACCGTGGCGTCCCGAAGTATGCCGCGACGTCCCGCGGTATGCCATGACGTGCCATGGCGGGCCGCGGTACGATTGTATCGAAATAAAGTAATATAATTTCTAAACTCATTGATATAAGAATAAAAATGACTTGATCAATGAATTCTAAACTCATAGAAATAAGAAAAAAAATGACTTGATCAGTAATAAAATCCTTTGCCATGCCGCGACGTCAGTGCGCGCCGGCCTAAGACGTATTCCCAGGGGCCATCGAAAATGCCACAACATAGTATAGACTTACTTTGTCTTAATCGTAATAAAAAAATCACAAACTTAAATTTAAAGTGTTTCTTAAAACTGTACAAAACACACATTTGTATGGAACATTTTAGCTGTGTGTTTTGTATATTCTCACTGGACCAAAAGTACTGTGTTACAGTTACCTATAGCCTTTCAACTAATTTTTTTCTTCACCAGTAAAAATTTCAGTTACTGGACATATTACAAACAAAACACAAATCTCTCAGGTTTGATATTATATCTAAATCACAGAAATATTTGTACTAAACAGGATATACAGGGTTATTTGTATAACACCGTTAACCTCTTAGGGGGTGGTTATATTCATCATTATGAACAACTTTTGTTCTGGAACTTTTGCGAAATCGCGAAAAAATATCAGCTGTTCCATACATTTTGTCGGGGTCAAAGTTCAACTTTGTATGAAATAGCTGATATTTTATCGCGATTTCGCAGAAGTTCTAGAACAAAAGTTGTTCATAACGATGAAATATATAACCACCCCTTAAGAGGATAACGATGTTTCACAAATAGCCCTGTATAGACTATATCTAGCTAACAACATTCATCATCATCAGCCTAGAGTAGGTTTTCCAGTCTACCTAGTTTTAGTCTTTCTGGTCTATAGAAAATAACAAATGTTATATTTTTTAAAGAAAAACATCACACACAAAATTCACTATTTAAAATCATTGTCTAAAACTATTCATTACATTTAGATTATACCCGCTAGCTTCAGATTCCCATGCTTTAGTTTGTCTAGCAGCCCTGAAACAAATAAAATAAATTGTTATAAACTCTTATTGTACGAACAAGATTCAACTGCTTTTAAAATGGGTAAAAACATGTTAAATTAACAATCTAGCAATGAAACCTAAAACTATGTAGTCATGTACACATGGTGCATGGACATGGAAAGTCATAGGACTCAATTTGATATGTGATTCAAATTAAAAATTCCATGCCCACCTAGAATAATAGAAAATAATGTTTATTATATTTCAGAACCTTACCTCCTTCTTATTCTAACTTTTGCTTGATTCAGCCAGTCAGTAATAATTTCCTTAAGATGTTCATCCGTTACATCATTATAGATTTTTTTTCAGATTTCTGAAAAAAGAAAAATAATAATTATAAATTAATCATAACCATTCAGTTTAACAGGTAAGTAGGTAATACAAAGAAAAGGGGTGACCCCTACAGCTGGGTTAGTTTTATTTTCATTGCGAGGTTGTAAGGTACTGGCCCAGTATGGGATCAGACAATGTTTTATATGCTTATTATCTCACAATATGTTTTTTTATAAAGTCATACAATCATGATGTTTGAATTTATAAATGATAAATACTTACGAAAGATTATTTTACATGTTTCTGTTGACAGAAATGATTTTTTGTTTGAATTTTTCATTTGTTTTCCTGCTAATGAATAGAATTCTGCTACTTCATCAAGCAATATTCGTCTAAGAATGTTTGTAGTAAGGCTACGAGCTAATCCCAGCCAAGAATTTCATCTGAAATGTGATAAATCATGAACTTAATTAAGAAAAAAAAAATATTAAATAAAGAAGAAAGCGGAAGTCAGCACTGTTTTTAATTGCTCACACTCTGTCAGTAGTTAATTGTTAATTCGAGAACATTATTTATAATTTTGTCAACTAAGCTTTGTGTTCTTACTAGAATGTTTGTGCAAGCCCAAAGAAAGTAATTAAATTGCCCTATAAACTTACAAGAGACTGTTTGTTGTGGCTATTCTTCAACTGCTCATTCAAATTACAAAAACTTGTGTCATCCTTTACTGGAAGTTTTGCCATAAAGTCAGGAACTGTAAAAGTATCTTCTCGATGATTTATTTGTGGTAAAGATGCCCGTGCTAATAGTAAGTCCAATTTTCTATTAACTTCATTCATCTGTACAGATAAGTCTGTGACCACCTGGATAAGATGGCTTTGTTGTATTGAAAACGGCTTGCTAAGAACACTGTCTGTAATAAAAAGCAGGTTACATCGGAATGGCCCATGTAAAAGAAAATATTTTAAAAAACTAGTTAAAATCTTTACCAGAAGGATAATTTATTGTAGGATTTGTGCCAGTATTGGTGCTGTTTGTTACATGAGAAATTTCAATAGCATCTTTTTTTCAGCAGTAACTAAGGTGTTTCTTGTAAAAGTATATTCAGGAGCTTTGTTTTTAAATTTGGCTGAGATTTGCTTTGAATTCGACCTGTAATAAGAAAAAATAAGACCCGTATTATAGAATGATACTCAAGCGGAGATCTCTGCTGAGGCATAGTTGGAAAGGGATGTACGTATCTGTTCAATTTATTTGCATCCCTTTTTAACTGTACTTCAGAAGAGATCTTGACTTGAGTGTAGTTCTATAATACAGGTCTAAGTCTCTACAGCTCATATTAAGTATTATCATAAAAAATTAGCTAAGAACTTTACCAGGTGTATGATTTCCTACATTATTTGGAACTATCTTGACTGTGCTGTTTCTTGCAACCACTTCTGTCAAGTTTTCATTACACTTGTTTTTTCTTGTTCCTGTTAACCGACGTTTAGGAGGAATGGGGTATGGAACACTTGGCTGAGTTGGTTTTTATTTTCATAGTGGGATAATCATCCGGAGAATCTGAATCTTCAGGCAAATACACTCTCTTCATCTTTCTTTTTCGTATGAGGACTTTATCATCAGAGTCTAAATTGGAGAATTCTGCTTTTTTCAAGTGGAGAAGTGCTTCATTATAAGTTTCTGAAATTATAATGCATTTCTTTAGCTGGTTTAAAGAAAATAAATAAATTTGGAAGAAGTAGTGAAACCCAAAAGTTTATATAATTCTTAAATATCTTATGTAGAAAATTAAAGTCTGTTTTTCATCTCCTCTGTGCATACATTCGGGTAGTAGCAAGTATTGCCATGTGTTACAGCTGCTACCTAGAGCCTTAACATCTAATATTTATATCTGTACTTTTTTCTAAGTTAAATTTATTTGACAACTTAAAAATACTTATTCATCAAAGATATAATAGCTTAAATAAAGATATATCTGTAGTTATGTATATTGTGACATCTTCACCAGTAAAAATTACAGTTACTAGACATATTACAAACAAGAAAACAAAACACAAATCTCTCAGATAAGATATATCTAAATCACATAAATATTTGTTCTTAACAAACTATATCTAGCTAACAACATTAATCATCAGCCTGGAGGGCTTTCTAGTCTATCCAGATTTGACAGAGTATTAGCTTTTAGAGCCTTATGCATAGTAATACTGACAGTCAGCACTCACAACATAACAATATTTAAATATTCGGACTGACCACTCATATTCTTAAATCTATTTCACATATAAATGCAATTATATTTCAGAACCTTACCTCCTTCTTATTCTAACTTTTGCTTGATTCAGCCAGTCACTAACAATTTCCTTAAGATGTTCATCCGTTACATCGTCATAGACTTTTTTGCAGATTTCTGAAAAAAGAAAAATAATCATTATAAATTAATCATATGTAACCGTTCAGTTTAACATAGTTTTATTTTCATTGTGAGGTTGTAAGGCACTGGCCCAGTATGGGAACAGACAATGCTTTATATGCTTATTATCTCACAATTTGTTTTTTTATAAAGTCATACATTATAAAAATACTTATGAAAGATTATTTTACATGTTTCTATTGTCAGAAATGACTTTTTGTTTTAACTTTTCATTAGTTTTCCTGTCAATGAATATAATTCTGCTACTTCATCAAGCAATATTCGTCTAAGAATGTTCGTAGTAAGGCTACGAGCATTTCCGCCACCAATCCCAGCAAAGAATTTCACCTAAAATGTGATAAGAATTAACTTTATTAAGAAAAAGATTATAATAATTGATATATTAAATAACTTAGTAATTTATAAAAAGAAAGTGGAAGTCAGCACTGTTTTTAATTGCTCACACTCTGTCAGCAGTTGGTTTTCAGCCCAGTTAAATTTTTTTGACACGATTTTGACAGCCCCTGCGCCTTAGATGTGATGGCGTCGAAAAATTGCGTTGTACAAAATATATTATGTAATAACTCTACAACCAAACCATATTTTTTAATTCAATAAACTATATTGTAATCATTATTAAATTTTCTTTCTGTCAGGCATCAAAATAAAGTGTTTAGTCAAATATTTATATTGTTTTTACAGATTCAAACTTCACAACAATGACAAATCACTTCGCAATCAGTCACATAATAACAAACTTTTTCGCAAACTTTTTCGTGCCATATTACGATGTATTTCATTCAACCAGTTACATATTAACACTTCTAATAAGCTAAAAAACAGTTTTCTAATAAGAAACACTTACTACTTACGTAAAATACACAAAAAAAACACTAACACAAACAAATCACGGAACTGCGTGTGAAGCGTGCGCGATGCAAATTTTTCGACTGTCAAAGCTAAACTGTGGATGCACAGATTATACAATATTTTATGCTCAGAATGTATAAAATTTATCAAAGAACGGAACGCACTAACATTGTTCATACAAAAATCGTCTCTAAAGGTGTGAATTTAAGGTATTTTCTTGAATGTAAGTGAGCGACCGCCGGCGGTTTCTTTGGTCAAACATTTTGGCGAGATAGCCGGCTGTTTTTCCGGCATAATTGAGTTAATTGTTAGTTGTATTGAAAACGGCTTACTCAAAATAACACCGTACACACATTCCAAACTAAATTGAAGCAAATATTATTACAACGACAAACATTATCATAGGTATTGTACAGTGAAGCGGTAACTTACATAACATAATTTATTCGATATTAAACACGTGTAGTATATGACATTTTCATCATCTGTAGTACACTATGTAAGCAGGATGTATCTTATAAATTCGTTTTTAATATTGGCACAATGATAACAATAAAATTGCAACTTTTAGCAATAGCCAAAGAGTAAAATATATACTATACTACGGAAAGCAATGGCCGACCGAACACAAACACACCACACCCACACCCATCTGTAAAGTGTGACAAGACGTGATTGTAAAGCGTTCGGAAATGCATAAAAAAGTTATCTATTTATAGTGATAGGGTCATTTCGCCTGTTCGCGTCCATCCCCCTATTCGCGTCCATTTTGCGGACCTCCCTTTAAAAATGCTCGGAAATAAGTATACTAACACACTAATAAAATGAAAAGTCAGTATCGCCAATACCTCGACGTATAAGAGACACGCACAAATAGACAAAAGTTCCGTGCGCCCAGCTTATCCTGTTTAAAAAAATTAGTTAATCTCGGTTGTTCAACAAAAGAGTGCAGATGCGCGGGATATAAATAAAAAAAATCGTGTGCAGCGGCGTGTTTGAGGGTAAGTATTTTATTGTTTTATGTGAATTTTAGGATACATAGCTGTTTCTAGACATTAATAATGAAAAGACGAATAGTATGAATTAGCTTGTTTTTTTTATAGTTAACAATTAAAATAAGGTGGACGCGAATTACAACACCGAATTTATAAAACTTCCACTTTGCGTCCACAATGGACGCGAACTCGTCTATTTATGATTTCTTTAGTTGTTTATTTTTATGTGATTAAAATATGAGAGAGAAATTGGGATTTTGTTTATTTTAACATTAATAGTATGCAATTGTAATGACCAATTTGCGTCCACATTATTATGATTGTAATAAAAGATACAATCGATATAATAATCGATCACAAGTGGATGCAAACTATACCTGCAAGGGATAATATTATAGCAAATTGCGTCCATATTTTCATGAAATAGAAATGATCGCATAAATACATTCTATATATATATATATTTATAATTTAAAATGCATTTTTGATTAAGACTGAGTTTAAAATTGAATTATAACATTTAATTTCTTTTATTCCATATTTTTCTATTCAAGATGAGTTCTTAGGAGACAAGAAAGAAGAAGGAAAAAAATACAAAAGATGATTAAATAAAGAAAGCGAGAGAAAAAGAAATCGATAAGACAAATATGTACATAATTATGTAAAAATTATGCTATTCCGAAGACCACAATATTGGACAACATGTATCATTATTTTTTTATCTTTGATTTTAAGTTCCATCGATGTTGAGAAGTTCTCAACAAAACAAACTATAAATAACTATTTATTGTTCTCAATGAGAACAATAAATAGTTATTTATAGTTTGTATAAAGTGATTTAATAATGATAATATTGTAGATTTTTTATAACTTTAATCTTAAATGTAGAAATTGTTAAAAGCCAATCTTTCTTTAGATTGTCTTAACAATATCACCCTTATATGAAGGATTATAAGGCTGATATTGTTGAGACTAAGCTGGTGGACGCAAACTGGTCCACAGGTGGACGCAATTTAGATTTTTTGGACGCAAACTGGGTAAAATGAAGTTTTGAAGTTTGTCTATTTAAAAAAAAAACACAACAAGTTTCGAACAAAACTGAAAGTTATTATTAAAATAGACTATAAAATGAACGCATTACATACATTTTTCATTGAATCAATTTGCTGGAACATTTTTATTTTCTCCATCAAACTTGCCAACTGCACTAAATGGACGCGAACAGGCGAAATTGCCCTATCTGAGCATTATTAAAAAAAAAAGAATATTCTGTATTGTTTTTATTATGATTATTAAATTTAATCTATGTATGTATATTTATTTATTTATTTGATAGTTATATATTAATTCATAATGTATGTACTATTTATAATTAATTATAACTAGTTTTAAGAGATTGTATGTATGTAAGTTAAGTAGGTCCTGCGGGAAGATCAGTGTTGCAGTCTCACCTGATTCTGCAACTTATACTGATGCAGATCCCTTATTTGCTATCCAAATACTGTTTTTCTTTTTTCCATTTCTCACTATATTGTTGTCACTACTGCATTGGAGTTGCAAATAAAAAACAATTTCATTTCATTTCAAGAATACTGCCTGTAATAAAAAGCAAGTTACATCTGAATGGCCCATGTAAAGGAAAATACAAAAAAAATCGTTAAAATCTTTACCAGAAGGACATAGTGGGATAATCATCCGGAGAATCTGAATCTTTAGGCGAATATACTATCCTAAACTTTCTTTTTCGTATGAGGACTTTATCATCAGTCTTAATTGGAGATTTCTTCTGCTTTTTTCAAGCGGAGAAGTGCCTCATTATAAGTTTCTGAAATTATAATGCATTTTTTAACTGGTTTAAAAAAATAAATTAAGTTTGAAAGAAGTACATAGTGAAACCCAAAAAAAGTTTATATAATTCTTAAATAACTTAAATACAGAAAAAGAAAGGACATACCGTATCTTTTAAGAACTTTTATTTGGTGTTGTGACCATGATTCGTCGGGGTCCCTCCTATTCCTTAAAAATTTGTTTACCATCTCCTCTGTGCATACATTCAACAGGAATCTAGGTTATCATTTTCAAATTCATTCTCAATATTAGGCCATACAGTTTCTTCATGACAAAATGAAATTCCTTGTTTAGAATGAATACTACCAGCATTGATATTTGTATCAGTGAGAACCATTTCTCTCTTAATTCTTTTTAGTCTTCCTTGTTTGTATTGAAAATTAGGTGGGCGTAAATAAAAGATTGAATTTGTAGTGGAATATTTCAATATATTATAATCCTTTACTATTAATGCATTTGGAAGCAATGTCTCTAGCTCCTGACACAGAAGAGCTGTCACATAGAACATAATAAAATAAGAAACAAACCATATGGCCAATAGGCGAGCGATACAAACCTTATTAGTTAAAAACTTACAGATAAATTTTTGTACCTAATATTCAACAGTTTGGACATTAGTAAAAAGGGTATTCGAGCCATGTTTACTCCTTCCTGAAGAAAATAAATAAACCTACATAAATATTACTAAAAACTGAAGCTATGACATGATTGCATTCAGAATTGTTAGAAAATCATTAAAAACAATATAACTCTTTGTTTTGGACTTAGAAAAATTTTGATGAAAAGTCTCAAAAGTCAACATATTTATTTTTTTTTGTTTGAATTGTATATAACGACTAATACTAAAGGCTTTTTGCTCTTGACATTTTTTTTCTCCGATCAAGGGTTAGCCGTCAAAATCGTCTTGAAGAAGATCGGCGCGTTACTATTGGTAGCGTTTGACACTTAATAAATTTTGAAGAACAATTTCGAAATCTATTGATATGTGATTTTTTTGCTATTATTGTATAGAACAACTAAAAATAAAAGCTTTTTTGTCCTGATGTTTTTTTCCTGCGACCAAGGATTCAGCCTCAAATCATCGTCGTCTGTCGTCCCTTAGTAAGTACTAAGTAGGACTAGTTACCAAGTAGATAGGACAGCGATGTCTTTTAAGTTAAGTTGACGGAGCCCTGCAACGCACCGGGCACCTATTTTTGGACACAGGGTCACAAGGAAACCTAACATAACCTAATAAGTTGACGAAATAACTGACGCCGACCTTCAAATCGTATATTACGATCGGCTGATTTATGAATCTCGTCCACTCGGGAAACTTAATAGGTTGTGTTAGGTCCCTTGTGACCCTGAAGTTCAGTTCATTGTTTTGGCTTACTTAGCGCCACTTAGCGCTATATAGCCTAAATCGTGTTAATGAAATATGAAGAAAAGACAGAGTGGCAATAATTGAATTGAATTTTAGACTAAAATAATAGGTACCCATGTGTGCAATATCACTAAGACAGTAATGTTTTGAGGTTAACCAACTAGATACATCATCTAAAACGCTGTGAGGCTGTAAATAACATTAAACATGGACTTTTTATTTTAGATTGTATGTGAATACAGCTAGAAGCTACAAAAATATAAAAGAGGCTTACCTCAATTCCGCCAAAACAAAAAGGATAATTCACAAGCACAAACTGATCGGGTGTAAGTTGAACTTTGCACAGCAACACAGCATAGCCACAGATTGAATCAATCACAGAGTACCTTTGTATATAGTTGCTAATTACGAACTAAAAAATATTAATTAGATATACTAGTAAGAAGCTTCAGCAGAACAAAATATTTAACAAGCAAACGGTCACTCAACAGTCAAACGAAATCCGAGCCGAAGTTAACCGAACTTTACCGAACGGATCAAGCAAATAGGTGGCGCGAGTCTCGCGCGCGCGTCATAGTAGCGGTGAAGTTTGCATCAAGCTTGCTTCAAACTTGAAATATCATATTTGTCATAACAATATCTGAGCAATATTATCGCAAACTTGCCTCGTCATATTTGACGCGGCAAGTAAGAATCAAAGAAAAAACAAACTTGCCGCAAGTTTGTCTGCTATCTGCCGTCGAAAGTCTTCTGACTTGTCCAGAAACAGAAGATGCAAAGACGGGTTCTATGATTGGTCTTTTGCATGGCCACTTAATACAAGTCTATCAGGGATATAAATAATTGAACGATTTGTAATATTTTACGAAATTTTTTGCAGCAGCATATAAATTTACAGCGTCCATCTTCTCTAATTGATTAATTGATTGAAGGAACCCGAATCCCTATCGAACTGCTTCTTAAGCTTGCAATCTTTCAGTGAGAGAAACACAAAGTTATTGGGACAAAACCAGACACTTTAAACCTCTTACTTGGTGACAGATTAACATCTCGATTTGCACTTTCATGTAATCGAGGTGATTAAACTTAACACTTCTTTTTCTGGTGCGTCATTGAATTGTTCGTCACTATTTGGTATTTGTTTAACTGCTTCTTCGTACTTAACAAAATCATCATTTTTGTATTCCACGAATTATTTTAACGACTCCAATGCACCCACAGCAGATTCAAGAAGTATTTCGGGTCCTGCGAATACCTGTTTGTAGCGCTGAATTGCTCTAAGATATCGTTCCAAGAAATGAAAAAGAGCCGTTCGGAGACCACTCATCTTTTATAAAAGATGTGTTGCTTCATTTCCCATGATATCTTTCTGGTCCTTATGAGTAGAAATGCTGGAAATATGTTCTTCGACTTAAACGACAATGACCTTGGTGGCTGCAGCTTTACATGACCAGCGAGTATCGCTATTCTTTTTTAAAATATGATGGTGCACTTTTTCCGATAATATTTCAGACAGGATTCTGTATCATTGTGTATTTACTATAAAAACTTGAAATAATTGTGCTGCGGACACACAAGAGTTAGCAGATTTTCGAACTGAGATGAGTGAGTAACCACAACATCGTACATCCCTTTGCATTTTCAGTCATATTTGAGGCATAATCGTCCTATTGACTGCGACAATCAAGGATGGTCATCTAAAATTGAAGTAATGCTTTTACTATGGCATCCCCAGTATGACCGCAACTTTCTCATGGAACATCATCTCTTACCCATGGAATTTATCAGTTCATTGCAAAATATGGAAGAAGATAAATCGACGTGAAGGCTTCTTATGTGTGCACGCCGGTTTAAATAAGTTCCCAAGATAGCAACGTTCAGCAATGAATTTAATTGTACTGACGAAAATTGTATGATTTTTTTGCCTATACTCAATTTGTTGTGCCTCTTGTGTCATCAGCAATTGGTCGAGATGATCCGTGATTTCTCCCCGTTGCACTGACTCTCCAAACTCATCATTGAGTCTAAATGAGTCTTCGATATATCATGCTCGTATAGACGCTCCGTTGCATGCTTCTAGACACTGACGTATTCTCCAATTAGCTTTGTTTTTGAATGTACATGTATGTTTGCACCCATAGTCGGAGAAAAACAAGGCCAGAATCGATTGATAGTCTCTTAAATTATAGCGTCGTATAAACACATTATTTGACCATTATCGAACTAAATTTGTATTACCTCGCGACTGATTTTGGAAGACTGAATTCTGCAGTCAGATTTATCATAATTTTGCAAGTTTGCGGCACCGGTTATTTTAATATTATTATTCAAGAACAATATTCTCATGTTTGTGCAAGTGTCTTTGGTAAATATACATATAAAAAAGCTTTTATCGTCGAAGTTTGGATATATTTTTATATCTTGTGTGGAGGCCCCTGTCTTGTGGGGGCCCCGGGCCATTGCCCCGCCTGCCCCCCCTTAAATCCGGCCCTGGGCTGACCCCACATTAGGCTTGCGCGATCCTCGGGCGTGTGAGTAGCGCGAGCGCCGCGCGCGCGCTGCGTGAGCCGCGTGAGCGTCGCGTTTTGCTGCCCTCAGCCCTGCGGCGTGTGTGAAGAGTGCGCACGTGGCGCTCGAGTCGCGGTCTTACCCCTTCGCCCGCTATCTCCGCCGCCCGCTACTTGAAAGGGGTTAGTTAAACGTCAAGGCGAGCACCGCATGCGCGCCGCGCGCTCGCTGCACACACCGTCACACGCCGGCAATACGCGACGCTACGCAGCGCGCTCGCGTCGCGCGCGCGGCGCTCGCACTACTCACACGCCCGGGGAACTCGCCCGCCTAACGTGGGGGAGGCCTTATGGCTGCTACACACAGTGTTTGTCGCGCGGCTCATGCCGCTGGCTTTTGGCGGCCGTAGGTGCCGCCGGCATCGGCCGCAGAAAGCCGCTGGGCATCATTCCAGTTGTATAGAACGTAGGGTTGCCAACATTTTTTTGCCAAATTTTTCTAAAAATAAACAATGAGTTTTTAATTACGTTAATTATTATTGACGTTCTTTTTCTTTCTTCTTCCCCCTTTTATTCATCACTGAACTCTTTAATTCTGAACTTCTGAAGTGGCGAGGACGGAGACGGAGATATGAGTTTAAGTATAAATTGTCTCCGTGGTCCAGTGGATAGTGTATGCGACTGCTGATCGGAGGTCCCGGGTTCGATTCCCGGGTTGGGCAAAAGTGTTACTGGGTTTTTCCGAGTTCTCAGTAGCAGCACGAAGTCTGGTAATGTGCCCGGTAACGGCAATAGGCTCGCCCCCTATTACGTGGGACCTAAAAATTAATGGCGAAATGTGGGTACAATATTACACCTCTGCCTACCCCTTCGGGGATACAGGCGTGAGACTATAAATAAATAAAAAATAAATTAATTAATCGAGTAAAAGAAACAATAAGAGCAGTCTCGATATACCTACCTAGGTACTTGCCAATAGGGAATATGCATGATTTTTTTTTATGACGTAAAATAATAGTTTTCATCACTATAACACAGAAAAAATATAAATAGGTTTAAAAGTATTCAAATTATTTTGCAAAGTGAAATTGAAAACATTGAATAAAATCGAGCCGCTCAAACGCCGCCACTTAACGCGCGCGATTACGTCACATGGCAGGTCACGTGGTGTGAACTCTAAGCGTTTCAGTTACTTCAGACGTATTTTAAGTTCTAATTGCTTTACAAATCATGGAAAAAGCTAAAAAACGTTCTTACTAGTATTGTATGGTACCGAAGTGCTAAAACACTAGTAAAAGTACAACCGATAAAGTGTTTTTTTCCTATTCCAAGCGATGTGAATATTCGAAACCTTTAGTGTTGAGAAGGGATAATGTACCTCAATTATAGTGTTTATGTATATTTTTGTCTACTGCCTCGTTCGTATCGCAGCGTAAATGTGCGCGTGGGATTGGGAGGTCTCGGGTTCGATTCCCGGGTCGGGCAAAGTGTTATTGGGTTTTTCCATTAGGAAATTCTCAGTAGCAGCACGGAGTCTGGTTATGTGCCCGGTACAGCAATAGGCTCGCCCCCTATTACGTGGGACGTAAAAATTCCTGGCGAAATGTGGGTGTAATATTACACCTCTGCCTACCTCTTCGGGGATAGAGGCGTGAGTCTATAAATAAATAAATAAAATATATTTTTGTGAAGGTCTTTTAGCATTCCTATTATGCTATGTTTATATACAACGAAGCGTGAATTAGTAGTATGTAAGTTTTGATTCAGTACAACATTCGGTTTAAAACAAACCAAGCCTAGTTCCAAAAAGTTGAATTAAACTTTCTCTACAGACCTTCCTAAACTTATTCCTAATATAGTATCACACATCATATCTTTTTCTGTGCAGCTGGCTAGTCTCATAAAAAGATAAACCGCCGTGGCCGGATTCGTTCGTAGGACAATATTATTATTACATAAAGTCATTAAGTATTTATCTACTTAATATGTGCTAAAAGTAAGAAAACTTATCGTACTTGTGTGTGAACTGTAATAATATCACGTACCAATTATTATGATATACCCGTTAAATAGGAGTTCTGCAGTGATGTTAATGACGAATGTTATGTATTGGTTATGTTTTAATATTTTTCTAACGCGCTGTGTTCAATTTATGTATAAAAATCAATGTGACGGACTAAAATATATAAAAAATAACATAATAATAGGTACTTTGCATGTTAAATTAAGATTTGATACAAAATATGCTGTCATCATAAATGTATCCATTTTCGGTAGATTTTCGGATTGAGCTTTGACTTAATCAGATTCAGTCATAGTCCTAGATTTACTACAAACTCAGATTCACTAGAAATCACCACAGAAACACAGGTTTAAAGTATTTTTCTCGCAAATACCACTAAAACAGTATGAATATCGACGCGGATAAACAGCATGGCGTGCCAGCTGACGTCACTTTTCGTTTCGACCAATGGTGACGCGTTTTGTAAGTTTGAATTGCCCGCCTTTATTTTCCACTTTTAAAACAATATTTTATGGGCTTAAATAATAATTAAATGAAAAAAAATCGTTTTGATTATAATCTGACGGTAATAAAGATTCGAAAAAAAAATATAGGAGACGAATTTAAATTTTATGCATATTCCCTATTCAAACAACTAACATTATTGGCTGATGACAGCATTACATTTTTGATTACACGAGTACCAAACATGTGCCAAAATGAGTTACTACTGACGTTTGATGACAAGGGTCTCACTAAAGTTTGGCTAAAGAGCAGGCTAGAAAGTCTTATACTTACTGACTTGATTTAATACTGACAATGATGCACAAGTGACTGACCGGACACAAAAGCTTCGACACCACTAAAAGCCACTTACTTTAATATCACGTTATGCAGTAATAACACGCAACAAATACTTAGGCTAAGTAAAAAACTCATGTATTTTCGTATTAATAAATTATTTATTTACTGACTTAAGCGTATCAAAATAAAGCTAGCTGTCCACTGAAGCAGCGAAAAGCGGAGTTCTTCAACCAATCATCATCATAATCAGCATCATCGCCTTAGCGTTATCCCAGTTGCATCCAAGACTGAAGCCCGGGGTCCGCTTACTAGTCTAGCCAGATATAACAGAATATTAGCTTTTCCACAGAGCAATTACCGGCTGACCTCCACAACACAAAGGAAAAGCGATATTCCATGGCTTAAACCCGTGGCAGTATATTTTAAGGGTATTAACTCCCTTTATCGACTGTCAAATATCTTCATGACAGGCGGGACCACCGGCTTAACGTTTAACGTGCTCTCCGAGGACCAGGGCAAGCAAATTACTGACAATAATAATTTCGAAAAGTAATTTGTGCCTGCCGTGGATTCGAATCGATATCTTCTGCATGGCAGTCTGTTGGTATATCCACTAGGCTATTGCTATATCGAGCTCTTCAACCAATATTAATACGCAAACACTCCGCAGCTGAGCTTTTACGACTTACTATCGGTTGTTAAAACTCCGCTCCCCTTCGCCAGTGGACGGGCAGCCTTTAACTACATAATTCTATAGCAAGCGTATATTTTAACACATTATTTATGTAAGTTCCACCGTGTCGAATACTGTGATACATCGTTGTCACTGTCTGCCAGGAGGTACGTTGATGTGATTCACCGCTATCGTATGTCATCATCATCACAGTCTGGCGGGTGTGTTGTGTTGCTCGTTCTCAGTGCTAGTAAAGTCCAGTATAAGTTTTCCCCGGGCGCGTCCTTGCGTCGCGCGCTCGTACGCCTCTGCCCCGCGTTCCCAGCCGTACACTCGCTCCACTATCACTGTGAACTGAAATACCAACATCTTCATGACCACGGTCTATGAAATCACTCATCGGTCAAAGAGTGCAGACGGGCGATACAAACCGTGGACCGGCGGGAGAGTTTTTAAAAATAAAACCCTCGCACTACTGTCCGGCTTAGATGTTGAAACAGAACTGATTTTATTTTAAAACAAAGGTACAAGGTTTGGTCGGGCGTAATCTAAACAATTGTAATTAAAGTGTAAGGTGATGCTCGATGAGAGATGACGGCGGTGTTTACATCAATGTAACTCGGGTATGATCTTTTTTTTGTGTATGATTAAAATTTCTGAAACGATGGTCTCCCGTGTGGTCACAAATATTTGTGCAAAATCGGCGACATATTTACACGTACAATACGTACATGTAGACACTTTCCTCTGTGTATATATATGTATACCGTTATAAGCTTTACAAGCCATTAGTGTAATGTGCTCGTGAATAAACGCATAATCAATATAACAATACAACGGAAAGTCATATGTACAAACAATTGCAAGTCTAATAGTCATGGCACACTATACAGGCGCGGCAACGAACAAAAATTTATTCATCCTTTAAATTTGATTTTCGATGTACATGGCGCGTTTACTCTGACGCGATATCGGCCACGGTGCGCGGCCGCGGCGGAGTAAAGTGTGTGACCGCGCCGTAAGAGTTGTTAGGTATAAACCCGCGTCAAGTCAACTGCGAGCGAATTCAAATAACGGCGGGGCGCGGACCGTGAGCTTGCACCTTGCGGGTGATGGGTGGTTAGCGAGCTGGCGGCTAGCGGTAGCTGAAATTTGGGCCTACTGGAGCTTGTACCGTTACCGTGTCGGTACAATGTGCCATGACCTTTAATGCCTGCTTCCGATATTTCAGCCTATAGGTACACCTACCTCGTCCTTCTCAGCAAGGCGTCGTAGCAGCTCGATATCATCAGCATTAGGCGAGAAAAACGCCCAGCGTACGTGCGGCGGCAGCACAGTATTGGGAGGGGGGGCCTCGCTCCGTAGCAGGCGGCCGGCGGCGCGCACGCTGTGTGCGAGCAGCGCCGCCGTAGCGCACAGCGCGCCCGCGCCTACGCCGCGCGCGTCCATCTCGCGTAGCAGCGGCGTAGTCAGCGTCACGTAGCGCGAGAAACGCCACCCGTGCGAGCTCGCCTCCGCGCCGCCGAGCCCGGCGCAGTCTAGCACTACGTCGTATCTGCGTATTGAAAAATATTACAACATCGTTTACTCTTTGAAGCACAAGGCCTGTAAGCACAAACGTCGTATCTTGGACATTTTCTGCCAGTGTAAGTTAAAGTGGCAATGTCTCATGCAGTAATATTTTATTTGTATCGGTTGTATCCCCATTAATCAGACAACGCACTTTAGTCTTAACGTTAATATAACCCAGCTAAGAAATAATAATATACAGGGTTATTTGTAAAACACCATTAACCTCTCAGGACTATGTTACTAACATCATAATCAACAACTATTGTTCTATGTCTTTAAAAAATTCATCATATTTTAGTTCATCAGATTTTCATACAAAAATAAAAATATTTAAAATTTAAATAGAATGCTCTAAATGTTGCGAAGTCTATGCGATAGAACAATAGCGAGGGGTGCGGGGCGGCGGGGAGCGCAGGCGTAGCTACGAACAGCAAAATACACGAGATGTGTTAGATAGGACAACGAGCGAAATCTTGAAGGTTTGTTTTTGGTAAATGTATTATGTTTTGTAAAACTTATAGAACAAAAGTAGTTGATTATGATGTTAATAACGAAGTCCTGAAAGGTTAACGGTGTTTTACAAATAACACTGCATATAACCCAAGAAATAACAACTTCCATAAAATGCAACTTAAACATATCACTACTGGAATAGTAGCAAGACCGCAATACATTACGGTCGGCAAAAGCAAGCAATGCATCCTCATCCTCGTCTTTGTCCTGAGCCGTCATCATCATCGTCCTAGCGTTATCCTGATTGCATCCAAGACTTACACACCTAAGAGCCTTTGACTATAGGTACATCTATTACACAGAAGCACCCCTGGTTTGAACCTCGGTTACTTGTCCTTCCTTTCAAGTTGGTTGCATAATTCAAATAACCACTCGGCCAGATCGATCGCTCCAATCCATTCATCAAATCAATTTTAGTGCAACTGTAAGGACATTCGGTGCATTATAGGCAGGTGTAGCATGGCTATCCTCGAGAAGGGTACAAGTTTTAAAAATTATATTTTGTAATTGTAAGATTGATATACTAACGGTCCGCCCTGCTCCAGGTGTTGATAGTAGTCAGTGTGATGACGATCGTACACGAAGGCCGCGCCCAGCTTCAACGCCAAGTCTGTCAGGTCGCCCGAACAACCCACTGTCACCTACAGACGAAATCGAGCATTATTAATCAGTCATATCCGACAGTCATAATTATCATCTTTCCCTCTCTATGTAAGTTCTTATTTTATGTTCTAAAAAGACTCGCTTTAAGAATAACTCCTGTTTCGTGGGAGACTTTACAAACATACAACCTACGGCCACAATGAACACCTACCCAGACTCGAAACAATAATTTGTGGATCACACGAAGTGTTGTCTCGTGGGGGGTCAAAACAGCGAGGCTGCCTCACAAACTACTACGGCAATCGTGCAGTGGAAGCAGAGTCGTGAGTATATAATATATGTGTATGACCCTAGAACAGCGTTTTATATGACAAAATAAAGGCTTCTGCCTCGGCTCACTGACAACCAGTAACGAAGGAGTGGCTGAACGACAGCTGTGTCTCTTCCATTTTTTGGGTCGTTGTCCTTTCCAGGCAAAGAGGCACAATGTAGCATGTGGAGGAAGGGAGTGATGGTCTTGGAATGGAATAGAGGCAGGAGCCTCTGTTCAGGCTAGGTGATCGTGCCTGATGGACTGCATCCAACGAATCTACTTGAGAACTTGTATGTACTGATCGCGTGTGAAAACTGCTTGCGTGATTCAGGACTTCGGTTTCGAGGTGTCGTGTCCGATAGATGACGCCGTGTTGATAGTCTTCGGCATATTTTGCTAGATGGCCTCAGTTGTATGTAACTACCGCTAGAAGTACACTGTGTAGTGTGTACGGTGCGGCCAATTTAGGCGTGGCATCTTAGATCAGCATAGAGTCGTCATGAAAATTACGAGTGCCGAACACCCGACTTCGAAGTAAAAACCAAATTTTAAGTAGGTCACCACATGCTTACGAGAGAAATTGCAGCGCCCCTTAAAATATAGTATCTATACAGTGTGTCAGCAGCGTCACTGACCTCAGCGTGTCGTTGCACTAACAGCTGCAGGGCGGCCTGCCCCACGCCGCCGAGCCCCAGCAGTAACACCCGCGCCCGGGGCCCGAGCCCCGCCGCGCGTATCGCCGCCGTCGCCGTGAGCGCGGCGTACAACGCGCCGCCCGCTTGCACGTCCTGTAGCCGCTGTGGCGCTAGTCCTGCCTGCAATTTTTTATTCAAATCTAAGTCAATGTGAAAATCAGTTTTTCATTCAGACCTTGTTCAAATCTTTTTCCATATTTGAGGTTATAATTTCACTGACGAATCCGTTCACATGCGCTTAGCAACGCGCGTGTACTGAACGCAACAAGGAGTTCTGAGTACCTCGAGATTCCGGCGTATCACACGCGAGTGAAATCTCATTTCCGTTCACATGACACGCGAGTGAAATCTCTCGCGTGTCATGTGAACGGAATCATTGTATTCTATAGAACTCGTCTACGCGCGTATACACTCGCGCGTAATTCGCTCTATCTGAACGAAGTCTTAGGTCACAATGCGACGTTTATAAACGTAAATACAAGTTATTTACTTACTTAATGATTCTACATTTACATATAGTGCCACGCACGTTCTCAATGCAAGGGCGTAGAACCACGACAAACAATAGGAAATAAAATTAATAACCAGTATTTTTTTATCGCCAACAAACAAGGAGCTGCATTAAGCACATTTATAAATGACTAGACGATGCCCGCGGTTACACCCGCGTTATTTAAGGCTACTGCTTCGCCCCCGTCACTCATAGCGTAATGTTATATAGCCTATAGCCTTCCTCGATATATAACTATTAGTTCCTGAGATTAGCGCGTTCAACCAAACAAACAAACTCTTCAGCTTTATATATTAATATAAGATGTACCTACTTCTAAATAAACATCTATGGATACAATGTACAGAAAAGCGTGGAGCGCTTTTCAAGTGATCTATTGACACCATACACCCCAAGCTTTTTTTTACATTGCATTAATAAAAAAAAATCAATATTAAAATTGTATATCTGTCTTACTGTTTGTCCAGGGTATTCTCTGAAATGGCTCATGTAACTGATTTTACTGGGGCTTTCACTGGAAGATGGAGGGCTTCGTAGGGCTACATAAAGGCTATAATTTCATCCGGTAGGTGGCGCTGTTCTTGAGACACGCATTACGCATTGGTCCTTGTCACACATAGCGTGTCGTAGCTAGGGCCTTGCGGCGGTGCCCACGAGATCGGGCCTTAACACCAGTGGGAACTAAATACACAGTGACTTGTATATGACAATGATAACCTTACCCAGTGGTCCTTTACAACGACGTATTGCGCGTGGCTGCCGGGCCTGTGCGGCGGCACGACCCCCCACACCCGCTGGCCGGGGCGCAGTCTCGCGTCGGGTCCGGCCCGCTCCACCGTGCCCACGAAGTCGCGCCCCGGCACTATGGGGAACTCCACCTCGTCGGCGCCTTCTAACGCGCGTAGCGTGTTTAGAGCACGGGATCCATAGCCACCTGAAATATGTTACAATATTTCCATTCACATATTTTATATTAGACTTCGACCACAACTATTTCACCCAATGGAGGGAATTGCTAAGTCTTCTCTCAACAATAATACTGCAGTAGCAAATATTTAATTGGTAATTGAAATGTTGCAGTTTAATAAGGTAGGTAAGTATTTTATTAGCATTTTATTGAGGAATGTATAGAAATATAGAATTCCTAAAAGCCATTAAAAAAAAGAGATTGAAATAACTGTGGCTCCACCTAAGTCCCACATGAAGAAGTATTGTATACAAGTTTGGAACTGGACCTTGACAACATTGTCTGTTAATAATTATTAAGTGACACTTAAAGGGTAAAAAAATTGGTTGCCTGTAAAGTCGGTATACGGGCGAAAGTTTTACGTGACAACGACTTTGAGTGGTAAAATAATTTTTATGTGAATATTCATTCGTATAGTAGGAAGAAGGATGAAAGACGCGTGCCTTTCACTTTTTATGTCTGTCTCTCTCGCTCTTAGGCGGGACGCGTGCCTCTCACTCGCTCTCATTGTGAGCGCATAACGTGAGCGGAGCGTAACGCAGTTTCTTGAAGTGTCACCCGGCAAACCAATTTATAAGACGTTGTCACGTCAAAATATATCATAAATGTACATAATAAGACCAACAAGACTGCTTTACTGCTTTTCATCTTTACTTATGTACATCAATGCTGTAAACCAGTGGCGTAGCGTGGGGGGGGGCCGGGGGGGCCATAGCCCCGGGCGGCACATTTAAGGGGGCGGCAAAATAGGCAGCGAAAAAAAAAAAATTTTTAAAACTTGGCGCGCGCAGTGACACCATCCCAGTGGAATCGTGCGGCGGCGCGGGCGCAGTAGAAAGAACAACAATCGAAAACAAAATCATAATGATTTTCATTACGTGAAGAATTAATCTCTTCTTCTTGAATAGGTTGCAATATTCCGGTGATCTGCGAGCCTGTTATGAGTAATTAATAAATCCCTATATTAGGGGAGTGCCGCCCCTGTGTGCAACGTGTGCCGCCCCTATTGCACAGAACACTATACTCTCACGAGCCCTATTGCCATGGCGCTACTGGCGCACACAGGCGCCAGGGCAATAGGGGCGACGCGTGCCAGATAAAATAATACAACATAATCTTTATAGTTGAATAGGGAAGAAAGCAGGTACAGGTCTCCTAAGGCAATAGTCACACCTGCGGTTTAACTCTATGAGTTTAACTACCTATACGCTATTTGAACTTTGACTCCAATATTTATGATATTTGCGTTAAAATCAAAGCCGATTATTTCACATATTACTACAAATGCCTTCTGCTAATTTTTGGACGCAACGGCCCCAATTCCTGGCAGCTTCGTTATTCCCGGCCAAGGACGTGGTGGCGGGTACGGCGGTGCATGTGTTCTGTAAGACTATCGGGCTACGGCAGGCTCCCAAAATCAATTATACAGTATACCTTGCGTCTTATAACGAACATAATCTACGGCAAAAGAACACTTCGCCGAGCTCAAGGTAGAATTAAGTCACATAACGTGGCACATACTGCGGTTATCAGAAGTCCGATGACAGGAGGACGACAAGGTAACTCTAGAGTCAGGTGACTTTTGCTACCATCGAGAAGGCGACCTACTCTTGGGGTGGCGTCGGTTTCCTGCTCAGGAGTAACAGTTTGTGGAAGTCGGTAGTGTGTCGACCCAGGTAGCGCACCTCGTACTTAAATTCACCAATAGGGGCGGATTCAAGTATATGCGCGCAACTCAACTCAGCCTTACGAGATGGCCGAGGCCATGTACCAGGAAACTGTTAAGGCAATACCTAGTAAGACCAAAGCTCAGTACTTCAACGCGAAAGTGGAAGTACAAGAACGCGGCGAAACAAAAATCGGAGGCCACGGCGTGGCGTGGGGCACGAGAATCATATGGCCAAATGCTAGTTAACTACATACCTCGTAGCAGAGAGCCTTTTCTTAATGAACTCCTTTTGTAAGAAGAAGCCTCACAGGCAGTGGACGCCAAGACGCCAGTGCTGGCCAAACCGCGATAATGTGACAAGCAAGGTGAATGACTTTATCAAGACGGACCAAAACCACATATTTAAAGACGGTGATCAATACGATAAACACCTGAAGCGATCACCGACGAATACGAGGCTCTCTTAATATAAAGTTCAGAACTGAAAGGGCCGACGACGCATTAACACTTGGGCCATCGAGGCTGCGTTCGAGAAAACCCCGGGGATCATAAGTCTTCGCTCTGCAGTTGAGGCGACACAATCAAACAACACTACAATCGTGGATGGCCGCATCGTGAACTCGAGACTAGTTCGAGATTCTCGAAGACGTTGAAAGGTTTTATCGACACTTGTTTACCACGCAGGCAGACCGACGACCACAGTGCCCTACTGACCACCGAAGCCGTCCCGAATGTCAACATAGTGAGGTGTGGTCGGCTCTTAAAAACAACAAAGCATCTAGTGATGACGGAAATTCATCGACATTTAACTTATTAAAATCCTTTAAGCCGTCTAGGCCTAGACTAAGCTATACATAGGTATATTGCAGCAGAGAAACGGCCGCTGCCGTGCGCGACCCATTAACACCGCTGAGAGCTGCCACGTTTTGCCGTAAAATTAATATACCGTATGTTCTATAATATTCGAGCAAGTGAGACGAATCAAATGTCATTTTTTTTTTAAATCCTTTAAGCCGTTCAGCGTGTAAAGCCAAACTAAAGGACATACTGATAAACATACAAACATACCTAAACCCGAAAACGTTATAGGTACTCTTGTAGAAACATTGGGGTAAAAAGGGGGCGGCGAATTGCTGGACGGCCCCGGGCGGCAGAAACCCACGCTACGCCACTGCTGTAAACATTGATGTCTCTGACATGAACAACTGTCTTTATCAATTTTATCATATTATATTCTTTCTTTTTTTATGAAATTGTTAATTACCAGTCACCCTGTGCCTCAGAGAGCACGTTAAAGCGTCGATCCCGGCTGTCATGAAGATCTTTGACAGTCGTGATGGCGAGTCAGTACCCTCAAATAAACTGAGACTGGTCTAAACCATGGAATATCGCTATCTCTTTGGGTTGTGGAGGTCAGACGGCAGTTACTCTGTGGAAAAGTTGACATTCTGTCATATCTGCTTAGACCAGTAAGCAAACCCGCCTTTTTTTAAGACTACTTCTGCCCTAGGAAAAGCAGCAAGATAGCAGTTTGCCTACGAACTGTTTATGTACAAAGTTGTACTCACCAATCATATTAACATCTATAGGGTTGATAGAAGCAGCGTTGACGCGCACGAGCACGTCAGTGGGCGAGCGCAGCGGCGGCACGCGCGCCTCCTCCAGGCGCAGCTCGGCCAGCCCGCCGTACGAGTGCACGCGCCACGCGCGCATGCGCCCCGCACCCGCCGGCGCCGCCTGCGCTAGCCGCGCCACCGCGCACATGCTTGCCCCTGCGCGCATATCGCACGCTCTATGGAAGAATTGTGAATCAAATTGACAGATCAGAAGTACCCTAAACAGAAGAGCATGTATGAGAAACTTGAGTGCAGTGAATGAAACAAGAGAGATATGTCAGGATCATTGCAAATGGCGTTCTGTAGTCTCTGCCTACCCCTTTTGGCAAACAAGTGTGAATCTATGTATGTATGTTCATAATTTATCATGGGCATTTTCTTGGGCTGAAAAGGCTATGGTACCCCAATCTGACAAAGTGTAGGTTAGCCAACTTCACATGTCCTTTGAGAACATTATGGAAAACTCTCAGACTCAGTTTTCCACACAATTTTAATTATTATTTTTGATTATGAGACCAATACATTAGTCAGTCTGGCACCTGACATGTTATTATCTCTTCCACAATTCGAGGCACTCTCCAATAAGCTCTGGTTAAACCTTTACTTGAAATATAGCATAATTCAAAATTCAGAATTTTGTAAGCTGATTATGCCAATACAAAGGTGGAGAAACTGGCTCTAAGTATCAAAAGACCCTTTGTCCAGAAAGATTGACATCAAACATTAAAACTGCTTCAACTATGTGTTTGGAGTTTATTTCTTTCATCAAGAATAGTTCATTATATTCTGCTTTAATTTGTGACAGTATTTAAACATTTATGCATGACATCTGAGGGGAGAAACCAGTGTGAAATGGTTTATTGAGCAGGGCTAACATTTCAACAGAAATATTTGACAACACTCTGCTACACTATCATATAATTTCAAGGACAACATGTCTTATAAGATTCTTATTAGAATGTTGAATTTTTTTTTTTTATTAAGCACACCAAATCTAGTAGACAACTAAATGAGAGAGTAAAAATTTAGAACTGATATTACGTCAGCTATAGACAGCAACAATCTAATATTTTGTGGCATAGAACTAAATACCTAGGTACTGAACATTTATGAAATATGTAAAATTTTGCATGAGAATGGAGAGATTGCTGTTTTTGTGCTTATCTGATCGCCGGATAGCGAATAATAACAAAAAAAATTGAATCCTATAATTTTAGACATCCTACAAAATTGAACTAGTATGAAAACATAAATTATACACAAACATTATAATAAACCTAACTACGATAACCTAAATCTGAAATAACAACAACACAGGTTTGGCTCAATAGGTCTATTTTAGGAATAGACATAAGTTTACTAAGCCTATTGATGATATTAAATATGTAGATACAGAATAATTTACCTGAGAAATAATTAACTGGTAAAATAAAATAAAAATACGCCGCAACTTTGATATATTTTTATTTTCTTTTGACAACTATTTATGACCTATGACAATTGACAAATAGTAAGAGTGACATTGATAAACAATTAAATGTTGCATCATCAAAAAAGCTGTAGTAGGGGACATAGAGATATACAGAGAGGTTGGACCGTTGGACTAGGAGATATATATCTCTATGGTAGGGGAGCCCAAGTCGAGCGTCATGGAGACAACTAGACAAGAGACCTATTGGGTTGCAAAGCTTAGATGATAAAAATATAAAAATGTAAATAATGTATAAGTTTTCATCGGTGGGGGAAGCCGATATAGACGTTCAAAATTTTTTAAAAGAGCTTTTGCCTTAATACCTCCAAATAATCGTCAGATTAAGAGAAGGCACGACTAGGACGTTAGGAATTTAGGATAAAGCATATAATTATATCTTAATCTGACGCGCTTGAGATTTCAAAACGCCGAATACACTCATTCACTTTTGCAACTTTCTGTTGGGCTACAAAGAAGATGGATGAGAAACGATTGCATGTTGCTGAGATGAGATTGTTAAGAATTTACGATGGATGTGTGGAGTGACAAGAATGGACAGAATTAGGAATGATTACGTTAGAGGTTGTTTGAAAGTGGCGCCCATAGATGAAAAGCTAAAAGGGAGTCGATTGGCCTGGTATGGACATGTTATGCGAAGAGATGAGATGTACGTAGGTAAGAAAGTGATGAATGCACGTAGAAGGACGAAAACGGAGAGGTTGGCCAAGGAAAAGATGGATGGACTCAGTGGCGTAGCGTGGGTTTCTGCCGCCCGGGGCCGTTCAGCAATTTGCCGCCTCCTTTTTACCCCAATGTTTCTGCAGAAGTGTATAATGTTTTGCGGGTTTTGGTATGTTTGTATGTTTATAAGTATGTCATTTAATTTGGCTTTACACCCTAAACGGCTTAAAGAATTAGAAAAATATGTTGTCATTTGATTCGTCTCCATTGCACGAATATCATAGAGCATAGGGTATAATAATTTTACGGCAAAACGTGGCAGCTCTCAGCGGTGTCAACACAGGGTGTCAATGAGTAGCGCTCGGCAGCGGTCGTTAATCTGCTGCAATATATAGCTTAGTCTAGGCCTAGACGGCTTAAAGGATTTTAATAAGTTAAATTTCGATGGATTTCCGTCATCACTAGATGCTTTGCTGTTTTTAAGAGGTGGGGATGGCTTCAGTGTAGTGGTGCGTCAGTAGGGCACTGTGGTCGTAGGTACTAAGTCCAATTGTTCTGTCTGTCCGCGAGGTAAACAAGAGTAGATAAAACCTTTCAACCTGCTCGAGAATCTGCGTTGCGGCCATCTGCCATCGTAGTGTCGTTTGATTGTGTCGCCTCAACTGAAGAGTGAAGATTCATGATCCCCGAGGTTTTCTCGATCGCAGCCTCGATGGCTCGAGTGTTAGAGGGTCGGAGGTCTCTTCGCGTAAGCTTTCGTAATTGTCGTTTTACTTCCTGTCCTTCCGGCGAAGACAGCCGACAGGATGGCAGCTCACATCTTTTTCTCGTCAGTTCGAGAGTCTCGGCTGGCTCTTTAGACTTCTTGTTTTTTTTTCTCTAAGCGGAGCAGATCTTTCGAGACGAATCTCTTAGTATCGTCAGCACTGTGACCGCCTTCTGCTTAACGCTGTCAGTGGGAGGGGCAGTGTAGGTCTGAGAGTAGGCTTCATTGACAGTTCAGGCCCTTTCAGTTATGAGGTTTACATTAAGAGGGCCTCGTACTCGTTGGTGATCAATTCAGATATTTATCGTATTGATCACCGTCTTTAAAACACCTTTCGGTCCTTCGTGATGTAGTCTTTCATCTTGTTTGTCACATTATCGCGGTTTCGCCAAATCCACTGCCTGTGAGGCTTCTTTTTACAAAAGTTCATTAAGAAAATCCCTTCTGCGACGAGCTTTAGTCTTACTAGGTACTGTCTTAACAGTGTCCTGGTACATGGCCTCAGCCATCTCGTCAGAGTGAGTTGAGTTCGGCACATATAATTGCATTATCGCCTTTAGGCCATCTCTATTGGCGAGTTTAGGTACGAGGTACGACAGGATCGACACACTACCGACTACCACAAACTGTTTCTCCCGACCAGGAAAGCCATGCCACCACAAGAGAAGGTCGCCTTCTCGATGGTAGCAAAAGTCACCTGACTCTAGAGTCACCATGTCCTCCCCCTGACTTCAGACTTCTGTTAACCCCAGTATGTACCATTTTATGTGACTTAATTGTACCTCGAGCTCGGCGAGGTGTTCTTTTGTTGTAGAATACGTTCGTTTAAGGTCGCAAGGTATACAGTTTAATTGATTTTGGTAGGCTGCAGAGGCTCGATAGTCTTGATGAAGACCGCAGGGCGGAGCTTCTCGAACCGGTGACGTTGCTGCCCGTCACCGGTTATTAGCATTTACTCCTACTCCTTATTTTCGCAATCTATGACCGGGACACTTGCCCAGGAGATGGCAGTGTCATGGGGGCGCCAAAATCATGTCTCGACATAGAATCAAAAATTTGAACTACTTGGAAAACTGTTGGGAGGGGGCGCCATTATCAAAACTTGCCCCGGTTCGAAAAAACGTAGATCCGTTACTGCTGCATACATCGCACACAGGGGTGGCTCGGCCCTACTCATAGCACGCTCGCGGATCACCGGAATATTACAACCCATTAAAAAATTGCTAAACAAAAACTACGGATTACCTTGACAAAATTAAAAAAACATACCCTAAAGGCGCACGCAAACTGTTCGGACGCGACTTACTGTCGCGACAGTAAGTCGCGACACATAGTGTGCACACCCTTTCGGACGCGGCTTTCTGTCGCGTCCGCGTCCGATACAACCATAGACACGCCATGTTGTCTATGCGATACACTATGGCTAGGTAGGAGCTTATTTTCTTAATTCAGGGCACTAGCAGTTAGCACTATTAGATTATATTATTGGTAGATCTTGAAGTAAAGCAGAACTGTTGAATTGAAAGTGAATTTTACATTTTTTGACTATATTCTGTATAAAATCAATATTAAGGCCGTACCATGGACAATATACGGATGACAGTAAACGTCCGCGGACGTTTGTAAACGTCCGCGGACGTTTGCTGTCATTTTCCCAGATTGCTTTCGGACGTCTGAACGCTCAAGGTCACGTCCGCGACAGACGTCCGATAGTGTGCACACTTGAATGGATTTTCCTTGTCCAGATACCCTTCTGTCGCGACCGTAAGTCGCGACAGTAAGTCGCGACAGATAGTTTGTGCGGGCCTTTAGGTATCCGAAACAAGTCTTCACGTAATGAAAATGAGGATGATTTTGTTCACAGAAATAAATAATATTTTGTTTTCGATTGTTGTTTTGTTCGGGAAAGCCCGGCCCTTTCCTAGATCCTAAAGCGCCCGCGCTGCCGTGCGGTCCTACTTGGACCGAGTCAGTGCGCGCGTATAGTTTTTTTTTTTCGCGGACTCTTTTGCCGCCCCCTTAAATGTGCCGCCCGGGGCCATGGCCCCCCCGGCCCCCCCCACGCTACGCCACTGGATGGACTGTGTGAGTGTGAGGATGGATATGAAAGAGAAAGGGATAAACGATCGGATGACTGGTGACAGAGAAGTATGGAAGCGAAGGACATACTGCGCCAACCCCAAATAAATTGGGACCAGGGCAAGACAATGATGACTTTTGCAATTTTCTAATAATGGCCACGAGTTTGCGTGACACCTAAATCGTCAGATTATTCAATATGAGCCTTATTTTAGGGTTCACTTAACATCCCCTTAGAAAATCTGACACGTACGATTAATTTTCTTTTTCTTTACATTTTGAAATCTCACCTCTATGCAAACGATACTCGAGTAAATTCCGAAATCATTTCTTGGGCTCCCCTATTATAATCACAACAACCCCAAACCCATTTTTTAAGATTATCAAGGCACTTTTTAAGCTGCTAGTGGTTTAGCACTGTTCACAATTTTAGCAAGATTGATTTAACCCTCATGTGAGAAAGTATCCGGACTGTATTACCATTACAGTCATTATCAGTCCTTGGCTATTCACAAATGATTCACCTAAACCTACGCCACTGGATGGACTGTGTGAGTGTGAGGATGGATATGAAAGAGAAAGGGATAAACGATCGGATGACTGGTGACAGAGAAGTATGGAAGCGAAGGACATACTGCGCCAACCCCAAATAAATTGGGACCAGGGCAAGACAATGATGACTTTTGCAATTTTCTAATAATGGCCACGAGTTTGCGTGACACCTAAATCGTCAGATTATTCAATATGAGCCTTATTTTAGGGTTCACTTAACATCCCCTTAGAAAATCTGACACGTACGATTAATTTTCTTTTTCTTTACATTTTGAAATCTCACCTCTATGCAAACGATACTCGAGTAAATTCCGAAATCATTTCTTGGGCTCCCCTATTATAATCACAACAACCCCAAACCCATTTTTTAAGATTATCAAGGCACTTTTTAAGCTGCTAGTGGTTTAGCACTGTTCACAATTTTAGCAAGATTGATTTAACCCTCATGTGAGAAAGTATCCAACCTCTCTGTGATTCACAATGATAATTTCACAAGTGTCATGTTAACTGTCATTACTGTCAATGTCACTTGAATGGTTCTTGCTGAATCTATTGAAAATATTGAAATTGCTCCGGGTAGTAAACAGAGTAAATTTTTCTATTTAATTGATGTACATCATTCAGCAACTAAAGTAATTGTTTATCGGACGCATCAACACAACATGCGATCAACAGTCCTATCTTCTTTTGTCAGAAAATCGATTGATTATTGCCATCGATGCAGACGTGATACTTTTGGAACTCGCATAAATAGTAACTACTGTACTGCAGCTAAGGTGCGTTATTGTCCAAAACTCGAGGAATGTGTGGTGAACAGTGAGGTATAAGAATTGTGTGTGATAGACAGGTAACAATGAAGCTGGCTCTGATGAAGGCTGGCCGCGGCGCGTGGTCACTGGCCTGCAGCCGACCGGCGCGCTGCACATCGGCAATTACTTCGGGGCGGTGCGACGATGCGTACGCCTTCAAGAACAGGGCGAAGATCTCATGATATTTATTGCTGACCTTCACTCACTCACTACACCCCAGGTTAACATATTTGCTTTTTTATTTATATTTTCTTTTGCACAGAGCTAAAATAATAAGTAAAGAACTCGAGACACATTTTAAGTAACTTTACTGTTACAAATGTACAATCCAATTAGAATAAAAATGTACAATAGCTTAGTTGAAATTGCAATATATAATAAAAGATTATTTATTTTCGTTTTTTGGATTATTTTACCACCTACAGTTTATTAAATTAAAAGCCAATATTTAGAGAACAATGTAAACAGTCTACCTACTTGATAACACAACATTTATGTTTTCTAAATAACCTATATCTAGTACTGGCATGGAACCTTACAGGCTCTGCTATAACTTTGCTGTACAAGATTTTTTTTTATTACACACTAAACTCTGGAGCTCAGTAGCTTCAGATTAATAACAATCTGTAGTTGGATGGTCTGCAAGTAATTTAGACAAAAATGTATAAAATCATTTCAGGCATATATTCTATGTTCAATATATGCCTGAAATGATTTTATACTTTTTGCAGTGACTGCCACTTTATGTAAACATGTCTCTGTGTATCTGTGCAGGACCCTGCCCTGCTACAAGAAAATATATTAGACCTGACTGCTTGCTTATTAGCCAGTGGAATAGACCCACACCGCAGTGTGCTATTCACACAGTCATCAGTAGCAAGACACGCAGAGCTATGCTGGTTGCTTGCCTGTCTTGCCACACACGCGCGCCTCGCGCATTTACCGCAGTACAAAGAGAAATCTGCCAAAATGAAGGAGGTTCCACTTGGCCTTCTACTGTATCCAGTGTTACAGGTATTTTATTTGAGATCTGATTCATTGTATAGGTATATATCCCTTTCAGACCGAAGATATTTTTTTGCCTTTTTATGGTTTCAGTCAACTAAATAGACACTAGAAGACCAAATAAAAATGAAATAAAAAATCTAGGTATTCTAGGTTTATCGCAATTGTACCCGCACGCCCGTGCGCTTTCGGCATAAGTACACTATACGCACGCTCGTGCATCTTGTAATAAACAGGAGAAAAATCAAAGTAAAATGCATATTTTCTTTTAAAATTTAATCAGATACTTAAACGTAAAAATCTGTCAGTCTTAGCCTCTTTTTCACAATTTTTATTAATTAGTATTAAAAACGTAAATGAGATCAATTTGCTTCTGGTTTTAATCAAATTAATAATCTTAGGTATACCATAACAGGAACAATGATCACTTTTTACTCACAGTGTGATAATCAGCAAAACAGTTTTTGCTTCTGGAAAAGCATAACTATACGTTGCACTTGGTGCACTTTATCTTCAACTACTAGAGCAGGTCTCCAGTTTACATACTCTTAGAGATCGAGTCGACCATAGCGTGGTTCGAGCGGCCCTTGAGCAACTTAGGAAAAACAAAGCACCTGGTGATGATGGTATCACTGCAGAACCCCTCAGAGCAGGTGGAGACACAATCCAGAGAGAGCTAACAAGTCTTTTCAATACTGTCATCCACCAAGGCTCAACACCACGGGCACGGAGCGGGAGTATGGTGGCTCTTTTCTTCAAAAAAGGAGACAAAACCTTATTGAAGGATTACAGATACATTTCACTCCTGAGCCATATCTACAAGTTGTTCTCGAGGGTTGTTACAAACCGTGTCGTTAGAAGGCTTGACGACTTCCAGCCACCAGAGCTTCGAAAATGCTTCAGCACCGTGGACCACATCCTTACAGTTCGGCAGATTGTACAGAAGACCCACGAGTCAAACCGGCCGCTGTGTATGGCATTCATGGACTACGAGAAAGCATTCGACTCTATCGAAACCTGGGCAGTTCTTGAAAGCTTGCAACGATGTCGCATTGACTGGCGATATATCGAGGTGTTGAGATGTTTGTATGAAATCGCGACCATAACCGTTCAGATCCAAGACAGAAGGACAAATACCATAAAGTTGCGTAGGGGAGTCCGGCCAGGAGATGTAATATCTCCCTAGCTGTTCACTAATGCACTTAAAGATGTCTTCAAGACACTGGACTGGACTGAAGGTTGTATTAATATCAATGGCGAGTACAACTCACACCTTCGGTTTGCTAACGACATCGTCCTAATAGCACAGACGTCGAAGGAGCTTAGCAGAATGCTATACGACCTTAATGAAGCCTCCCGGCAGATTGGTCTCGGCATGAACCTGGATAAAACGAAGGTCATGTTTAATGAACACGTCGTGTCAAGACCGATCTGCATTGACGGTTCCTTGCTCGAAGTTGTGCAACAGTATGTCTACCTAGGGCAAATAATACAGTTGGGTAGACACAGCTTCGAGAAGAAAATCGATAATAGGGTTCAGTTGGGATGGGCAGCTTACCGAATGGTAAGCTACGTTGGGTCTTATCGTCGCCTATTCCGCGAAGCCTCAAGACAAAAATCTTCGTCCAATGCGTCCTACCAGTAATAACATACGGTGCCGAAACCTGGACACTCATGGTCGGGCTGGTCCATAGATTTAAAGTCGCTCAGCGTGCCATGGCACAAGCTATGTTCGGCGTCACTCTAAAGGATAGAATTCGCAACGAGGTCATCCAGAAGAGAACTAGTGTTACTGACATAGCTCGCCGTATAAGCAGGCTGAAGTGGCAATGGGCTGGCCACGTCTACGAGTGGGCCAACAGAAAATATCATCAACGTCAGAGTCGTTCCCATCTCCTTATATGGATAGTATAGCGTCATCCGGTAGATTTACTTCTGTAATCTAAAAATAACGATATTGTATTGTACTTAAGTAATAAATTATCATTAAAAGTAAGTAACATAATAACATGCACAAGCGTGCATTTTTGTGTATTGACATGATTAAAAACCGAACTGCTACGGTCGTGCGTATTGTTTTTAACTCCTCAAAATCAGGAAAATACCATTCTTGAACCAAATACATGTTACGTAATCACTTTAATTATAACATAAACTTTTCAATATTAGTTATAAAACAACAATTATAATAAACAATGTATATCATTACGTAGCTGTCGAGTCGCGAGTGCCAAAAAATGCAGCCATCGTTCCCGACACTGCTAGCGCGACTGACTGATCGTCCGATGCCTACAATTTTTTTAATACAACACGCACAACCCGCACGAGCGTTCGATATAGGTTTCGTCTCGCAAAACAAGATTTGTACCTAAAATATATTTTTTGCGCATGCACACGCTCGTTTAGGTTAGATTTGAAAGGGATATATTGATTATTGATTTATATCAATGGATATTGTCATAGCATTTAAACTTTCGCAACTTGTACACATACTAATATGTAACAGGTATATGCGTTTGAGAATAAAGGTGAAACACATGAAACAAAACCAACTGCACCACACCACAATCCCAAACAAAATAATATAAATAATTGTGGAGACCAAGTGAGGGTAGGTACCGAAGGCCGTGCTTCGCAGAGACAGCGCTGCAGGACATCAGTCTTCGCAAGACCAGGGCTGGTGTAACTCATGGCGAAATGTTGGGGCAAATATAAGGTGTTTCAGCTTTATTTTCCAAGTATTATGTGATATGTATATGTAGTATACATGTAGAAAATAGACTTGTTACATAAAGATCGCTATTGGTACGAATTGCCAATTGCAAAACCTTTTGAATAATTTAAGTATGTTGAGGTTGCCAACATCAACTAACCATATGAACTCAAGGGCTTGGAATAGTGAACTGAATCTGGTTATACAGTAAAATGTATTTCACAGGCGGCAGACATACTAGTGTACAGCGGTACACACGTGCCTGTTGGAGAGGACCAGTTGCAGCATCTTCAAGTCGCCTCGCAGCTCGTGAAAACCTTCCATCACCGCTTTGGCAAAGTCTTCCCCACACCTAGGCCCTTACTAGCCGGTACGTAGAATGTCAGAACAAATAAATAAAAAAAAATAAAAAGAAATTGCTGTGTGCTGTCACACTGACTTTAGTATCTCATACGTCTCTTACAAATATAGGCAGTCTGGTCTTTGGTTTCATGGCTCATACTTGTTCGTTTTATTCAAGCAGATGATAGCAGCGTCAGACTAAAAAGTTTACGAGATCCAAGCAAGAAAATGTCCAAATCAGACACAGATCCCAAGTCACGAATCCTGTTAACTGACCCAGAAGACGTCATAGCCCAAAAAATAAAGAAAGCTGTCACAGACTTTACTCCTCAGGTGAGTTTTGGAATAATTGATTAATTGAAATTAACATTTTTAAATAACATAATTTTGTAAGTACAATAAAATAAATCTACTTAAAGAACTAAACTACCCTAAAACAAAAGAGGTAATAATAAGAATAAAAAAGAAAAGTAAGTAAATAAAAAATTGCCAAATAAGAAGCGTCAAAAAATTCTTCCGCAACACTCTCGACTGGCTGTCAGCATTGCCATGTTGAATGGCAATGCTTATTCTCTCTGCGTAATATAAACCAGCCTTCTGGTCACGGGAAGCATCGGTCAGCCATTTGGAATAATTGATTTATGTCTGATATAGGGGCAGGGCCGTCTTAAACCGTGCCTGGGCCCTTGAGCACAGATGAATTTGGGGCCCTCGAGTACACAAAAATGCCCAATAAAAAAGTACAGGAAATGAGTGACATAATTAGTTTTTTTTTTTTTTTATTTATTATAGAAAACAAACAGTGAATTACATCTCAAAAAACAAGAAATGTAAAAATCTATGCACCATTTACATGTTTCCACAAATGTAAGTCTAGAAAGCTTATTTATGTGAGAAAGTAACAAAATACAAAAACTTTTTTACAACGATTTTATTAATAATATTTTCGTAGTTATTAGACACAAATCATGCATATTGTAATTTAATACTACTATTATTATAAGGTATAATATCTTCTTGGGTTTACGCGAATGTTACACATTGAATAACTACAGTTAACGGATTTTGCGCTTTATCAGTCAATCCAACACATCGCAATAAAATCCGTAAACCGTAGTTTAATTTCAATATCATTAGGTAGATACCTAATAATTTGATTTGTATAATATATGTTTTCGGATGGAGCTCTGGGCACGTGTGCCCGACACTAACAAATTCCGCAAGAAGGCTATGATACAGCCAAGGTAGAACACATTGCCAAAATTTGTGAGCGATTTATAGAAAATATCTCACTGGTAGTTGTGCTTTCTGGTCACTTGCCAAAGGAAATTTCTGCCACATCCATCTTTTGCTACTGCGTAAATCCGATGACAGTCTAGCCCATTGTGCAACGGACAAGGCTGGTCTTGGTCCAACTATTTACCTTAAACTCGACTATGGATAATAAATATAATAATGGAGCAACTGCACCCATGGTGTGGGAGCTTCCTGCCTGAAATTAAGTATTAGCTAAAACTTTTGGTCATCCACAAGTCAAGTGAGCCGGACGGCATTCCAGCACTAGTCCTGAAGACGTACGCTCCTAAGTTTTCACCAATTTTAAGGTGAATATACCGTATTTCCTACACAGCCCAAAAGATTCCATCCTCAAGAAAATTTGCGCCTGTTTCCGCGATCCCTAAAAGGAGTGAACAGTCAGATCCGTAGTAGTAACGTATCTGCTTTCCAAGGTAAAGCAGCGAATAATAAATAAAAGACACCTGAAGTACTTATGCGGCCTCATCGGTCATAGCCGTCCATTTTCTCATGTATCTTATGCACCGATGGACAGATACCTTGGAGAATGGCGGTAAAACTCTCGTTGTTAGCCTCTATATAGCCAAGGCTTTTAAAAGAGTGTGGCACTGGTCACTTCTATTGAAGCTTCATCCAATGGTGACCCCGAGAGACTCATATGCAAATTGCCGGCTGTGAAAAAGTTGCCAGGTACTGAAGAGACGCCAGCTAGAGAAAGGTTCCAGTTGCCAGCTTCTCGGAGCATCGGAGTATCAAAGTCGTAGACAGCAGCTACTCCGAAATGAAGTTACTGGCGACAAACGAAACTTAGTGCTCTCTCCCACGGTGTTCATCCTG
This sequence comes from Euclidia mi, assembly GCA_944739405.2. Classification (NCBI taxonomy): domain Eukaryota; kingdom Metazoa; phylum Arthropoda; class Insecta; order Lepidoptera; family Erebidae; genus Euclidia; species Euclidia mi. The sequence continues at coordinate 51,671,781 of OX123200.2, read as the reverse complement.
CATAACGATGACTTTGTATTAATCGACAATTAAGAGCATGCATTACTATGTGAATAAGCAGCGAGAGCATAGTGGAGAGACCGACAGACTGCTACGCAGAGGGTCCGGGTTCGAATCCACGGCGCGCACCAATGACTTTTCGGAGCGACATAAGTGCGTAGTTTTCCAGGTAGTAGAGCCTTGCTGATTTCAGCACGAATGGGACGGCTTGCCCGGGGAAGTACTACCCTCTCACAGAAAATCGACGTAAAGTAACAGTATCCAAATTGTTGCGTTTCGTTCGGTGAGTGGGAGTGCCGGAGGCCCATCCCCTATTCCTTCTGACTCATCCCATTCCTCCTCCTATCCCTTTTCCCAACCCCAAGGGCGGCAACGCACTTGTGACTCCTGTGGTGTTGCTCGTGTCCATGGGCGGCGGTAATCGCTTACCATCAGGCGATCCGTCTGCTCGTTTGCCGCCTAATTTTACATAAAAAAAATATTAAATTGTTAATTATCGCTTGCTAAATGGTGAAGGAAAACATCGTGAGGAAACCTGCTTGTCTGAGAGTTCTCCATAATGTGCTCGAAAGACATGTGAAGTCTGCCAACCCGCACTAGGCCAGCGTGGTGGACTATGGCCTTACCCTTCTCATACTGAGAAGAGGTCCGTGCCCAGCAGTGGGACAATGTAAAGGGCTGATGATGATTACTATGTGGATGACAAAATGGTGATGCAGTACACCAGTCACTAGAATATCCCTCACGCCTCATTAAAAGATAAACGGTTTGGCTTGTGTCTGAAGTAGAGAAATATCTAGGGCAAACCTGTGAATGGGGTGACGAGAACGTTATTTTTTTTACTTGACGCCAAGCCAACGACTCACGTTTTATAAACCGTAAGTTCGGCCACAAGTGGAGTATTGCTGGGTCACCAAAACATCAGCTGGATCTACTTGACTCGCTACAGTCGTGCAATTCGAATTTTCGATGATCCTCATCTCTCGGCTAGATACGAGTCATTGGAGCAGTGAGCATTGATTGGTGTCCCTTCGTTTCTTACAGTCCCCTTCATGAGCAGTACGTCGAGGAACTTTTCAACTTGTATAATTAATATCATAATCTATACATATTATAAAACAAAGTCCCCCGCCGCGGTGTCTGTCTGTCTGTTCGCTTAAAACTCGAAAAGTACTGGACAAATTTTTATACGGTTTTCAACAACATCGAGACTGATCCCTGAGGAAGGTTTTAATGTATAATAAGTTTAGGTTTTGTGCAAACTGACGATATTAGTTCGACGCGTCGGAAAAACATTAGCCGATCGGGAGCTTTCCTCGAAAACGCTGCCAAGACCTTTTGAGTTATACTTATAACAATCAAAGGCAAAAAAGGCTAAACGAATAGGATACAATCTATATGGGTATCGTTTTCGAGATTTTCGGGACGCTGATTAATAAAATGAAATTTATTTAGTGATCCAAGTTGGCGGACGGGAAATCAAAGATGGCGGATGAGAAAATTTTAAAAATCAATATGGGTATCGCCTTCGATATTTTAAGGGGTGGGGAATCGAAATACAACATCTATTTCGTGATCAAAGATGGCGGATGGGAAATCAAAGATGGTGGATGGAAAAATTTTAAAAAATCAATATTGGTATCGTCAGCGATGTTAAAAGGGATGGGGAATCCAAATATAACATCTGTTACGTGATTCAAGATGGTGGATGGGAAATCAAAGATGGCGGATGGGAAACATTTTAAAAATCAATATGGGTATCGTCTCTGATGATTTAAGGGATGGAGAATCCAAATAATCGTCTCTGATGATTTAAGGGATGGAGAATCCAAATACAACATTGATGGCGGATAGGAAATCAAAGATGGCGGACGGGATTTCTTTTAAAGTCGATATGGGTATCGTCTCCGATATTTTAAGGAATGGGGAATTCAAAAATACCATCTATTTCGTGATCAAAGATGGCGGATGGGATTTTTTTTAAAATAAATATGGGTATCGTCTCCGATGTTTAAAGGGATGAGGAATCCAAATACAACATCTATTTCTTGATTCAAGATGGCGGATGGGAAAAATTTTAAAAATCAATATGGGTATCGTCTCTGATGATTTAAGGGATGGTGAATCCAAATACAACATCTATTTCGTGATCAAAGATGGCGGATAGGAAATCAAATTGGCGGACGGGATTTCTTTTTAAAGTCGATATGGGTATCGTCTCCGATATTTTAAGGAATGGGGAATTAAAAAACACCACCTATTTCGTGATCAAAGATGGCGGATGGGATTTTTTTTAATCAATATGGGTATCGTCTCCAATATTTAAAGGGATGGGGAATCCAAATCCAACATCTAATTCGTGATCAAAGACGGCGGATGGGAAATCAAAGATTGCGGATGGGAAAGTTTTAAATAATCAATATGGTTATCGTCTCTGATGTTTTAAGGGATGGCGAATCCAAATACACCATCTATTTCGTGATCAAAGATGGCGGATGAAAAAATATTTAAAGTCAATATGGGTATCCTCTCCGATGTTTTAAGGTATAAGGAATGCAAATAAAACATATATTTTGTGATCAAAGATGGCAAATGGGCAATCGAAGATGGTGGATGGAAAATCTAAGGTGGCGGATGGGAAAATTCTATTATATCAATATGGGTATCGGCTCCGCAGTTATAACGGATGTGGCATTTGTATACGAGGGTCAAACTGAAAGTTCTTAGAACTGGCCACTTATAAACAATATAATAAAAAAAATATTCTAAAATTTGAAAATAGAACTCTTTGCCAATATTACTTAGTAGATATATATTTCATTCATTTGTCATTTGTTTTACGATTTGGCGGCAAATTGAAAATTGTCTGTGTCACGTCAACATGAATTTAACACGAGAAAATTTTCGTGCAATGATTTTTTATGACTTTCGATGTCATTTAAGTCAACAAGAAAGTTATGATAGACTACGATTGGCCTTTCACGATGAAGCCCCATCTCGTACGACTGTTTACAACTGGTTTAATGAGTTTAAACGTGGTCGCACTAATCTCACTGATGATGTACGTGAGGGACGGCCTTCTACGGCGACGACTGAAAATAACATCTGTGTTGTGCGGCGTATGATAGAGACTGACAAAAGAGTGACCTATCAGCAGATTCGGACAAGCTTAGGCATCGGTATGAGTCAAGTGCACAAAATCCTCCACGAACATTTAGCGGTCAGGAAGCTTTGCGCCCGGTGGATACCTCATAATTTGACTAAGGCTCAAAAACTCCATCGTGTGGATTGGTGCCGTAAAATGATTGAAAGATTTAACGGAGGTGACTCAAATGCTGTGTTCGACATACTAACAGGTGACGAAAGCTGGATTTACTGTTATGATCCTGAAACCAAAAGACAATCTGCTCAGTGGGTGTTTCCTTTCGAGGAGTTGCCAACTAAAGTGAAGAGAGATCGAAGTGCGGGAAAAAAAATGGTGGCCTCGTTCTTTGGAAGGATAGGTTATTTCGCAACAATTGTGTTAGAGGATCAAAAAACAGTTTCTGCAGAATGGTACACTACCAATTGTTTGCCACTTGTCTTGGAAAAAGTTCGAGAGAAACGACCTCGCAGTAGGATCCTCCTTCACCACGACAACGCCTCGTCGCACACCGCCAAGCGAACGATCGACTATTTGGCGACATCAAACGTTGAATTACTGGGTCACCCGCCGTATAGCCCCGACCTCGCGCCTTGTGATTTTTATTTATTTCCAAAAATTAAAGAAAATCTTAAAGGAAAGCGGTTTATGAATGCTGAAGAAGCGGTGGCTGCGTATCGCGATGCCATTGAAGAGACCCCTAAGGACGAGTGGGCAAAGTGCTTTTCCCAGTGGTTCCATCGCATGCAGCGGTGTATTGACGTCAATGGACAATATTTTGAAAAGATATAATAAAACTATAACTGGCTAATGTAATCAGTTTTTGATTTTCTAAGAACTTTCAGTTTGACCCTCGTATAACATCTGTTTCGTGATCAAATATGGCAGATGGAAAATCAATATATTATTTAATTGAAATTTCCCATCCGCCATCTTTGATTACCCATCCGCCGTCTTAAGAAAGGTACTTTAAAAAGGCGATACGGAGTTCGCCGGGTCAGCTAGTACATATTATAAAATGAAGTCCCTTTATATTCCTGCCTGTCTGTATGAACGCGAAAGACTTACGAATAGATAAGGTTATTCCTAAGGAAGGTTTAGGTGTATAAGTCAAGCGTGCGGAGCCTCGGGCGAAGTTTAATTGTAGATAAAACAGCTTTAGCTCTTATTTAAGTACTTATTACAAATGAATAATCTAAATATTGAAGAAAAATTAAATTAAAATGACAATGCTATTTCAATTTTAGTTATGCAAAAGATTATACTGCATCTGTCAAAAATGTTTTAATAAAAATGGAAGAAAGTTTTCGGTCCTTCGGAGGCCCTCCTGAAGACGGGTACCCTGGGCACGGTCCCGTATAGTATGGTAAAGACGGTACTGTATAGGGGTCTCCTATGCAGAATGCAGTATAGGAATTCTGTCTCAAATTGTATCTTTAGGTTGAATAGAAACAGTTCATCATCTTCAATGAGGATATGAAATGAAAAGACACTATAATTTCAATATGTATAATTATTACCATTAATGCTGCTACTCAGCAGCTTATTTATTGTCTAAGTATGGTTGGAGTATCTAAAATTGATTCAGCTCATTATAAATGCTTAGGATTGCAATTTCCATCTGATTAGTAACATAACAAAGGATATAAAAATAAAAGCTGGGCAAACAGTTTCACTTCATTACTATTACACTAACATTGACATATCTACCTAATATTTCTAAGAATTCTCACAGTCAGTAGTCATAATATTATATCCTATATATCGTCAATCATATTTCACTCATTGTTGCCAACAAGTCACAAATAAGTAATTTTGTCGTCCCAGGTGACGTTCAACCCGGTGAGTCGGCCGGGCGTGTCGAACCTGATCGCCATCCAGTGCCTCGCAGAGGACAAGCTGCCCGAGGAGGTGGTGGAGGAGGCGGAGGGGCTCACCACGGCGCAGTACAAGCACGTGGTGGCCGCCGCGCTCGCGCGCAGCCTGGCGCCCGTGCGACAGCGGGCGGCCGAACTGCGCGCGCAACCCGACCTGCTGCGCGACGTGCTGCGCCACGGTGCCGCGCGCGCCCGCCTGCGCGCCGACGAGGTGTACGCGCGCGTGGCAGAGCTGGTGGGGCTGGCGCCGCCGCCGGCTGCGCGCCGCGCCGACCGCGGCCACGCCGCCTAGAGGCGGTGGTGGTGGTGCTGCATGGTCGCGAGGTGGTCGGGCACGTGCGGCGCCATTATGGGCTCGCGGCGCTCGCGCAGCAGCGCCACGAGGTCGCGCAGCAGGTCTACGGCCTGCGCGACGGCCTCGGCCTGCTTCTCCGCGGCGAGCGCGCTGCGCATGGCGGCCTCGGCCAGCAGCTCCTCGGTGCTGAGGCGCGCGTCGGCGCCGCCCTGCCCGGCGCCCGAGCCCTCGGAGCACATGTCGTCCTCCAGCAGCGCGGGCTTGCGCTCCTCGTCCGAGTGGCTGCCGTGACGTGCACCTCCCGTGGCTGTCGATGGACACTGACATGTATTTTGCTCTCCAATCCAAGTGAAACATTCTTTGTTAAAATATATAAATGTTTACTAAGTACCAGGACATGTTACTTTTTATTAAATTTATAGTGTTGCATAGTGAATAATGTATAATAAAATATATGTAAATACATAGTGTGTTAGGGCTATCTTTATTATTTTATAAGTGAAAACTTTTAATTGGCCTTAACCTATTATCATTATATTTTATAGTATTATATAGCTGTAAGTTTTCCTGAAATGTTAAAATAAAATAAAATAAAGTAAAATAATTCTTTTAATTATTAACTTTCTTATGCATTAAACTATGAGATGAGCCTGCGGTTACACCCCCATTATTTAAGGCTACTGCACTGCTCCTGTGGCTCAAAGCATAATGCTATAATTATACCCTATAGCCTTCCTCGATAAACGGGCTATCTAACACTGAAAGAATTCATATCAAATCAGACCAGTAGTTCCTGAGATTAGTGCATTCAAGCAAACAAACAAACAAACTCTTCAGCTTTATATATTAGTATTAGATGTGCAGGAGAGTGGGTTGATAGGAGCAATATGAGAATATTAGATAATAATATTATAATACATACATTCTCGTCCGCTACTGTTGAATATATTCTGCAAACGTTCCTCTGCACTTGAAAGATCTCCTAGAGCTCCACCAGCTGCTGACTTCTTTCGAGCTTTGTATTTGATGTCTGCCCAATACTACAAATAATATTCATTTATTACTTACACTTTTTTCAGAATAGTACTTTGAACCAAATAATGAATGTGCTAAAAGTTCACTCAAGAAAATATTCACAAAAACATATGGGATAGCCAGAAAGGGATATTGGTATAAACAGTTTATTCCAATTTATTCACCTGGGTGAGCAAAGTAGAGTTATTAGGATATAGACCCACAAGAATACTACTGGACCTTTAACACTATGTAAGTGTTTAAATAGAGTATTGGTTGCTCCACTACAACAGCTATATGAGCTGTAGTAGTGGAGCAACTTGGATTGAGGAGCCACATTAGATTTTAAAAAGAATGTCTCCTTTTTAGTGTAGTCAGCATGGTAGACTATGGCATAATGCATTTCTTAAAGAGAAGATGACTGTGCCCACAGCAGTACAACAGATTGTATAAAAGACAATTTTATTATAATAAACCTCAGTTCATTGGCATCTTCATAAGCTCAAGACTTTTATATTTAGTTAATAAATAGTATTGTAGAAAAGAAAACAAACTTGTACCGAATTGTTTAACTACTGATCAGTGTCATATGTCCATTCATATCATGAATGACGCTAAACTTAAATAAGCCACGCTTTTTAGAAGTTGTTTCCATCTGAATCGGATGCGCTCGACTTACTCTGCACCACTTATCAGGAGATTTGAGCGCTCCACCGCTGTCGGCTGCCGCCGCGTTCAGTCGCTCCGCTAAAAGACGCCACAATTTGCTCGAACTGAAGCGTGAATAGATCGACTGTTTACCGGCTGCGAAGTCGGGGTGCTCTTCCATAAACGACAACAATATATCCAATTGTTCCGAACTCACTCTGCTTCTAGTTAATACGGCAGTCATGTCTGTCACACATAGCCGAAAGTTCACAATTAGTAACTACTTATTTCAGTCTGATATTAAGCCATACCTAATGATAATGGCGAACTTATAGTGTTGTCAATATTTATCTGAACAATATTCAAATGTATTTAGTGGTTGTTTATTTCTATGAACAGTAAACACAACACAGCACAGGAACACAATACCACTTACACCACACCACAGGGCACAGAGTACTTTGATTGAGGTCTTTGAGTAGTGTTGGGTACTCAGCACATGTGCTAGCACACTTGTATTGACTCACTTCGGTGAGGTGAGTTACTCCCTCTTTTTATTTTGACGTGCTAGCACACAGCACAGTTGGGGCACACTCGATGTTGCTTGAGTCATTTATTATTTTTGTGCTTTGATTATAGAGATGCAGAAAAAAACTTAAGTATATTTACTATATACTCAAGTTATTATATGAATATTACAAATCTCAAAGCATATTACAGTAAGTTACTCCTCTCAAATATGTTTTATCAAGCGGTGAGTCGGCGAATAACGTCAAAATGTGCCGTGTTCTGTGAGTGTGCCAATGTGTGCCGTGTCACTCACGACACACTGTGCGATGTCGCCTGAGTGCGGCACACTATGTGTACGCACACACTCACTGTGCCACCAACACCTCGCGGCCTCGCCTCATTCGTGCTACCACAGTGTGCTAGCACACTTCGGAAAAAGAGTGACTTGCACGATACTCATTTTGAAAGAGTGTGCTACCCATCACTATCTTTGAGTTACCACACAATATTATACCAATACTGACCACAGACTAATATTGTACTATATACTGACCAATACTCAACACTCAACACAATCAACGTCCAATATACAAAGGTACTCTGTGCAATATTATTTAATGGTCCAAGTTTAATGTACTCTGTGGTGCAATCAACACTCAACAGAAATGACATTAATGAATGACATTGGTCCTTTTCAAAGAGATTGAAGGATTGGATATAGTCCTTTTCCTTTGAGCTGCCTTTGAGTAACATTGGTCATTGACAAATGACATTAGGTAAAATAATAGGGAAGATTACTGCCAAGTTAGGGCCGGAACACATCTGACAGAAGATCCGTCGCGTTTTATCGGTCGCGTTACGCCAATACATACAAATGTATAGAAAAACGTTCAACCATTCACACCTGACCGATAATCCGTTAGTACGTCGAGCGTACTAACGGATTATCCGTCGACGTCGCGCGCACCACGCACCACGTGAATTTTGACCTTTGAGTAAGGAATATAAATGGAGAGGGCAAATAGTAGGTACATATAGAAAAATTACATTATTCACATATATTATTCAATTTTATATTTGTGTAGACTCACGGCTGTATCCCCGGAGGGGTAGGCAGAGGTGTAATATTACACCCACATTTCGCCATGATTTTTTTTATACACATATATACGAAATCGACATACAGCCACCAAACATAATGTTGTCTCGTTTTGTCTTAGGGATATCTCTGTTAGAAAAAAGAGATAGCCATAGTTTACTGAATAAATTAATCATGACGATATTTTATTAGAAATGTCATTCGTGCCACTATCGCCATATTTATATAATTTTGTTTTTGTGCATAAATATGTCTAAAAAACCGATATTGGCTCTCAGAGAATATTTTGTTACATGTTTCATACAAGGGTCGTCTTTCGCTTTGCCATTTTCGCCCACATTTGCATTATGGAATAAACTAATCTGGCAAAAGATTTAAAGTAACAAAGGTAACTTACTACAAAAATGTATTATTCTCCTCTAACCGGGTCAATATCGTTATCGATTACATTCTGGAGAACAACCCAAATGGCAGCCATTTTATTTGCCCAATGTTTCGTAGGTGTGCACACTAATTTCGTAGGTGTGCACGCTAAATTCGTAGGTATTGGACATACCATATCCATGTCATTCCCAGATCGGTGATTTTAAGATCGTAAGATTCCAGGGCCGCCAGACCTTACTTATTTTTCCAGAAACGAAAGGTGTAGAATAATGTAGTGTTAGTATGTGCTATGAGTGTACGCATATTTGCTAGCTTGGATCGAGGGCCATTTTTTTGGTATGAGGTGCTAAAGGTCCACGGGAACAATATCCATACATGCCTATATAGAAAAAAAATTGTGTCTTGCTCTGCAACTGTAATCTGTAACCCCTTCTATATCATTTGTATAAGTTTTGTGAAAAACCGTAACCAAATCGTATTACCGTCTTTTATTTTTGAACCTCCATACCTAAATAGGATATATATTTAAATAACGCTTGTTGGCTACTATAAAAAATCTTCGAAGTCCGACATATTTTTAATAGTCAAACTCGAATTGCAATATAAATAACTACAGGACTTCAGTGACTACATAACATCAGGGAACACGAAAAATGATTAGGTAAAAGAATATGACAGTAAAATATTGAGCTGCCCTGAGTACGGCCCTGCACGAACAAACTGATATGTGTGCATAATAGCCACGCTTTCAGTGAATATGTGCAGATACGCTCGACGCATTTTCCGTCAGATGTGTACCGACTCATTTGACGGAATAGACGCGACCGAAGATACGTTCGACGCATCTTCGGTCAGGTATGTTCCGCCCCTTAAACCACCAAATGGCGGTATCACCGACTACAGTAAACAATGAATTTTGGCAAGTACGACATTAGAGTGACAACTTGACAACTCGTTTAGACTTCAAACTTTGGATGCACGATGTCATTATCTCATCTCAAACAAGTCACTAAAACAGAAACATTGTACCATTTTTATTGTTATTGATAATTACAACTGTTGTAACTGTTTTGCTTATACAAATAAGTATAGATATATTGTTGTCTTGTTGATGACAATATTTGAAAAGCGCGCTACGAAAGTTGTTTACTGTAGTTGCTTGTGCTGCCATCTGCGTCGAGCTTTGCGTAATGTTCCCTATTGCCATTAAGTTATAGGTAATAAAAAGATAGCCGATCTTCCTTATTTTGGCTACACTCGCAATAAATAATAGTTATTAAACTTAGGCCATATTTTTTTTCACCTGAGTTTTAGCTAGTAATTGCGATACATATAGCTATAGCTTTATATTTTATCGCCAATATCGTTTTGTTTAAAACTTCTAATAGGTAAGTAGGTACGTAAGGAATTAATTTTAAATCTACATAAGTACACCGCTAAGATACATAATTATGACTATTATTATTTTGCTCTACGAGGCTATATATATGTCCCCCGATAAACTGGTAGGTATTATTTGTTTTATTAGTACAGACTTAAAAATAACTTGCATTATAATTTTGCATACCAATCAAAATAAATGAGGGAAGGAAATGAACTTCGGCCTAATTATATGACGGTTACCATGACAACTGCCTCTAAATAACATGTTTATGTAGTTTACGAGCAATCTCTAAATATTTCTTGATTTGAATAAGTTTATTAAATAATTCTGTGGAATAATATAACACAAAGTATTAATCGTAATCGAGACAGTATTAGCGCATATCTAAGATATGTCGAGAAAGCTTATGTTTACCTAGTTTAAATAATAGATATTGTTGTTTTGCCTTGAGCATGTCAAATTAATGCAGTGTCCAAGGATAAATATGTTCCTACGAAAAATCGGTTAGATAGAAACGATACGTTACAGTGCGATATGAATAGATACCCATTTATAACAAAACTGCAAAAGAAATAAATACCTTGACGTAATCATTCCTTCAATCGTGTAAAATCTGGAAATTCATAATGACTGAGGTCGGAAGATAAACAAAGGAAGCTACGCCATGAATCGGTACGTGGTACTGCAACAACTTGGAGACGGTACCTACGGCTCCGTCGTGTTAGCACAGCGTCGCGATACTGGTGAGAAAGTCGCTATCAAGCGGATGAAACGCAAATGTTACTCATGGGATGAAGCGATGAACTTACGCGAGGTCAAGTCTTTGAAGAAGCTAAATCATGCTAACATTGTTAAGCTACGCGAAGTAATACGAGAAAATGATACTTTGTACTTTGTGTTTGAGTACATGCGAGGCAATCTGTACCAATTGATACGAGACGCCGAACGTTCGTTTCCGGAGCCAGTGTTAAGAAACATAATTTATCAAGTTTTACAGGGCCTCGCTCATATGCATCGCCACGGGTTCTTTCACCGAGACCTTAAACCTGAAAATTTATTGTGTGCCGGTGCCGAATTAGTAAAAATTGCAGATCTTGGTTTGGCACGCGAGGTACGGTCCAGGCCCCCATATACCGACTATGTGTCTACGCGCTGGTACCGAGCGCCTGAAGTTCTCCTCCACGACACGCGATATGGTGCACCTATAGATCTGTGGGCGCTCGGCTGTATCATGGCCGAATTGTACACGTGTCGACCGTTATTCCCTGGGAACTCTGAAATCGATCAGCTGCATAAGATTTGTGCTATACTCGGTACCCCTGATCGCGATGAGTGGCCAGAGGGTTACGCTTTAGCGGATGCGTTACGATTTCGCTTCCCATCATGCGCCGGAGTGCCTTTGGCGCGTATTGTGCCAACTGCTTCACCTCCTGCCTTGGCGCTGTTGGCCGCATTATTGCGCTATCCACCACGCGACCGACCTACAGCACCACAAGCTCTGCGGTAAATTTATTTCATAAGCTTAGTAACTACTACTGAATATTTCGTTACCCTACCTATGTTTATCTTCGAAACGTACGAATACAAACTCTTTTAATTATAAATAAAATAACTGTTTGCTATTTGCAAAATAATATTCCTATGTAGGTACGTCAGTAAATTTCTGTAGCCACACTAGACAACTTTTTTATTTAACTGTACCTATAGGTACTCACCTATTTAGTATTGCTTGTTTTTTTTTAGGTTTCCCTACTTTGCTGTAGGTGCTGCACTTGTACTACCGCCACCGGCATCGCGGGCAAGGAGGTATATATTCCTATCTGTTTAATGAAATTCGGTTGTGACAAAATTATAAGATATATGGATTTTCAATTAGCAAATACTTCTTTTGCAGAAGTACTGCTCGGGTAGAAGCTGAAAACGTTGCGGAAAATACTCGTTCGCCTGTCCCTGCTCTGCCACTGCATGCTGCTTTGCAGGCGCCCCAACTTCGCGATCGTTTCGCTGACATCTTGGGGTGCGTGGGGAAGACTAAAAATACTTAGCACCAATAACATTTAGATACGACCTTTCAAAAAATAAAATTCAGAAATAAAGCGCATCGATACGGTACTTTCTACAGAGGCGAGGTGGTGCATGAGGCCGGCGGTGAGCAGCAGCTGCGGAGAGTGTCGGGTCTCCAGCGCGACTACGGTGGGGCGAGTGGTGCTGAAGCACGTGGCCGTAGTGTGCTGGCGGCGCCGCCCCAACAGCCGCTTGCCGCACTTGCGCCTCCTGGTGGCGCCGCTGCTGCTTACCTAAGTGCGGCACGATACGTCACCGGTTCAAGAATAGACACCTCGCTTTTTAGGCCGTTGCCACTCCGGGCGCATCGTGGTAAGCAATTTTCTGCACCCAACCAGTTGAGTAGTACATTCAGAGTAGCTTATCTCTATCTCATTTCAAATCATTTGTTCTAGAGACGACCACAGTTGGCAGTGGCGCTGCGCGGGTTGATTGGGCAGCCAAATACTTGCGATGAGTTGAACAATGTTTCAGAAAAACTATACCTTGATCCATTGTCCTTGTGGTAAAATTGTATTGACTGTGCATCATCAATAAGCCAAAAAAGATTATACGTAATTGTGTAATTTCATTAATAGTTTTAACTACGAGGGTCAAACTGACAGTTCTTAGAACTGGCCACTTATAAACAATATAATAAAAAAAATATTCTAAAATTTGAAAATAGAACTCTTTGCCAATATTACTGAGTATATATTTCATTCATTTGTCATTTGTTTTACGATTTGGCGGCAAATTGAAAATTGTCTGTGTCACGTCAACATGAATTTAACACGAGAAAATTTTCGTGCAATGATTTTTTATGACTTTCGATGTCATTTAAGTCAACAAGAAAGTTATGATAGACTACGATTGGCCTTTCACGATGAAGCCCCATCTCGTGCGACTGTTTACAACTGGTTTAATGAGTTTAAACGTGGTCGCACTAATCTCACTGATGATGTACGTGAGGGACGGCCTTCTACGGCGACGACTGAAAATAACATCTGTGTTGTGCGGCGTATGATAGAGACTGACAAAAGAGTGACCTATCAGCAGATTCGGACAAGCTTAGGCATCGGTATGAGTCAAGTGCACAAAATCCTCCACGAACATTTAGCGGTCAGGAAGCTTTGCGCCCGGTGGATACCTCATAATTTGACTAAGGCTCAAAAACTCCATCGTGTGGATTGGTGCCGTAAAATGATTGAAAGATTTAACGGAGGTGACTCAAATGCTGTGTTCGACATACTAACAGGTGACGAAAGCTGGATTTACTGTTATGATCCTGAAACCAAAAGACAATCTGCTCAGTGGGTGTTTCCTTTCGAGGAGTTGCCAACTAAAGTGAAGAGAGATCGAAGTGCGGGAAAAAAAATGGTGGCCTCGTTCTTTGGAAGGATAGGTCATTTCGCAACAATTGTGTTAGAGGATCAAAAAACAGTTTCTGCAGAATGGTACACTACCAATTGTTTGCCACTTGTCTTGGAAAAAGTTCGAGAGAAACGACCTCGCAGTAGGATCCTCCTTCACCACGACAACGCCTCGTCGCACACCGCCAAGCGAACGATCGACTATTTGGCGACATCAAACGTTGAATTACTGGGTCACCCGCCGTATAGCCCCGACCTCGCGCCTTGTGATTTTTATTTATTTCCAAAAATTAAAGAAAAACTTAAAGGAAAGCGGTTTATGAATGCTGAAGAAGCGGTGGCTGCGTATCGCGATGCCATTGAAGAGACCCCTAAGGACGAGTGGGCAAAGTGCTTTTCCCAGTGGTTCCATCGCATGCAGCGGTGTATTGACGTCAATGGACAATATTTTGAAAAGATATAATAAAACTAATAACTGGCTAATGTAATCAGTTTTTGATTTTCTAAGAACTTTCAGTTTGACCCTCGTAGATAGTGAAGCAAGTAGTGCATCGATATATGGGGAAAAATTTGCTGCCATAGCTATGTGTTATCTTCTGTACACAGGGCCACAGAATAATACAGGGCTACTCGTCAAGCTAGGTACTTTGACCTTTGTACGGTTGTACCGTTCTTATGGCCTAGGACAGCATTTTCCAAACTATGTGTCGCGATCCATTGGTGGGTCCCGAGCGAATATTGAGTGGGTCCTGTGTACGACGATGCTAATTCTAGTAAGGATAAATAACACAGCTTTAAATGATGCCGCTACTTGCCACACGGGAATCTGAGCCTTTTACCAATATTTAGGTCCCCCCTTTCTTTTTCTTAGACAGCTATATCTGTTAAGATGGGTCTCTCAATATTGTTTTTTCTTGGATGAGTTGGAGCCTAGGTATGTAAATCGGGGACCACACAGAGAATAAGTATTAGAAACGTATTGCAACTATATAGTTTTGACTTATCGCTGTGTGTACAGAAGGTGCCTGCAGTGTAACTAAGTGTGAATAGTTATACTACCACTTACTGCTATGTATGTAGGTCGTGTGGGATTACAATCGATTATGTAATTACCCGAACTGATTTTGAATGTAGATTTGATTCGAAATCGTTACTAATAAAATCAATATGACAGCGTTGAAGTACCTACTAAGCACAGACTATAGGGATACTACGTACTAAGGTAGGTACTGCCGTCATAACGTAAAAGGGCACAACTAACATTTTGTAAATCAGGAGAAAATAGAGTTTAAAATATTTCTTAGTTACCTATTGTAAAAAATTAATTACGGTATCGTAGTTATAGAAAATGTATGAAGGGAAATAGTAGCGTCTGTATGAATTCTATAAGATGATTTACGTATTTTATTTTATTTTCACTATATTTATTCAATAATCTACATTTTCCAATTCAACTTAACTTAAAAAATATTGTAAAATCATTAATATTACGTATAAAAGGCATAATTAACCAAATGTGACTTTCCATTCTAACATTTTGGGGAAAAAAGTTAAATATTACCGTACACAGCGCCAAGTCAAGATTATAGTGGCAGTACGATTTTATTAATAATTTTTATATACTTCTTGGCTAGCAAACACTTCGTGGAGAAATTGACATTCGGATCGGTAATCCAGACCCCAACTTTTTTTTTTGTGTTGGTTTGGAAAATCCTCATGGAGTCCCTGCGCCCTGGGGGTGAAGGACGAAGGGGATTGTCAGACTCTTACTGACTAAAAACCAACCCATGCTCCTGCTCCTCATGTACCCATGTGTCGGAGGGTAGGGTTTCACCGAAGCATTCCTTGCTACCCCCCGACGGGTATTGGCCCGCCAGATGGTCAGGCGAACGAAACCCCTTTGGCGACGGATAAAGGTGTTGGGCTCCGCCGCCAAAATACCCAGCGGCCACAGAGGATAGGGAGGACGGCAACGCAACACCGCATCTCCTCTTCCTCCGGCCCCATCGCGACGCAACGATGGTTCCATTTGGTCGCGGGAGATAGGGCGCCCCCCCACCACGACAAGGTGAAGATCCCACGGATGGCATCCAGACCCGACCCTGGGTGCACCATGCTATTAATAGGGTGATTATGAAAATTCTCGTATGAGTACCTACCTGTATACTATTTTTACGTATATAATTCTTCTGTACGTGGGTGTATGTGACTGAACTGAACTCCTAAACGGCTGGACCAATTGCGACAAAATTTTAAGCCGTGAATAGGTTAAAGATTCAAATTTGAACTTAGTGGATGGCACTGCAATCGAATATTTACATTTTATCTAAGCAGAATGTGTCTGTCAGGAATTGCCTTTTTGTTTGACTGACGACGAATTACTTCAAATTGTTCCAAAGATGTACATAGTAAATACATTCATTTATTTATGTCTTTCCACAAATTTATGTAGTCTTCTAGCTCGGATTTGAGAGGCAAGCAAGTATTTTCATCACATTCTTTTCCTAGCTTTTCCGCGAGCAGCGTAAGTGACGCTATTCAAAATGTTTCCCGTGCAAATGTGTGCACATTTGGGTAGGTAGAGGTACACATGTCATATTAGTCTCTATATTCTGTGGGTAGGTACTTGAAATTTTCTGTTGTGTGAAATGTTTGTGGTCTAAAGCCGGCTTTCCACAATGCATGGTATTGCGGACAGACGCGCGTGAGACTTGGGCTTAATAGACAATATAATTAAAATATTTCATAATGATGCTGCTTGTCTCCTATTATGCAATTAACTGGCTGTATCAGTCACAGTCAGAACTAATAAATACTATTCCAAGAAATTAGGCAAATATATTTCTTTTGCTAAACCAAATTTATTTTTATTAAAACAAATAAACACACTTTCAAACAATTATAAATTATGACTCTTAGACCATCCTGTGGACTCGTCACAGAACTTTAATTATGATTGTATGTAGGTTAAAACTTATTTTCATTACAAATACTCAAATAAGTTACAAGTCAAAGAAGGCACATTATTATACTTAATTTATTTTATTTCCTAATTTACCAGGAACTGCATGATTGTTATTCCTCAATAGTAAAAAGAAAAAGTTAGAAGACTTGCAACAAGAATGAAAAATGTAATTTAAAGTGAAAATAAACAATTTTTACAGAGAATAGAACAGCAATCATTACAGCAAAAAAAAAATTGGAAAGAAGTTGAAAACATTTATAATTATATTTAATTGCTGCTTTTCTTTTAATATTAAAGAGTTTAAGTAATAAGTTTAATATGTAAGAAAATTGTTAATGGAATTTAAAAGTTATTATAACTTAGAAGTTCTGACTGTTACTTAGCATGATGAATATGAGTACGAGTAACATTGAATAGACTGCCTTCTGCTATACGGATGTGACTAGAAAAGCAGGAAGGCAATATGCAACCTGTTTTAGATATAGTAGTATATGTATGTCAGTATTGTGGTTCTAGTATATGCAAAACATTAGAAAGTGACCTGTACTTATACACACAGCATATATCTACATAATTATATAAGTTCTCAAGATTTTAATGTAACATTAAAATACTAGTTTGCTTTTGTGTCTGAAATATATTAAATAATTTTGTAAATTGACTAAAACAATAGATGTAACATTAAATTTTTATATAAAAATAAGTATTTTTTATTGAATAGGTATAAACAATGTGTCATTTCTCTATTCCTTTATACAATGAACAAAACTGCTGTCAGAGGCTGGCATAAGATGAATGTGTATCATTACAGCGCGAGCGGCCGGTGCACCACTGAGTGTTCACATAAACAGACATTTCTCTTACTGCCAATCATACTTCATTTTGACTTATATTACCAACACTTTTAATAGTTCACACATACACTATTTTACTAAGAACATTTAAAACTATTTGAATACCAAACATGATTGAATATTAAAATATCACAGGTGTTTATTCTTGTACTCATCATGTTGCAGTATCTACTTTCTGCAGTTGGTGAAACATATTTTGTACCACAGAAAGTGTTTGTTCAAAGCAAATTAGAAGTGCATATTTACAGATTCAAGTTATTATAAAGTGATTGAACAATGTAAACATACAATGGTACACGCTATAATATAGACATCTCTGAATACCTGGTTATAGTAAGTGTGCTCCAGTCCTTGCAGAATAGTTATACAGCAGTTTTATGATGGTTGCAAATTAATTCCAAGATGTTAATGTTGAGCTTTCATGAATATCACTTCCAGAAACCAATCACCTCATGACATAATTGAAACATCAGGACAACATCATACTATATTATAATATTATTTACACATCTCATATAAAATTTGACAGTGATCAACAAACAGCATAGCGGGCATGCGCCGGGTGGTTCTGGTACTCATGAATTACACACACTCGTCACTCATACTTGAGGTAGGGCTTGTCGAGCGCGGCGTGCGGTGTGGCAGCAGAGTGCGGCGGCTGCTGCGGCCACGCGTCCCCAGCCCAGTTGAACACTCGCGCCGCACCACCCTCCACCAGCCCCCAGCCCAGCAGCTGGGAGCCACGCGTACCGCCGCCGCCGCGCTCGCGCTTAGGTGACGCCGTGGAAATGTTCACCGACACGCCTTTGATGATGTGGTCCTGGCCACACAGTGACTGTGCCACTTCTGGGTCCAGGAATGTTACAAAGCTAAACGCACGGAACGGCCGCGGCACGAATACGTCTGTCACTTGTCCAAACGCACCAAAGTACTCGCGCAGATCCTCCGCCGTCAGGTTTTCGGTGCATCGTCCTACGAACACCTTGCGATGAGCGCTGGCGCCACCGTCTTTACCGTTCGGGATGCGTACGTCACACCAGCGACCGTCGATCATGTGACGGCGACCCAGCGCTCTCAGCTGGGCCTCGTACTCCGCGAACTTAATGAATCCAAATCCTTTTGATAGCCCGGTCTTAGCGTCGCGTTTCACCTGCACCATAAGCAACTCGCCAAACGCGGCGAAGTATTCACGCACGGCATCTTCTCCCGTCTTCCATGGAAGTCCAAGCACTATGAGGTCTGAGCACCGTGGACGCGGCGTAGGCGAGGGCGTGGCGCGCGGGAACGCGCACCAGTAGCGGTGAGCGGCCCAGCCCTCAGCTGGCGGTGACAGTCGCTCG
The DNA here is from genome assembly GCA_944739405.2 of Euclidia mi. Taxonomy (NCBI): domain Eukaryota; kingdom Metazoa; phylum Arthropoda; class Insecta; order Lepidoptera; family Erebidae; genus Euclidia; species Euclidia mi. Next base: position 51,652,853 of record OX123200.2, on the reverse strand, counting down.
TCCACCAGTCGCAGGCCGCGCAGTCGCCCGCCCGCGCGGTACTTAAGCCCGCTGGCGCCAGCGAACTGCGCGGCGACCGTGCTCAGCAACAGCGAACCATCTTCTTCGGTCGGCAGCTCGATGGGCTCGTCTTGCTCCCCCTCACTCACCGGCACGTACTCTATCGACATTTCGCTCACCGACCTATGCCGTCTCTAGCACTCCTCATTTCGTTTACATTATCATCTATCGGCTTCGTAGATCTGGTATCGCGTGCATCTGACTTCTTAAATCGATGGTGGGACAGGATATTATTTTGCTTATGAATATCACCCTATGTCCGTTTAGTCCGTTTCTCTTGGCGTAAGCGTGACGTATGACGTGACGTTTCATGTCAAAAATGTTGCTATGCTATTTATACTACGCATCGTGCATCGATCGGATACGCATATAAATTAGAAATCGTAATCCGATGATTATGACTGTCAGACTGTGTTCATTATATTAGTGATTTTGTAAGTACCAACTCCAAATTACCTCTCAATAAACTCCAAATTACAAAATAAATCTTTATTACCAAAGTGCCATCAATATAATTGAAGGACGCCAAAATGCGAATTCACGATCTCCTACAAATGCCAGATATGACCAGCCCAATAGTTGTTAACTCTTTAGCCCATCAATTTGCTCTGCCTACATACGGATTACCCCACGCGTATTGATACTAATCAAACCAAATCAAACCCATACATTTACTATGGCTAGGTGCAGATATACCACACCCCTCGCTTTTTGTAGCATCACGTGAGGTGTTGTATATATGCACGGTTCGCATCGGGTGTCGACACGTGGGGTGGGATGGGCTGTCGTATATCTGTTTCCACCTTACTTCATTTCAGATTAGATCAGAACCACAGAATAGATAGTACAGTAGTACTAACGTACAGAAGCATCACTTCGCAAACCAATTTAAAGAAATTGCGACTCTTGTTACTAAGCAACAAAGTGCAATTCAGCTCGCATAAGCACTCAGTGCCTACTGCGATATTCACCTAACAGTTCCCGCTCTTTTCTAACACATAACGCTGTCGCTGTCTAGCGCGGCGTGACGCACTAGCTGTCGCGCTAGGGTTGTCGTCTGTCGACTTGCCGCTGCTACTATAATATTTATTCATCATCTGTCTACCTACTTGACCACGTCATAATAAATAATTATCCTATGTTTAATGCGTATGGTTACACGGTAAATTTTATTAAATTAAAGCAATCCTAGATATATCCTTGTTTAATGGTTAGTGAATTTTTTTTATGACTTATTTCAAGTTGGCTTGACGAATTCTCAGGAAGTATTTTTCGTCTTTTCGCTAGGTATAAATGAGTAACTGCACCTTATTACTCAGGCTATTAGTAAATTCTGAGTCTAGGTATGTAACTACTAACTTACTTAAGCAATTATAATTTACTTTAAACTAAACATTTCAAGGAATCAAATTTTATGAGTAAACAACACGATTATCTAAAATATGCAGATAAGTAAGTGGTAGGTGGGTAGGTCTAACATACAACGCATAATGTGTGTGAAATGACCCATTGAGTACCTATTAAGCCTAACACCTATTAAGTACGTACTTTGGTATTAATTAGTTTAGCTTACTTTTCCGCATATGTAGGTAATGTAAAAAATGACACACTTTTATCTCCCTTTTTCGACACACATCCGTGAAATGAGCAATACTTTGCACCAGACTTGTGATGAGACATTTTTGTTGTTCACTATTAAAATTCACGTTATTAGCAAATTTAATAGCAAAAATCGCTCTGCGTGCAAGCGGTGACAACCATGATAACCGACTAACGACGCAAGCTTGGAAGCTGCGCGAAAATGTAGGCATTTATCGCTGTAGGTACGGCCGAGTGAAGGGGGCCTGTCAGAACTCCGAACATAGATCTATTTATAGCTTGCTGACTGCGATCTTAAACTGGTGGACTATTCGATACCGTCTGTTTTCAGGTCTCGGCTCTGTAATTAAAGATGAGGGCGCATTCGCTTTTGTCTTGAGGCTTTGTGGCATAAATACTTCACGGATTTTTTGCCAAGTTGTATTATTCTGCAAACCTCCTTCTAGAAGTTATTTCTTTTTCTACCCAACTTTGCCCAAGAGAGACATATTCCTGAACAAAGTCGAAAGGAATCTCACTGAGGATTGAAACCGGTTGTTTCGAAGAAACGCGCTCAGTGAACGAACTAGAGACTCGCAGCGAACGGAAGAATCACCTAGTGCTCAGCATATAAGGTTATACCTATTTTAATATTAAACTGCTCTAAACTCTAAATGTCTAATTATCCCGATATCGCTCTTATTCAAATGGTCTACCACTGAGGGAGAAGTGCCTGCGATTTGGAAGTCAGCTTATATAACTCCAATACCTACATAAAAAAGGTCCAAGGGATGTGGTGGTGAACTATAGACCAATCTCCAAGCTGAGTGTTTTCGCTAAAATACTTGAAAAAATCGTTTACAGGCAACTCTATTCGGCTATTAAGCTCAATTTTGGCGAGCACCAGCATGGATTCCTTAGCGGTCGCTCCACCACATCAAACCTTATTGTTTGCAGTGATTTTATAACAGAACACATGTCACAGCGATACCAGGTGGACGTTATATACACTGATTACCATAAATGTTTCGATCGAATAGACCATTTTATTCTTAAACAGAAACTCCTACAGATGGGTATCAGTGGTAACTTATACAGGTGGTTCTCATCATATGTTGAGAACAGGAGCCAAGTTGTTGTTCTGAATGGTTACTCGTCGACGAGAACAGTGTATATTCCTTCAGGAGTTCCACAGGGGTCGTTATTGGGGCCTCTATTATTTAATATATTTATAAACGATGTTATAACATGTTTTCATACGTCAAGGATACTGATGTACGCAGACGATATGAAAATATTTAGTAAAATATGTTCATATGAAGACACTATTCGCCTGCAAAGTGATTTAGATCGGTTTCAAATATACTGCACAAGAGACAAACTGGATCTGAACGTCTCTAAATGTTATGTCTTTACTTTTACACGCAAGCCTAACCCAATAACTGGCCAATACACACTGTCGGGTACCCCAATAACCAGAGTCAACACTATCAGGGATCTGGGGGTAACGTTTGACTCAAAGTTGTTATTTGATGCACACATTTCAAACGTAGTTAACAAGGCTAATAAAGCACTAGGCTTCATTTTTAGGATATCTAAAGATTTTAAAAACATTAAATCTATCAAAATTTTGTATTGTACTTATGTCCGTAGTCACCTCGAATATGCTTCCCAGGTGTGGAACCCTAACTATGATAAATACATATCGCGTTTAGAAAACATCCAAAAGAAGGTCCTGAGGTATATTCAATTTGTACCAGAACCTATTTTGCCAGACTATTTTAGCCGTTGCCGAAAGTTCCACTTACTGCCTCTGCAGCAGCGATGAAAAATAGCGGATATTTCCTTTTTATTTAAAATTGTGAATGGGTCGACGGATGTAGCCGAGTTGGTAAACAAGATCGGCCTGTGCGTACCATCTGCGCTGTTAAGAAGGCATAACCTTCTTCACACTCTTGACGTCTCTAGCACCTACAGGCAGAATTCATTTACGATAAGGGCTTGTCGTTTGTTCAATACAGCGAGCCGGAGAGTCGATATTGATCTCTTTAACACGAGTGTGATAAAACTAAAAAAGCTTCTGTGTATTGACTTATTTGCTAATCGAATCTAGGCAATTTTGTCAAGGCATAACGATTGCTGTGTTTGTTAATTCTCTTCTTTTCTTTTATATTATTGTTTTCGTTGTTTTTTATCTTAAATCATGTCACTTAGGTAATTATTTCATTTTGTATAGCGAACTAGTCGTTTTACTGTACCTAAACCTATTTTTATACGCAAATACTAAATGTGAAAGCTTGTAATTGGTGTACATAACTAATAACTAGCTGTAAGCTTTCTAAACTTGAAAAAAATAAAATAAAATAAAATATTTAGTACAGTGCAAACCTGTTATGGTGTGATTGTATTTGTTATTAAGAACAATCTATGTTCCGGAAAACCTCCGAAATCGCAAAAAAACGGCAATTCCATATATTTTGTCAAGATCAAAGTTACATTTAGTATGGCAATGCAGATTGTTGTGTTTATAGTAGGCACAATCATCCTTAAAAAGGTTTGCATTATAGAAATTAGAAAGAATAACTTGTTTATTGATTGCAGGTGCTGCACGGTTTCAACCACGATGGCGATAGTGACTATCAATTCTATTAACTGAAAAGGACGCGGTATAAACATAAATTTGGCGTTATTCTTTATACCGCGTCCTTTTCAGTGCAGCGTCTTGTACAGCATTAGTGAATTATAATGCTCTAGTAATACATACATAGACTCACGCCTGTTTCCCGGAGGGGTAGGCAGAGACAACGGAACGCCATTTGCAACGATCCTGACATATCTCTCTTGCTTCATTTACTCCCATCAGATTCCTTATGCATGCTCTTTTGTTCAGTTCAGGGTACTTCTCATCTATTGGTTTTCTTTAATTCTCTTAGAGCATATGTAAACCCACTTGCATACTGAGTCTACGTATTTTCCAATTACAATGTTCGTCTAAAATAAGTCCAAGAAATTTTATATTATCATCTTTTTTTTTCATAAATTATAATATTAATTGGCACCGGTATTTGTCTGTAGTGCATTTATTGGATTTTGGTGTTAATATCACGTTAAGCCGTCGGTCTCGGTAGTCTAGAAACTCATGAAGATCTTTGACATACGTTATATCGCGTCAGTACCTTTTAAATAAACTGACACTATCTAAATCATTGGAATATCGCTATCCCTTCGGGTTGCTGAGGTCAGACAGGCATTCGCTCTGTGGAAAAGCTAATATTGGGATAGAGCTAGGAGGATGATGATTTAAAAGTAATATTCTATCTTCTGTCTGAAAAATTATGCACGAAGCTTGATTTCAGCAGTCTTGCCACAATCGAATCTACTTATAGCTGGGATCTACCAGACCATCCCGACCACCGGTTGGCCACCCCTGTTGAGGATAATATGGGTATAAGAGTGATAGGTCTGTTATTGTTTACGGCTAACGAGCAGCCTTTTTTATGAACGGGCTTAGCTATTGATATCTTTAGTTTATCAGAGAATGTTCCGTATGTAAAAGACACGTTTATTAAGTGACTAAAGTACTGGAGATGTCTATCGCGGATGCTTTTATTATGGATGTGGGAACCTCGTCATATCCTAGATTTTTTTTTACTCAATGATTTTATAGTATTTGTAAAAGGTAACTGGGATAACGCACTTACTCTATACATGGATTTGGCTACTAGAGATCTCCTATATACTTAAGGTACTCTGTGCTAGAGATACATAAGCTGCATACAAAATATGTCAAAATTGCATTTACTAGCCAAATCCTTGGATAGATAATATATTTGAACCGGCCAATAGTCGGTGCTTTGTCAGATCAACTTTCGTTGAGGCTGCTTCTTAAAGCAGCAGAGTTCTTTAAGCCCAGCCCTTCTTCTCTACTAAATCAAAACAGCATTTGTTCCCTAGGATTTCGCCTACCAAATCCGTGTAGCCGTAAGTATTACTGATTCGCTGTTAATATATATAGGTACCTACTCCTACTTGTGTTGCACTTGAAGCACAATGAAAATATTAAAATGGCAGTGACGGATCCAGGCTTTTGTATTGGACTAAAACCTGATGGAGGAAGGTCTTATTATTAGAAATTCTAAAAAGTAATTTCTTCGTGTAAGGAAACTGAATTTTTTTATCGAGCTTGAACCTCCTAGCACTTCCCTGGATCCGCCGCTATGAAGTGGGCCTTTCGGGTGTCATATTAATTAGGCTGCCTTCATACATGAAGGGGAACTTCATAATTGCAAAGTATTAACTGTATTCAACTCTACTATTAAAGTAAATTTATTATACTGTTACGAGCTGGGGTACGGTGATAAATTATATACACTATGCCAGAAAAACTGCACTTTATTCACTAACACAATAACTCTAGATACACACACTTAATTTTCACTTCACTAATAAAACACACTATTCACACCACTAGAACAACACTAAACACTTCCGACTTACTTCCCTTCGCTTGATGTTGATCGCTTTCCGTATTCAATTGAACTGTGTCCGTTCCGTTCGTTCGCGCTCTATTTATACTGGCCGGATAACATCACTAGCGCATTCCAGATGCTTCTACAAAACTGTCGAAATAATCTCGAACAGTCGATTACTCGATACAGCAACGCCATCTAGTACAGAGTAGCTGAATTACCTTCACCGATAGATGGCGTAACACTGCCCCCCTCTTAAACGTGTTCGTCTCGAACATCGTTGGACCCATAGTAACGAGCCAACCGGTTCACATGAACTATCTTCGGTGCACCTCGCGACCCCTTCTGGATTCGATAGGTGACGTCGTTCATCCTGATAATTATGCGATATGGCCCGTCCCACCTGGCTTGTAACTTAGGCGATTTACCGTTGCTTCGTACTGGGTTATGAAGCCACACCAATGATCCTTCATCGAAGCCTTTGTTGTTCGCCTTCCGGTCGTAGCGAGTCTTCATCTTCTCAGACATCTGTTGTCCTGACTCCCCTGGAGCTCCTACATTGTACACCTTCAATGCACCTCTGCTACGAGTGTGTATCCTCTTGACAGCCGCACAACTTGTGCATTTGCGGCACCAATTCTCGACGTCATCCCGACAGTGGACCCAATAAAACCGCTCTCGGATCTTAGTAAGCGTCTTCTTAACTCCCATGTGACCTCCCGAAGCACAATTGTGATAGAGCTGCAGTACTTCCGGCACCTTAGTCTTGGGCACTACCATTTGCAGATGGCATTGGTTACCTCGAGCGTTTTCCCATTTGCGGCACAGAACTCCATCCTGGACAACCAAGCTTTCCCACTGTGCCCAATAGCCTTTGGTGACAGGGCTCATTGCTGCGATATCACTCCATTTGGGCCTAGGAGCGCCTGATTTCTTCCATTCGAGAATCGGCTGTACGTCCTTGTCTTCTTGCTGAGCACTCTGCAAAGCTTCTTTCCATCCGTCGCTCAGATCCGTCTTCAACATTCTCACTAGCGCTGCCGGCTTCGCTTCCTGTCTTGCCCAGTGTTTGCGTTGGTCGGGGTAAGGCCTACACGTCTGAGCATCTGCGCTACGTTGCTCTTGCCGCCAGACAGGTACTTCAGGTGACCCCGTCGGTGGAGAGAGGGTACCAACGTGCCGCTTACGCTTTGGGCAGCTCAAGCGGATATGGCCTCTTTCCCCGCAGTTGTAGCACCGTGGTGAAGAAACAACTTCCCTGATACGGTAAGTTCGATCCTCGTGACGCACTGCTTCCACCTCCAGAGCGTAGGCTAAGGCTTCTTTCAGGGACTTGAAGTGCCCAAGTCTTACCGCTGCTCTAACTTCCAGGTCCCGGATCCCATCCGTAAACGCTTGTACGAGGATCCCGTCAATAAGCGCAGGCGACGACTGGTATGCCTTCCTGACCAGCTTTTCCACCTCTAAAGCCCACTGCTGCAGAGTTTCTCCGGTGCGTTGTGTCCTGTCCTTCAGCTGAGCACGATACACATGTTCGAGGTGCCCGTCTCCGTACCTCGCCTCCAACGCCTCCAGAAGCTTCTCGTAGCTCACGTCTTGCCCGAGTGCCTCCAACACCGTCAAGGCCTGATCACGAAGACCCAAGGTTAGGGCGGTGAAGGCCTGTTCTTTGTCCCACCCATTCGCTCGCATTACGGCCTCAAACTGAACCTTGTATGCAACCCACGATGACGAGCCATCAAAGGGTGAAACCTTAAACCAACGAGGCGAGGGCGCCACAGCTGCAGGTGTAACGTAGTTGGTCTCAAGCGCACGCAATTTCTTCTCCAATCTGGCAATACGGGTCTCGAGCTGGTCGTGTACACGCTTCTCAATGTCGCTGATTCAAGTCCTTCCCCACTGCGGCGCTGAGGTCCTTCATGAGCACCAGCTGTTCCTCCAGACGGCGGGCGTGCTCCTCCTTGTCGCGCGGCAGCTGCTCCTCTAGGCGGCGCGCGTGCTCCTCTTGACGGCGAGCCTGCTCCTGTTGACGGTGGTCCTGCTCCTCCTTGTCGCGCTGTAGCTTTTCCTCCAGGCGGCGAGCCTGCTCTTCCTGACGGCGGGCCTGCTCCTCTTGACGGCGAGCCCACTTCTCCTTGTTGCGCTGTAGCTGTTCCTCCAGGCGGCGCGCGTGCTCCTCTTGACGGCGAGCCTGCTCCTCCTGACGGCGGACCTGCTCCTGCATGAACGCCATCAGAGCCGCGATGTCGGGCACCGTTCCGGAGAGTGAGGCGCTTGCAGGTTCCACTGCAGTCGCGGCGTCGCCTGGTCCACCAGACGATGGAGAAGGAACGTCTCCGAAGCGTCTCTGGTCCAGGTCTTGCTGGCGCTGGTTCCTGGTACGCATCCCTTCAGTTTCTTCCTTCGGCATAACCGGCATAATTTATCCCTTTCTTCTGACACCAATTTGTTACGAGCTGGGGTTCGGTGATAAATTATATACACTATGCCAGAAAAACTGCACTTTATTCACTAACACAATAACACTAGATACACACACTTAATTTTCACTTCACTAATAAAACACACTATTCACACCACTAGAACAACACTAAACACTTCCGACTTACTTCCCTTCGCTTGATGTTGATCGCTTTCCGTATTCAATTGAACTGTGTCCGTTCCGTAAGTTCCGTTCGTTCGCGCTCTATTTATACTGGCCGGATAACATCACTAGCGCATTCTAGATGCTTCTACAAAACTGTCGAAATAATCTCGAACAGTCGATTACTCGATACAGCAACGCCATCTAGTACAGAGTAGCTGTATTACCTTTAACCCACCCCGATACATTCAATCTCTTCTAGTACACCCATTCACCGATAGATGGCGTTACAATACAATGGAATTTATTTACATACATAAAAAATAAATATGTGCAAAGTATTGATTTAATTATTAATTACCTACCTGTGCAACAATTCCATTATTTTACATATTTTGGAAGGCATCATACCTTCTCAAGCAAGTCAAATACTTACCTAGTTACCTACACATTTTAGTTCAAGCTGCTTACGTCACACGGAGTAGGGTTTCATCGTCGGCCCTGTATATAAACTGTCCCACTGCTGGGCACGGGCCTCTTCTCACTGTGAGAAGGGTAAGACCATAGTCCACCACGCTGGCCAAGTGCGGGTTGGCAAACTTCACATGTCTTTCGAGAAGATTATGGAGAATACGCAGACATGCACGTTTCCTCACGATGTTTTCCTTCACCGTTTAGCAATCGATAATTAACAATTTAATACGCACTCGACTCCCAAAAGTCATTGGTGCGCGCCGTGGATTCGAACCCAAAACCCTCTGCGTAGCAGTTCGTTGGTTTCTCCACTAGGCTCTCGCTGCAGAGTAGGTTTTACTATAGTCTGTACAAGTTAGCTTGATCTTTTTGACAGATTTAATTTTTTCTGATCGACACAACTTTGCAATGACGAACATATTTTATTAATTTAATGATTTAAAAAATTGTAAAGATATAAAGAAAATATATATAACACAAAAGTCCCTAAAGATTCAAGCGTTATGCGAAAATTTTAAGACTTTTTATTGCTTCAAGAAAAAATTCAATAGGAACTCTGAAAATAATAGATGCTTGTACAATGTTACATATATAGCCGTGTGGTTGACGGCATAGAATACAAGTGTCACCACCCCCTATCTTCCCGTGGGTGTCGTAAGAGGCGACTAAGGGATAACACGATGCAAATACCATCTTTGCGTAGAGGCGGAAAACTCGACATCAAACCCTATACGACTGCCTCGTTGGTCTCGCGGCATAAATGTGCGCGTGGGATCGGGAGGTCCCGGGTTCGATTCCTGGGTCGGGCAGTGTTATTGGGTTTTTCTGTCACGAAATTCTCAGTAGCAGCACGGAGTCTGGAAATGTGCCCGGTACGGCAATAGGCTCGCCCCTTATTACGTGGGACTAAAGTATATCTGGCGAAAAGTGGGTGTAGAAATACACCTCTGCCTACCTCTTCGGGGTTATAGGCGTGAGACTATGTATGTATGTATGTACAATGTTACATCGGTCGGACGGATGGAACACGAATAACAGGCAGTAACTGTCTGTTACAAATATCGATTACAAAAAATCATTATTATAGATCATTGTTAAGTTATTGTTACGAACGGGGTCCTTTTGGTTGAGGTCTCTTTGGCTAGTGGTTAGCTAGTATAACTATTTTTAGAAAAATAAGGTAAAAAAAAAATTATTCTGATTTTAAATTACGCATTCCATCGTTCCATCGACTAACCATATATGCCGAACGTCGAAAACACTCGGGGTCAGTAGTGTGGAGCAGGGTTGTTGCGAATATTGCGGAACATCCGCTTCAATTCAGAATTCAGACATCTGCATTCGCATTCGCATCCGCATAAATCGATGCGGAGCATCAGCGAATGCGGATGTCAGTAACGGTGCAGGACGTCAGTCCTGCTTACAGAGTGATCTTGCCATGATGCTCGATTCATCAAGTGAAGATGAGACACAAGCAACATCAGAAATTGTCAGCCCTAGCGCAATTCTAAGAAGTTACTTGCTTTCCGCAATAAAAAGCGAATCGGTTTAAATGAGAATCCACTTAAGTGGTGGAGTGTTAATCGAAGCGAGTTCAGGCTTTTATCTAAAATAGCATGCAAATTCTTGTCAGCCCCACCAGCTAGTGTTCCAAGTGAACAGTTATTTAGTAGCGTAGGATTAATATACGAACCCGCGTCGTGGAGTAACCCTACTCTACTACGGAGTACTACCCTCTCACAGAAAATCGATGTAAAGTAACAGTACCTAAACTGTTGCGTTTCGTTCGGTGAGTGAGAGTGTCGGAGGCTCTATTCCCTATTCCTTCTCCCTCATCCCACTCCTCATCCTATCCATTTTCCCAACCCCAGGGGCGGTAACGCACTTGTGACTCCTGTGGTGTTGCTTGTGTCCACGGGCGGCGGTAATTGCTTACCATCAGGCAATCCGCCTGCTCGTTTGCCGCCTATTACTTTAAAAAAAAAGCTAATTTTACATTGGTATTTTGTTCACATCCGCATCCGCATCCGCGGATGTGGGTCTGCAAAAATCCGCATCCGCATCCGCGGATGTGAAAAAATCTGCATCCGCAACATCCCTGGTGTGGAGTAAAGTCAAGAGGAAAGAAGAGGTTTAAGGAAGAAGTTAAGAGGAAGCAAAACTGCCTGCCCGTAACATTATTATTGTTGAATTTAAGTTTTTGTTTTGAACTTTTGTTAAACATGCCTGAAAGGGCGAAAAAAAATTTCTCAACAGTGAAACGCGTGAGTTTGTGATTCACTTACGCGATTATTTTGAGCGTGAGTCACAAAATGGGGGACCATTATTGCCATTGTCTCAAGTGCGGCAACGTGTAGCTGACGCTTTGGGGATTGGATTAGCTATTGTGACACGAATCTATACGAAAAATTATGGTAAAGAAGGTGATGAGGAGAATAAATTGTCGTCTCCTTATAAAAAACGTAGGCGTATCCAACCTACCGTCAATATTGACGATTTTCAATGTGCGGCCATACGGAACCACATTTATGGTATAATAATTCAAGAATAAGCATTGCCCACACTTGACAAGTTGCTGGCGACACTAAGAGAAGCTGATTTATATGACGGCGGTCGAACCTCGCTGTCAAAACTATAACGTAGAATTGGATTTCATTACCAAAATCCAAGAACCGTAAGATTATTATGGAAAGGAATGACATTGTCCTCAAACTAGTTGATTTCTTAAGAAAAGCCAAAAATATTACCGATTGGTAAAAAGTTGTGTTTTTAGATGAATCCAATGAAGCCAATCACACTGTTAAAAAAACATGGAACTATGATACTGCCCAATCGTCTACAAAAGTACCAGAAGGAAAAAGGGAGAGACTTATAATTTGCCATGCAGGTACTGCGCGCTTTGTGCCAAAATGTTTACTGGCATTTAAATTCAGAAAAACGAATGAGTATCACGAAGAGATAAACTTTTTTTATAATACGAAGGAAAACCTGGATGGTCCTCATATAATAATAATGGATAATGCATCCTATCATTCCACGCAACTCGACAAGGCTCCGACGATGGCAAACAAAAAAAGCCGATATAATAGAGTGGCTGGGCGTAAATGCCGACATGACAATGCTCAAGTGCGAACTGTTTGACCTGGTAGCCACACACAAACCGAGGGAGCCAGTATATTTACTGGACGAAGCAGCAAAGCAACGAGGTCACACAGTGATCAGATTGCCACCCTATCATTGTCAATATAATGTCATAGAGCTGATATGGGCACAAATCAAAGGTCAGTAAAAAAAATATTTTTTCTTGATAAATACTTTAACATCTATTTCATTAATATTATTATTTTAAAAATCACTTATTCATAGGAAACGTAGCACGTACCAATACATCTCCTCCCTTCACCGCAAAGAAAATGCTCCGTTTGTTGGAAGAAGCTTGTGGTCAAGTGATCGCTGAAAACTGGGCGAATGTAGTACGACACGTCAAAGAAGCAATATTATCTGACTGGATGCGCGACATCCACTTACACCCACACCATCTCGTCACAGTTAAGGTCAGCGCAGACAGAACGGAGCGGAGCGGAGAGGATTTTATAAACGCACTGGATATTAAACTTTAAAATTATTACAATAAAGTGCATAAATGCTTGAACCTGACAAAAAATGCTCGCGCGTCCTCGAAGATACGCGGCAATCCGTTTATGCACTTTATTTTAATAATTTATAGTTTAATTTCCAGTGCGTTTATAAAATCCTCTCCGCTGCGCTCCGTTCTGTCTCTGTTTGCGCTGACCCTTACAAGTATTATAAACGTTATTTTTTGGACTACTAGATATTTTCTGTTTCCCATCACTAGCCCGTCTGGCAAAAAGATCAAGCTAACTTGTACAGGGTATAAGCACAGTCAAATAATCGCGTCTAGACGGGTCAATCGTGCGGGGGCCAAGAGGTGAGACGCGGGAAGAGCGGTACCTAGTTACGTAAATCGCCTTAGTTCGTAACTAGGTACATGTTTTTGGGGGCTGGCGCGTGCTTGTTTTTTGTTCGTTACTTATTTATTTGCTTATGAATATTAATTAAGCTGGTGCATACGACTTGTGCTGTGAGACATTGAAATTCTTTATGCTGTTTAAAGATTTAAATAAATAAGGACTTAAAAAATCTGCGATTTCATAAATTTTCTTATACCAAAAAAGAAAATTTCATTAATTATTATTTATATTATTTTGAAATTTATGTACCTTACCTAACCACTTGAAATAATGTGTACATTCCTACTAATCTACTAACTTTTCACAATATCTCATGTCTGGCCAAATCACAGAATAAAGTAGCAATTATTGTACGTAAACAACATGGCAGACGTAAGAAAATAGGTATGCGTTGTAAGGTAATATTCGATTCTGGTGTGATTTTAATTTCATTTAATAAGTACCTAGTACCTTCGCATTAGGTAAGTACCTATCACATATTATTATGTATCTTGGTAACGGCGGCGCATCCTAGCTCAAAAATAACCATATTTTTGGCCCCCTTTTATAAACCCCACACATGTTCTCCGTATCTCATAGCCCGGTCACCCATCCATAAAATGACCGTGATGTCTATTGCTTTACCTTAAGGTAGTTTGCACGAAAAAAATCTGCAAAATACTTCATATCGATAACATAGGCTCTGCAAGCTGATCCCAAGGTTACCCATCCATTAAACCACCGCTATGTCAATCGCTTTATTTTAACTTGGTTTGTACGAAAAATGCTTTATATTCTTAACCGCCTCCCACGACACCTGCGGGATGAAATAGGTGCTGACTGACACTTTGTATGCAAATCTTTCACCGCACGAAAAATGCAACGTGTTTTATAACAATTATTTATCGTTAATTATTGTAATATAATAAACTAGCTGTTTCCCACGGTTTCACCCGCGTCCTGAGGGAACTTCTTCGCGTACCCGGTTAATTTTTGGCCTAAGTTACTCCTTGGTACATCAGGCCAGTGAGGGTCCCGTCAAAATAGGTCCAGCCGTTCCAGAGATTAGCGAGAACAAACAGCCAGACAGATAAAAATGGTAAAAAATGACATTTCGGTGTATGTTCCGTGTATACATCCATATGCATTTAGTAAAAAGCGGTTATTTTAATATTACAAACAGACTCCAATTTTATTTATATATATATAGATAAGTGATTTACACTATATTATTCATGTAGCGTAGCAATTGTAATATTTTTCTATAATAAATAGACGGTATTTGAATAAGTAGGTATTGTTTACATGTGGCAGCCCTAGCCTCCTTACCCTTGTCTAGACGTTGTCGGCTTTTTCTTCGAGATCAAAGGCGTCAAACTACTTTATGTCTTTATACTGTGGTATAAGGGTCATTCGACGATGGATGCAGGCGTCTCATATCGGGTCATCCCTTTCTCACTTACGCAGGGGTTAATGATGCCACTCATAATCACTCATGCCACTCATAGTCTCAACTATTCTGTTAGATTCTTTGAATAATGATATTTATCACAATGGCAATATTTATGCATTTAACAAAATATTTTATACTGAAATACGGGTAGAATTTTTTTTGATATAGTCAAACAACAATAGTATTTCAATAATCATTTATTTGTTTACAAATTGCTTATTGCCTGTATCTACTGTCATCTAACTCACGTTAATTCACCGTTGATACTCGTGAAACAGAAATAATATCCAACGCCAGTCAAAATATTGTTACAATTTACATACAGTACAGATATGATAGACTTAAAGCCAAGGAACAGGAGACAAAATTAATTAAAAATAAACGGAGTCTATTCTCAACAAAGGATCAAGATAAAATGCAATACTTTTTCTTTCTACAATAACAGTTAAAAAGACGGACATAGATTTATGCTAAAACTCCTTATATTGATTTCTGTATATCTAATACTCTCGCATTATTTTAATTTTATCCTTAATATTTAATTTAATAAACTGATTGAGAACAGACTCTGCATGTTAACATTAAAATTATCATTTTAGAAAGAAAATAAACATACAAGATTGAGCAGTGTACAATAAATAACATTAATATAAAACTACTTTGTTCACTACGCTAAACGTATAACTATACAGAATTAAATGTGAGACGAGTTCTTACAGCGCTTGATAGATGTCGTTGTGCCGGCCGGCAGATCGCGCTATATAGTTTAGTTTTTGACTCGGGGATTTAAATAAGGTCACCAAAATGAAAAGCTTTGTCGATTAGATCAGATTGAAACTGTGATTTTATTGTTATCTTTTAGCCCATTCAGTAATTCTGAACAAAGTGCAAGTTTTGGAGTGAACAAGTCGACCACTAAACGCTAGAATGAATTAAAATATAAAATAAAGTTCTGCTAATTTAACCACCCAACATTTTCGTACCATATTTGATGTAAGGGCCTGGTCACGAGATCGGTCTAAGTGGCGAGCGGCGCGGCAGAGGTGAGCGATTTCGATGTACATGGCGCGCTTTTCTACGCCGCGGCGACCATGTCACCGAGGAGTAAACGCGCCATGTACATCGCCCTGCCGCGCCACTCGCCGCTTAAACCGATCTCGTGACCAGGTCGTAATGGTGGATACAACTTTTGTAAAAGGCTGAAACATATTTTTACATTTGTAAAACCATGTACTCAGACTATAATAACAATGCTTGTTATATTTTAACATTAAAAATATTATCTGACAATTTATTTTCTATATAATGAATAGCTACATAATAGAAAAATTCTTCCAAGTTTCTAGCTATTTTGAAACGCATCTGGGATATTGCCACTTTGCATTTCACTTCGAACACAGACCACGTACTCTCGTATTATAAATATGACTATTACACCTTAGAAATCTGGAGTTGCTGATGAGATGTGCTCTAGTGTTCAAAATTCGCTACTCTGCGGTAAACGGGGATGAAACTAAGTTGGCCAGACTAGCGTCATAGAATCTTAAGTGCTCATGTGTCAGAGAGACGCTACAGCGACCACTGATTGATCAGGGCCTGACTTTCCATGTATTTCGTCACAAAGCATGGAGCTTTGATGACCCCTGAGCTCTGCGCCACCTGCGATCGTTACATGTGAACCGTTAAAGGTATCGTCCACGGCAAATTTTTCTAGTGATGCAGTAGCAATGCTATCGTGCGTCCTCACCGATTCAGTCACAATGCTGTCGATGGCTGTGTATCTTCGTCCAGATTCGGTATAATTTCTATCGCGATACAAACGCGATCCAACATAACCACGTAAATGTGATAGTAGCGATGCTGTCGCGCATGTGTTGCGTTTGCATAGTTTTGTCGCACTTTACAAAGTGACTAATGCGCGGTACCTACTAGCGATGCAAAAGCGCTTTACAAAATACGCGATCGCATCGTAAGAAAAAGTCGTCGTGGGCAAGGCCTCTTAACCCTTCCACACAGATCTTCAAGCCTTCCCGAGGCTCTTGGACCATCAGTCAAACAAAGTAGAGACATTCTTACATACTTTTAATCTTTATGTTATATTTATTTTGGTGTAAATCGATTAAGTTATGATAAAAATCGTCTATGTTATGTAAATTATTCATTTGTGTCAATAGATGGCAAAAAAATATATATTTTCAGCTTGTTTCGCTTAAATCACAAGAAATCTAATCTTAATATCTTTTAGAACAACAGTGACATCAAATAATAAAAGTCTTTAAAAGGTACAAGTTCGTTGTTGACCGCAGACCGCAGATGCACGACCTGTCGCATTATGTATTTTTATGAAATACGTTACGTCGCGTGCGACACGTCGTCTGCCACGCGTCGCCGCGTCGTTTCACTCGCCCGCGCATCGATATTGCCAATGACGTTCTATTCTCAAAGACATGAGACATCTTGTATCATAAAACCAATAGGAACATGGCGCTGCCGTGTGCTGCTGCCGTCTGCCGCAACATGCGACGGCGACATGTCGTCTACCGTTGCCGTTAGCTGTCGGCTACGAACCGCTACCGCGAGCTAAGGCTCTAAAGCGTCATGGCAAAGGAACCATATGTTTGGCTAGTAACGATATAAATATTTAAATAGTGTTAGGTAATTAATGTAGAAAATACAAGAAGCGAAACATTGGAAGTTACTAACTAAACTGACTTGTCCGTGTGGTGACGGATTAAGAATACGGAATGTCACCACCCCATATCATCCCATGGGTGTCGTAAGAGCTGACAAAGGGACCATACTATGCAGAGAATAGCACTGCAAGAGAAGGAAAACTTGATACAAAGCCTATACCAACCCGTTTGGCCAGCGTGGTATAGTAGGCCAATTCCTCCTTTCAAAGGAGAGGCTTAGTCCAGCAGTGGACTGTTAAAGGCTGATGATGATGAACAAAACTGAAGGTTAAATATGATAGCTAGCTCAGACTACCATCTAGCAAGACTTGCTAAATTCCATACACCGTACCGCAGCTTGATAGATATACCTACTGCCATTTTGTTAGTCACTTATAGCAACTTACACAGTTTTTAAAGTACATCATCTGTAGGGAGTACGCCTTTGATATTACTTTTAACTTTGTCCGTACAAACGGCGTAGTGGTATGGGCATTTGTGCTTTGTGCCGTTATTTATCATAGCATTCACCACAAAGATTTGTGCCAAATCTGTGTTTTTGGATGATTGTCAGGTTTCCCATTACCTCCTTATATAAGATTTTTTTCATAGTGTCGACGCTGTCTCAAAAATATCGCCAGTTGCAAACTGATTTGTCTTTAACGTGTTAATAATTCAAATTGAATTCAACCGCCAAGTTTCGCTTCTTTCCGTGAGCTGTTGTTGCAGTTAGTTAAACTCATTCTCGTTCACTTTAGTACCCTCGATTTGTATGCATATCTGAAGTGTCCATAAAGACTCATTTCATTGTGCATATCATTTGCAAATACCCTCATTAACTCGTTGACTGCCGAAGCCCTGATCAGTGCGAGACATAATAGATTTTTTATTGTGTCTGGTAAAGCGGAATTCAAAAATAGAAAATATACCTACGTTGAAAAATAATAATCACAAAAACGAAATTATGAATAAGCAGACTAAAAATATAGACCACTTTTTGATGCCTATCCTCTTGGTTCTCTATGGAGTAACAAGGCCAAATAAATAGTTTTTGTGATTATACAACCATTTGTAAAATACTTGTACAATCAAAAACAAGCTTTATGGAAACAAAATGCTTAGATGAGCCACGTGTAGTATATATCATATACATCATAACTACACTATTCGGTAGTGGTATTAGTAACATACTAACATCTGAACTATTAAGCAATGACATTATATTCTCGAAATCAGTACACGATATCGACACAGATTTCCAAAATAATTTCAATTAACATTGTCATAACTTGCACTAGAAGAAATGTTGTCTCATTATTTTTTTACTTGCAAGTTACCAGTGAACAGGGGCAGAGAAATAACTTAAGAGTTTAACGTTAGCCGATGATCATGATTTTCTGTCGCAGTTTCTATACCGTAATCATTGATGGTATATCAAAAAAAGCCAAGATGAACAGTCTCGAACTAAAGTGACGTTCACAACCGTCCACCTTGTGCAAAACTAGTTAATACTTTATGACGATTTTACTTTCAATCGCCAAAACATTTAAATTACAAGCTGACCCGACGAACTTCGTACCGTCCAACAGACGATTCTTAAATATGTTTTTTTATTTTTCTCTCCGTAAGAACAACCCTCGTACTCCCAAGAATATTATAAAAAAAGAATTAGCGAAATCGGATCAGGTGCTCTCGAGATTTGCGGCTAGAAACACATTCAGCGATTCATTTTTATATTATAGATTATTCTCAAAAGGGAAGATCATAATATGTTTTTCAGGTTCGTCAAAGAATGTAGCGCCATTTTAAAGTTGTACATAACAGGATTCATGTGGCCATATTTATTTGCAATCGTTCAAAACCCGATTCTATCTTTCGTGTCTTTTAAAATATTTATAATATATTTTTACATAAAAATTATTTTCATGCCAATCAACTAATTAATATTAAATGCGTACGACCAACTAATCAATTATTGCTTTCAAACAACCAGTGATTGTTTAAAAGCTATAATCGATCCCATATCTATTCAGTTATGATAAACTTTACTCGATTATAATTCGTATCGCATTTAGTTTGTTTAGTAATTTTAGCAATTTTTTGGTAATCCTTTACATGTTTCAAGAATAGTCAAATTGAATCGAATAAGCATCGATACTCGAATCAAAGAACATTAAGGTTCGTAACAGTGGCTGTGTGGTAAGACAATTCATTGTTGGTATTCATTATCGACATTTGAAAATAGCGTGAGTATTGAGATCTAATATGTCTATACAAGGAATGCCAATATTACGTGGTTAAAAGGTAAGTGACTAAAACATTTTATTTACAAGATAAAGGTGATATCACTAATTGAAATTCCAGATATAAGTTTGTACCAAGAATCAAGAACCACATCCGGCAAGCACGTTAATGATACTGAAATGGTATGAAATATCGGGATGATATTTCACGTGCAAAATAAAATG
Organism: Euclidia mi; assembly: GCA_944739405.2. NCBI lineage: Eukaryota > Metazoa > Arthropoda > Insecta > Lepidoptera > Erebidae > Euclidia > Euclidia mi. The sequence goes on along the minus strand of OX123200.2, from coordinate 51,633,124 downwards.
TGTTCATTAAAGTGCTTGCTTCGTCACAGTAGTAATTAGTTTATACTGCGGGATAAAATGTTCAAAAAAGATCACTTAGCGAGGTAGTTGCCAACTTACGCTCTTCGGTTAAAAGTTTCGCTTACTTAGAAGAGATCGTAGTCGTGTGTGTGTCACACGGCCAGTCACGTGGTGCGGTGACGTAGTTGTGACGTCACGCTCAGTTGGCGGGCACGGCGCTGTGCTGTTGTTTGTGCCGCCGGTGGTCGTAGTTGACGAGCCGCTGCCCCACCAGGTACTTGTCGTTCTTTATGTGCTCGTATAACTTGCGGAATTGACGGATCTGCGGGATAATCTTCTTATGAATATAGACACCGAAATGTCATTTAGTCAAAGATTCGCTTTAATATATTTAAAGATTTAAAATGTTCAGAGGGTCAGTTATATTATTGTTCTACTTTCGATGGGTACCATTATAGCGCGATTTATACGATACAAGACTTATTCCAAGAGCGGGTGCTGTCTCAGGAAACCAACGCATAGGTATTTTGTTGAGATATTTCAGCTTGATGTGTTAGCAAGTAGCGAGACGGGTATACGAGGGGAGTTCAATGTATTCTCGGTATAGGTATGAAGGAAAAGGCGGAAAATTCTGAATAAATTTTATTTTTCAATATACTCCCCTAACATCTCAATACATTTATTTGTTCGTGAAAGTAACTTTTCAATTCCCTCTGAAAAGTATTTTTCTTCATGGCCCGAAAAATGTTCGTTTATTGCTCCCTTCAACTCTTCATCGTCCGAAAAATGCTTTCCACAAAGGTCTTTTTTCAGATTAGGGAATAGATAATAATCACTAGGGGCCAGGTCCGGACTGTAGGGTTCTTCAAATCCGTACTCCCGCACAGCAGCCTGGGCAAGGCGCGCCTTGTGAACCGGCGCGTTGTCGTGAAGCAGCAACACACCTGCGGTTAATTATCCACGTCTTTTTTTTTAAATTGCCTCCTTTAAATTACGCAGGGTGGTTGCGTATGATGCAGCAGTAATACTTTGACCTTTTTTGTGTTCTCGATTAGCAAGATTCCCTTAGAATCCCAAAACACCGTGGCCATGAGCTTTCCTGCGGACGGAGTGACTTTGAACTTCTTCGGCGGGTCTGATCCTTTTTTGTGCCACTGCATAGACTCTTGCTTGCTCTCAGGGTCATAGTGATGAACCCACGTTTCATCACCAGTAACAATCCGATCGAAAATACTTTGCGGATTTTCACCACAGAGGTCCAAAAACTCCTTACACCAGTCAACTCGCACTTGTTTCTGTAGCGCGGTGAGCATTCGCGGCACCCATCTTCCACTGACCTTTGACAAATTCAGGCGCTCATGAAGGATTGTGTGAATGGTACCCACGGATAGATTAGTAATTTCTGCTAATGTTTTCACTCTTACACGGGCATCTTCAAGTACAAGTTTTTCGACTAATTTGACGTTTTCTTCAGTAGCGGCACAAATTGGCCCACCAGCGCGGGGGTCGTCTTCAATGCTATCTCTACCCCGTCGGAATTCACTTGACCACTTCTGAATTGTAGATAATGAAGGCGCAGAATCTTGGTAAACAGCCACCATTTCTTCATGGATAATTTTTTGAGTTTGTCCTTGTTTTGTGAGGAATTTTATCACTGCACGATGCTCGATTTTTTTCATCATTGTCGAATCAGTCATCATAGTTGTCTTTTCGCAATGATATCTTGAATACCAATGGTGGCAATTAAATGAAATTTTGTATTTTTACCCTCAAAGAGTGTCATTAACTAATGAGATAATTAAATTACCCTTATCATTAGTATATCACCTCGATACCGAGAATACATTGAACTCCCCTCGTAGGTACAAAACACCGGGTATGTGTTACCTGGAACACGGTGAGCGCGGCGAGCACGGCGACGAGCAGCAGCGCGGGGTACACGCGGCAAGCGAGCAGGTTGCGCTGCGGCGCCTCGTGTATACAGTATACACAACACCGGGTATGTGTTACCTGGAACACGGTGAGCGCGGCGAGCACGGCGACGAGCAGCAGCGCGGGGTACACGCGGCGCGCGAGCAGGTTGCGCTGCGGCGCCTCGTGTATACAGTATACACAACACCGGGTATGTGTTACCTGGAACACGGTGAGCGCGGCGAGCACGGCGACGAGCAGCAGCGCGGGGTACACGCGGCGCGCGAGCAGGTTGCGCTGCGGCGCCTCGTGTATACAGTATACACAACACCGGGTATGTGTTACCTGGAACACGGTGAGCGCGGCGAGCACGGCGACGAGCAGCAGCGCGGGGTACACGCGGCGCGCGAGCAGGTTGCGCTGCGGCGCCTCGTGTATACAGTATACACAACACCGGGTATGTGTTACCTGGAACACGGTGAGCGCGGCGAGCACGGCGACGAGCAGCAGCGCGGGGTACACGCGGCGCGCGAGCAGGTTGCGCTGCGGCGCCTCGTGTATACAGTATACACAACACCGGGTATGTGTTACCTGGAACACGGTGAGCGCGGCGAGCACGGCGACGAGCAGCAGCGCGGGGTACACGCGGCGCGCGAGCAGGTTGCGCTGCGGCGCCTCGTGTATACAGTATACACAACACCGGGTATGTGTTACCTGGAACACGGTGAGCGCGGCGAGCACGGCGACGAGCAGCAGCGCGGGGTACACGCGGCGCGCGAGCAGGTTGCGCTGCGGCGCCTCGTGTATACAGTATACACAACACCGGGTATGTGTTACCTGGAACACGGTGAGCGCGGCGAGCACGGCGACGAGCAGCAGCGCGGGGTACACGCGGCGCGCGAGCAGGTTGCGCTGCGGCGCCTCGTGTATACAGTATACACAACACCGGGTATGTGTTACCTGGAACACGGTGAGCGCGGCGAGCACGGCGACGAGCAGCAGCGCGGGGTACACGCGGCGCGCGAGCAGGTTGCGCTGCGGCGCCTCGTGTATACAGTATACACAACACCGGGTATGTGTTACCTGGAACACGGTGAGCGCGGCGAGCACGGCGACGAGCAGCAGCGCGGGGTACACGCGGCGCGCGAGCAGGTTGCGCTGCGGCGCCTCGTGTATACAGTATACACAACACCGGGTATGTGTTACCTGGAACACGGTGAGCGCGGCGAGCACGGCGACGAGCAGCAGCGCGGGGTACACGCGGCGCGCGAGCAGGTTGCGCTGCGGCGCCTCGTGTATACAGTATACACAACACCGGGTATGTGTTACCTGGAACACGGTGAGCGCGGCGAGCACGGCGACGAGCAGCAGCGCGGGGTACACGCGGCGCGCGAGCAGGTTGCGCTGCGGCGCCTCGTGTATACAGTATACACAACACCGGGTATGTGTTACCTGGAACACGGTGAGCGCGGCGAGCACGGCGACGAGCAGCAGCGCGGGGTACACGCGGCGCGCGAGCAGGTTGCGCTGCGGCGCCTCGTGTATACAGTATACACAACACCGGGTATGTGTTACCTGGAACACGGTGAGCGCGGCGAGCACGGCGACGAGCAGCAGCGCGGGGTACACGCGGCGCGCGAGCAGGTTGCGCTGCGGCGCCTCGTGTATACAGTATACACAACACCGGGTATGTGTTACCTGGAACACGGTGAGCGCGGCGAGCACGGCGACGAGCAGCAGCGCGGGGTACACGCGGCGCGCGAGCAGGTTGCGCTGCGGCGCCTCGTGTATACAGTATACACAACACCGGGTATGTGTTACCTGGAACACGGTGAGCGCGGCGAGCACGGCGACGAGCAGCAGCGCGGGGTACACGCGGCGCGCGAGCAGGTTGCGCTGCGGCGCCTCGTGTATACAGTATACACAACACCGGGTATGTGTTACCTGGAACACGGTGAGCGCGGCGAGCACGGCGACGAGCAGCAGCGCGGGGTACACGCGGCGCGCGAGCAGGTTGCGCTGCGGCGCCTCGTGTATACAGTATACACAACACCGGGTATGTGTTACCTGGAACACGGTGAGCGCGGCGAGCACGGCGACGAGCAGCAGCGCGGGGTACACGCGGCGCGCGAGCAGGTTGCGCTGCGGCGCCTCGTGTATACAGTATACACAACACCGGGTATGTGTTACCTGGAACACGGTGAGCGCGGCGAGCACGGCGACGAGCAGCAGCGCGGGGTACACGCGGCGCGCGAGCAGGTTGCGCTGCGGCGCCTCGTGTATACAGTATACACAACACCGGGTATGTGTTACCTGGAACACGGTGAGCGCGGCGAGCACGGCGACGAGCAGCAGCGCGGGGTACACGCGGCGCGCGAGCAGGTTGCGCTGCGGCGCCGAGGTCAGCAGCAGCGGGGCGATGCTGTGCGCGAACGCGTACGGCACCGCCAGCGCCAGCCCCAGCCAGCACACGCACGGAGCTGCCACGCGCACCAGGATGAACCTAAAACACAGCATTTGTGTTATTTGACGACATCGACTGGAGGCTGAATGGGTCGTACCCACGCCTGTATGTCAGAAGACAACTATCAATTTGACATACAAACAAAGCTAAATGTTCAAAAAATGTCATTTTGTTTTGAAATCTAAGTAAATGTTAATCTAGTACCCATCCCAGAATTTTTGGACTGGACATTTAAGAAACTTTACAGTTTTACACCAATATTTTATGGGGACCCATTACCAGCTTGGAAATTATCCCTAGATTCGCCAATGGGCGTAATATCGAATAAGCCTCCTGCGTTCTCGTCACGTAATCCATGGCACTTACTTGAGGTCCATCTCCCTGATGCCGTCGCGGTAGGCGCGCTCGATGGCGCGGCGCATGGCCCAGTCGGGGCCCATCATCGTGAGCGCGCACACTATCTTCGTGTACAGCACGCCTAGCGCCCAGTCTTGCCACACGAACAGCACTGGAGATTGCTCAAGAGGCACCCGGAGCGGTATCACTAGTACCTGGAATTAGCAGTGATTGATTTCGTTGAAATCTGAATTTAAAAGAAAATAGTGAAAGTTTTTCATAGTGTTCATAAATAGGAATATTAGGTTTTAAAATGAATTAAAATAAAGATCAAGTAGTAGTAGTACAGTGTTTTATGAAGTTTAGCATAAGAATAGGGACGTTTTACCTTACAATAAAACGTTTATTAAACATACTTACCTTCTTCCAAACCTAATTAAACATGAGAGTAGCGCACTTGACTTCCGGTCGGTTAAACATGATTTCCTTCCGTATTGCCTGACATTTTGTCTCCTAGGTACGTCACGTCCTCTTTCCAATGGTGGGGAGCATACTTGTGCTTTGATTTGAACGAAGCACTAGGGATCATTGGATCGAATGTTTAATATCACCAGGCAGAGTTAAGAATTATTAGGTTTGGAAGCAGGTAAGTATGTTTAATAAACGTTTTATTGTAAGGTAAAACGTCCCCATTAAACTAACTTGACCGTTCTTCCAAACCTAATTAAACATGAGAGATTTATTTGGTTTCGCCTGGTGAAAGAGGACGTCAATGTGATTAATTATGTGTAGTGACAAATAAAATTAAATTCGTTTTTAGAAAATATGTTTATTTCTTTCCTCTATGAATCATGAGCAAATTGGTATAATATGTTCGTTATACAAAGCATATAAGTGGCAAATATAAATAGATTAATTAATAAACACGATAGTTATTAATCAGTTGGTGTGAAGTACCGGGTGATCAATGGTCTTTCGATATCGGATGAATCAGCGATATCTCGTTGATAAAACTTCGCAAATGTATTGGCCGACTTCCAGTTGCCTCTGGATAAGATTTCAGTGAGGGGGACATTTTCAAACCAATTTTTGGAAGCCACGGCAGATCGACAGCTTCCAGGTGATGCATTAATGTTAGCTTCCTTCAGCATGCGTTTTACCCAGCCTGAGATGACAGCTCTTGATGCTGCCTTTGGTTTTCCTGCTGTTGTAAGGAAGAGACTATCGACCTTTGCTTCAAGTATTCTCTGTTGAGATAGCTTTGTAAGCTTCTGAATCCAGTATACTGGATCTAAAACCTTGTCAGGGTTTCTTGTTAGTTTCCACCCTGACTGCTGATATGTTGCGCAATCGGCTTTTGAACCATAACTAGGTTTGAGAATTACAAATTCATCTGTTACGATGAATTGGTCCGGGGATATTTTCAGTAAGGTCAAATCATGTACCCGACGCCCAGAACAAAGGAGAAGGATAGTTGCTGTTTGACATGAAGCTTCGTAAAGACTTTGTGTATCAGGGTTCTTGGTTCCTAGATAGTCAACCAGCTTATTTATATCCCAGATAGGTGGCTTTTTAGTTACGGGCTTGCTCAAGGTTATGGCTTTCAAAATCTGCTTGACAAGTGGATGTGAGCTCAATTTATACCGGTTGTTTGGATCACAAAAGGTAGAAACTACCGATTTGTGAACTAAGATTGTATTAAGGGCAAGCTTTTCTTTTTGGTGTAGATCCGTTAAAAATCTTGCTAAGTCAGCACCCGACGGGGCGTGTCAGTTGACATGGTTGTTTTGAGTCCAATTGGTCCACCTTTTCCATGCAGGGCGATAAGTATTTAGAGGTGACTCTCGCCAGCTAGATATAAGTAGGGTTTTTTGTTCGTCAGTCCAATCAGTTAAGTACCTCTCCCACCCCCACAACGCCACACTTCGAGGGTCATTGTCGACACTTTGGGTGGAGGGAGACCTGTTGATGTGTCCACTAGTACTCGGCCGAGGTTCTTCACTGTGAACGGTGTTGACAGGGAGCGGCTCTTTAGATCCGGCCGCCAATATACCTTCTCCCACCGTGGGGCTACTACAAGGTAAGTCCCTTGTGCTTGGTTCAGGTGGCCGAGTACTCTTGGTATTAAGTATGGGGGTGGGAAGACCCAGGCTAAGGGATAATCCCAGGTTACGCTCAATGCGTCGTAAACACACGCTTTTTCGTCTCTCCTGTTCAGTGTCCCATATGATTCGACTACGTGGGCTTGACTCGAGGCGAAAAGATTATCACTGGTGTTCCCCATTTCGCAAACACAACCTCGGTGAATGATGGTAGTAGGTGCCATTCTGATGGTTCTTGGTTTCGTGATAGTCTGTCTGCCTGACAGTTGTACTGACCTGGGATGTGGTATATGTTGACATGTATGTTGTGCTGATCGAGTAAGCTGAATATTTCTCGTGTTAGTTCCCTCAAGGGCTGCGATTGGGTACCTCCTTCGTTTCTGATGTAGGTATGAGACCATTGTCCGGTTGTCGCATTGAATGTGAAGTGCTGTTGAGGCCAGGTTCTGACCTTGATCGTTGAGGACATTGCGGATTGCCATCATTTCTTTTATATTGGAATGAAGGTGTTGTTCGTTTGGAGACCAGGTCCCAACAAGACTGTCGTTGTTCAGTTTTCCACCCCATCCATGGTTGCTGGCGTCTGTTACTAAATGATGTACAGGAGCATGAATGTGTATCTTGCTGCGTTTTACATAGTTGTGCTGCCACCATTCGAGATCTCTTATAGCACCAATTGTTAGGGGTAGCGTCTTTTGTTGAGCCACCCGCCGAGTGTTGTTTAGTTGTTCTTGAAGATGGCGATAGTTCAGGCGTCCCCTCTGAACAATAAAACTGGCAAAATTGAGGATACCGATTACTCTCTGCAGTTCTGTTACGTTTGCTTTTCTCGACTGAAGTGTTTTGGTGATCTGGTCTTTCAGTCTTTTTGCAGATTTTACAGGAAGATATTTCTCGTTTTGCCAGGGGTCCCAGACAACTCCCAAGAATTCTATAACCTTGCTTGGTTTGGTTACAGACTTTTTTTGGTTCAATACCCAGCCCAGGGATTTCAGGGTACTGACAGCGAGTTGGATATGATCCATGAGCAGCTGCTGACTTTGGTTCACTAAAATAAAGTCGTCCAGGTATACAAGAAGACGTACTCCTCGCTTCCGTAAGTATTCGGCGACAAAGTTTGTCAGACTCGCGAAAGTCTTTGGCGCTGAGCTTAGACAGAATGGTAGGCAGGTCATTTGCATCAATTTTCCTTTGTACAGCAGTCGGAGGAATTTTCTGTGACCTGCCGCTACAGGTAAATGAAAGTAAGCTTGGTGAATGTCCAACTTTGCCATGTAATCCTGGGGTTGTATAAAATCTGGTACTCGATGTACATTTATCAGTCGGAATTTGTAGACTTGTACATACTTCAGGTTCTGCAAATTGAAAATTGGTCGCCAGGTTCCGTCGTTCTTTGGTCTCAAAAATATAGGGGAGATGTAGCTCGGTGAGAACGATACAGTTTCCAGAACTCCCTGTTCCAACATTTCTTGTATGACCTGGTCCATTTCCAATGATGGAAGAGTTACTCAGCTTAGTTTGCCTGGCAGGCAAAGAGGCGGTTTGGCAATAAATGGTATGTGATATCCGTTTATTATTTTTAGTATGTATGATGGCGCTCCCAAGTGTTCCCATTTTTTGTAGTATGAGAGGAGGCGTCCCGCACAGAATGTGCTTGGGTTGTCAATAGCGTCGTCGCTGCTGACCCCTCCGATCTCGATGAGATACAGGAGAGTGTGCCCTTCTTTCATCCCGTCGGCTTCGGGTGTGTTTACATGGTTGAAATGATCCCTGATTTGATGGACCTCGCGGGGCGTTGCCCCTGGTAGGACGAGGTCGAGTGGGTATATTCGTTTTGTCCTTGCGGTAGGGTTCCAATTTGGATGGGCCAGCGTTGGACTCGTTCTGCTGACGAAATTTACGATCCTTATGGTTAGACCAAAACACATTTTTCAACCCACTAGATCTTTCGAGCTCGCTGCTAAATTTGTCAGCGTCGGAAAGGTTGATGTTCGACGTCGGTATCTTGCGAAGCGTGTTTTTGTGATAAAAGTCTTTTACAGACGCCAGAATAGTTTCTCTTCTGCGCTGTATGATTTCTGTTCTGTGATGAAGCGTATCATTGTACACCTTACAATATTCACCGGTGGCGAAAATATTGTTAATTTTTTCATGTACTGTGCTATATGATAATGATCCTTGTTGTTTTTGAGTCCACGTTAAAAAAATTGTTCTTTTGCAAGGTGTTACGTTGTTTGAGCAGTGCATACGTAAGGGCAGCGAAAGTTTTTTCCAAACTATAGTCCATCCGTGACGGTTCATAACGCTTCACTTCGTCATTAGCATGTAAAGAAACGAAGCCCGGCGAGCGTAAGTACTGTTTCTGTACCTCCGAGTAACGAACACTATTCTATTCTTCCATAGCAAATCTTTGTATGTTTTTCAACTGCTGTATGTACTTAAGGCTAGCCGCAGGAACCGAAGGTTCCTGAGCTTTTGTGCCTAAAGCTAAAGTGAATTCGACAGGTTTCTCCGTCTGAGGTGTACCCGTTTCGTCATACAGTTCATTACTTGCATTAAGGTTAACGTAATCAGAATAAGTGTCGTCACTCTGTTCATGTGGGTAGTCGTATGCACTTTGATTTTGGTAATAGGAATGATTAGTACTAGCCAAATGCTTTTTGATTTCTTTAAATTCTTTTAATAAATTATCAAATTTACGCCTTGACTTGCGCCTCTGTTTGATGTCGGAAGCACTTGAGCTAGATCACGATGACGCGCTGTTAGAGTCCGTACTGCTCGAGTTATCCTTAATCTTCCTCATCCGTTCTATTCCCGTAGCTTGTGCAGGCAACACGTTCTCATTGGTGGTAGTTTCCATATTAAACTATCAAGTAATCACTAAAAACGAATGGTAACACCATTTATTTAAAACTCAACATTTACTTGATAAATAATTTCAAATTGCAGGTATGCCGCAAAAGATTTGATCACGGCAATAGTTTAGAGTTAGAGAATTTTAGAAGCACTTACCAGAGAGTATGCACTTATTTAAAATAATTAAATCTGTAACTGCCGCCAATAAATACCAATCGATTAGTATTTTATATTAATATATTTCGTAGGTTCGTGAGGCTAACAGTTATTAAGCTCACGACCGTTCCGACCGAAATTCAAAACCAGCCTGGCGCAAGTTCCTAAGAAAAAACCGAATGTATGAAACGTGCTATCTTTTTAATGGCTACTATTATATGTATAAAACGTGAAGATAGCATCCTTCACTATGTACCCTTGGAACAGTATTCTTTCAAAGTTAAACGGGTTATACGTACATCACCGCCTTGGCTGTCAATAGTGTCAAATGTCACAACTGTCACATTATTATCCAGATTGAACTTTGCCGCGTTAGGTAGTTTGTTTAACGTAAAAAACATACTGTAAAAGTGCTTTGTGTATACCAAATAAATGTGATTTTACACTTCTAGTGTTAGTGTTACTATATTTATTTGATTAGCATTGAAAGGAGCGCAATGAAAACAAGCAAAATAACGTGCGAAATATGGCATACAACAACATGCCGGTCAAGCAATGAAAAAAGGGTAGGTATTTATGGCAAAATGTCCCTATATAAAGATCAGTGAATATTTATAATGTTATATAATGTGATATATTTCAATGAAACATAAAAAATAAGGAAATATTCTAAAGTTTTATATCCTAGTACTTTGTAGGTAAACAATAGTGCTGCCTGTCAGTTATCGATAATCCGTTATTAGAAATTGGCACAAGGACTAAAAATTCTATTCTTTTTTTCTTTTTAGATGTAAAAATGGGTAGCTGCAACTGGAAACCAAGACTTGATTCATGTGCCCATTGAAAAAATACATCAGTTGAACTATGTGTGTGGCAAGCATTTTAAGCCACAAGACTTAAAAAAAAGGGAACTCAAGTCAGAAAAACAGCTATGCCTTGTATCTATAGACATTTCTTTAAATCCTATTACAGAAGAAATGTTGAAAACCTTTCCATTACATGTACATACATATATCTTTTAGTTCTGCGTATTTTTCTTCGCTAATCTAGAATAGATTTATAGAATAGGCTAATTTGTTTGAATAAACACATAAATATTAAATACATCTTTTATTTGTGTTGGAAAAGTATAATTCTAGTCGAAACATAATTATAATTATTTCTTACCGAATATTATCGATATCGATATTTCGTTAATCACTAGAGGGTACATCCCTATATTGATGAATATGACAATGCTGACAACATAAAAACGATGTCAATTAGTATCTTTATGTTGGTACGACTTCTCTCTGCACGTTTCATACAAAGCTGAAAGTCTCGCATGATCTATGGCACATCCGCCTCTTCTTACGTAGTATTTGTATACTCTTTGTTCAAAACGCCAATGATCCCTAGTGCTTCGTTTAAATCACAGCACAAGTAAGCTCCCCACCATTGGAAAGAGGACGTGACGTACCTAGGAGACAAAATGTCAGGCAATACGGAAGGAAATCATGTTTAACCGACCGGAAGTCAAGTGCGCTACTCTCATGTTTAATTAGGTTTGGAAGAACGGTCAAGTTAGTTTAATGACGCAATATTAACGTAAACATAAACGGTCTTATTAATAAAAAATGCTTATTCTTCTCTTACTCTCTTAATGAACAAAATGACCTGGTCGAATATTTTTTTTATTAAACACTTTTATTTGACAACTAGCTTTTGCCCGCGGCTTCGCGCGCGTATTATTCTAAAGACTTCAGAAACTATTGGGTACAAAGTAGCTCGGTCAGTAGGTATTCATGACACTATATACCTAGTATTATATCTACATAATAACATCGCCTTGCATACAGTCAAATGTCAAAGCTATGTTCCAATACATGTCCAATATAATATCTAATAAATAATATCTATAAACACTTTCGCGTTTATAATATTAGTAGAGAAAACTGTTTCAGCCGTTTAAGCGTAGTACTTATATAATTATTAGTTTATATATGCGAATATTACATACATAATCACCGTGCACAATATGACATTATATTGTATGATGTGTCAGTACTGACAGATATACGCACAGCGCACTCAATTATCATAGCGCATGCGTTCTTACTTCCAAGAGGTAAATTTGTGCCGTACAAACTTCTACCCTTTGCAAGGGCAAGCGTTTGTGTTGGTTGGCAATCTTCAATCAAATAATCTCTATTAATTTTAACCCACAATAATAAAATTACAAAATCAGATACTAGTAAATACTCTAACGAACACCAAACAAATGTGAAAATATATTTGGGTTATATATATATAAATCTCAATTAAAGTTGGCAATACAATATAAATCTACGAGCTTTTGCCCGCGGCTTCGCTCACGTAAATTCGAAGAACACAATTCTCTCATAATAGACGGATACTTTAATAATAATTGTCGTTTAAACAAACTGTTTATACCGATAAGAAATATATCTAACTGCAAGAAGTATTTACACATGGTATACAAACTACATAGTAGATACTCAACATGACTGTTATTCGGTGACAGTGACTTTTCTGTCTTTTTTTATTATTATAATTTCTAATAATGTCAGAAGCATTAGAAATTAACAAAATACTCGACAATCCGAATTTTGCGGATATATGTTGTCGACTCGAAATCTTTATTTTTTATGTTTTAGTATTTAGGTAACGTTTCGATCTAGTCTACCGTACCCCGTGACAAATAGATGCTCACTCCTTGCTTACTCCAGCGTTAAACCATGGGTCCCCGCGGAGTAACTTTTATTCCCGGAGTAAATTATGAATAGTTAACTCCGTCCTTACTCCTAGTTTATTAATACCATAATTGCCTAATCTTAGCTTAAGTCTTGGAGTAAAGTTGTTCTGACGCTAATCCTAGTTTATTAATAAGACTGAAAATGTATACGAAGTTCTGTGACAGTGGTCTAGACATCGTTCTGCTTCATTGTTAAGCAAAGTTTTGTTCTGCTTCTGTAGTTATTCGTGGATGTGTGGCATCATCACGTTTCGATTCCCGAAGCTAACAAAAAGGGATATTGGATTTTTTTGTTAAGAATTATCTAATAGAAGTTCAGAGTCGGGGAGTCGGCGATGTTACAAAAAACACGTAAGCTGAAGGTCTTGCGCCTATCTCTCTCCGATAGGGTCGGATGTGCGTTCCATAATAGACGATAAGAGTTTGGAGGAAGGACAGAGTTAATTTGTGTATGCGCACACGCTTGTGCACTATAACATGTTTCGCCGTAATATGGCCGAAATTCGTTCTGAGGACATTATTATTATTCTCATAGCCATACACTATCCCACCAGGTTGTAAAAAAGATTGGACGTTCATAAGTTGTCTATGACACTCTGCGCACAGCACTAGGCGCGCCCTCCCCGCGCCGCACGCGCGAATGCAGTGACACTTCACTGACATAATTGACAGAAACAGCAAGACACACTTTTTGGAAGGCGCGCGCGCAGGATTGTCTGAATTTACAGTTTTGTAACGAACCATACAACATTTACGCAAAATACAGTCCGCTTTGCACAGTATCTCATATTTTACTTGTATATGGATTATACATAAGTGTTACTTTGTAACGTATATGAATAAATGAATGTGTATTACTGACCAGCTCCAGCAGCAGTCCGAACATGAGCGGCACGAGTCCTAGCAGAGCCAACGCAGCGAGAGCGGCTCGCGCTGCCACGCGCGCCCACAGAGCGGCGCGCGCCGCCAGCACGGCCCGCCCCCCCCGCGCCCAGCCCGCCGCCAGCGTGCCGCCGCGCCCCACCGCCCAGCACACGTACATGCCTGCACACCCACACAACCGTACTACACACTCTACACTAATACATACAACACAACCCACCTACAGTGTTGCCAGCTCTGATTTTAAAAAATACGTAGATCGGAGTTAAAAAGTACGTAAATCTACGTACTTTTAATTATATCTTTGATAAAGAGAGTAAAAATGAGTAAAACAAGTGTTTCCAACATCGAACCGAGTGTGTAAGCAAATGTTATTGACATAATGGTCGAAATGTTTTTAGTTTGTACTTCTACTAATTCGGTAGGAATAAACATGGACCGAAATATTATATAGGTCCATTTTTACGTGTGGTTTGTATTTTATAATACTTCCTTCTTAGTAAAAACTAATTATTTTGCTAATTTGGATATCTGTTGCAAAATACGTAGATTCTGGGCCTGAATTACGTAGGTTCGCGGAAAGGATCCGAAATACGTAGATGTACGTAAAAAGACGTAGAGTTGGCAACGCTACACCTACATTCATCCCAATTCAGATATTTTCAACTTTATGTACTTGTTCATCAGCCTTTAACAGTCCACAAAGCCTCTCCTTTGAAAGGAGGAATTGGCCTACTATCTACCACGCTGCCCAAACGGGTTGGTATAGGGTTTGTATCAAGTTTTCCTTCTCTTACAGTGCTGTTCTCTGCCTAATATGTTCCCTCTGTCGGCTCTTACGACACCCATGGCATGATATGGGGTGGTGACAATCCGTATTCTTAATCCGTTACCACTCGGACGAGCTTTATGTACACTATTATTTATTCAGCCATATATGATATTATGTAAAACTTAATAAATATAAGACATTAGTCTAATTATACCAATTAATCTAATTTAAGGCGAAATGTAGTGTGCCTTTTTAAGGGTAAATAGATTAAATTATAAAAGTAAAAAAGCTAAAAAGTATAAATACTATGTTTTATGACGAGTTACTCTTTTTGCTTCCCAATGTTTCACTATTTTCGTCCACTCTAGCGTGCTAACTTCCTTACATCATATGTTAAGAAAGTCCAAGAGATAAAAAACGAATAATAACAATCATTTTATTTTCGCCTGACATTGACCCTACAGATATCTTATGGTTAAGTTGTTGTTAGCATAATATTATAAACCTACTGCTAACCTTATGTTACCCGACTACGGCGAAACCAAAAGGAAGGGTAATGTTTTTTACAATATATCTAGATAGCATTTAAAATGTTCTACAAAGAAATCAAAGTAATTTACAAAGTCTGGATCGAGGTGTAACCCTTGTGGTACCCCTTCAATGATACCGTTTGTAACAGATTTAAATCTTTAGAAGTTCTAATTGCAACCATAATTAAATTGTATTCCATGGAGAAATTATAACCGATAAATAACGGCCCAAATTTCTTACAATATTAATCGTACGATACAAAAACATGTTGAGATCAAACAATTCAAATGCTTACAAAAAATCTGTTTATATGGTATATTCTCCTCTGCCTATGTCTAACATTGGCTCACGTAATTTATTATTACGATTCTACACAGAACTCCTAGAAAGTAGAATAAATTGGAGGGTAGAATCTGTTATCTTATATCACAATACAATTACAGCACGAAATTTTCTATCGTAGTTTGCTACCTTGCTAATTTTAGTATAATATACTCACCACATGCGGCAGTATAAAGTTCGTGAACGCCTTCTGAAGCTTTTGGCAACCATAACGCCATCACCTTCCTTCCAATGGCAACGGGGATCACCTACATCAATTCAAAAATATGGGTGACTATGCAAATAAATGTACAAATAAATAAATTGTTATTAAGTTATTTTCATACTTACGAGTGTGAGCGCACTAGCAAGTACCAGCGATATTGAGACAAGGACGAGTAGAGCTCCGAGTCGCAGCGGGAACCATGATACACGGACGTAAGGCTCGAAGCCGGCTGGACCGTCGCGACGCATCAGCGCCTATGAACGAGGATAAATCATTAATATCCGGAAAAAATAATTTCAAATGATTTAAATGAATTTTAGGAGGTCTAGGGACTCTGTTTTGTTCTTTTAGTAATATTTCGAAAATATTTTTTTTACCCCGAATTTTCTTTCCTATTTTCGTTTATTCTTGTCATATAAATACTGAAGAAAATTGTTTTCATCGCTAGAGTCACTAGACATCGTCGTACGAATGATGCTCCTCAAATGACAAAAATTAGTCTCATTTGCGTAAGCACCGTGTGCGGAATAGAGTAGCATACCAGTAGGAGATCATGGTTTGCATCTCAGGCCCGTAGCATTTGAATACCTTCGTGAGAGAAAGGCCTAAGTAGGCGACTGATAGTCGGTGCAGGGTAGAGTTAGGTACCTGGTGCGCGGCGCCGAGCTGGTGCGGCGCGCGCGGCGGGTGCGGCGGCGGCAGGTCGTGGCGCGCCTCGCTCCTCGCCCAGCAGGTGCGAGTAAGGAGGCGACTGATAGTCGGAGCATGGTAGAGTTAGGTACCTGGTGCGCGGCGCCGAGCTGGTGCGGCGCGCGCGGCGGGTGCGGCGGCGGCAGGTCGTGGCGCGCCTCGCTCCTCGCCCAGCAGGTGCGAGTAAGGAGGCGACTGATAGTCGGAGCATGGTAGAGTTAGGTACCTGGTGCGCGGCGCCGAGCTGGTGCGGCGCGCGCGGCGGGTGCGGCGGCGGCAGGTCGTGGCGCGCCTCGCTCCTCGCCCAGCAGGTGCGAGTAAGGAGGCGACTGATAGTCGGAGCATGGTAGAGTTAGGTACCTGGTGCGCGGCGCCGAGCTGGTGCGGCGCGCGCGGCGGGTGCGGCGGCGGCAGGTCGTGGCGCGCCTCGCTCCTCGCCCAGCAGGTGCGAGTAAGGAGGCGACTGATAGTCGGAGCATGGTAGAGTTAGGTACCTGGTGCGCGGCGCCGAGCTGGTGCGGCGCGCGCGGCGGGTGCGGCGGCGGCAGGTCGTGGCGCGCCTCGCTCCTCGCCCAGCAGGTGCGAGTAAGGAGGCGACTGATAGTCGGAGCATGGTAGAGTTAGGTACCTGGTGCGCGGCGCCGAGCTGGTGCGGCGCGCGCGGCGGGTGCGGCGGCGGCAGGTCGTGGCGCGCCTCGCTCCTCGCCCAGCAGGTGCGAGTAAGGAGGCGACTGATAGTCGGAGCATGGTAGAGTTAGGTACCTGGTGCGCGGCGCCGAGCTGGTGCGGCGCGCGCGGCGGGTGCGGCGGCGGCAGGTCGTGGCGCGCCTCGCTCCTCGCCCAGCAGGTGCGAGTAAGGAGGCGACTGATAGTCGGAGCATGGTAGAGTTAGGTACCTGGTGCGCGGCGCCGAGCTGGTGCGGCGCGCGCGGCGGGTGCGGCGGCGGCAGGTCGTGGCGCGCCTCGCTCCTCGCCCAGCAGGTGCGAGTAAGGAGGCGACTGATAGTCGGAGCATGGTAGAGTTAGGTACCTGGTGCGCGGCGCCGAGCTGGTGTGGCGCGCGCGGCGGGTGCGGCGGCGGCAGGTCGTGGCGCGCCTCGCTCCTCGCCCAGCAGGTGCGAGTAAGGAGGCGACTGATAGTCGGAGCATGGTAGAGTTAGGTACCTGGTGCGCGGCGCCGAGCTGGTGCGGCGCGCGCGGCGGGTGCGGCGGCGGCAGGTCGTGGCGCGCCTCGCTCCTCGCCCAGCAGGTGCGAGTAAGGAGGCGACTGATAGTCGGAGCATGGTAGAGTTAGGTACCTGGTGCGCGGCGCCGAGCTGGTGCGGCGCGCGCGGCGGGTGCGGCGGCGGCAGGTCGTGGCGCGCCTCGCTCCTCGCCCAGCAGGTGCGAGTAAGGAGGCGACTGATAGTCGGAGCATGGTAGAGTTAGGTACCTGGTGCGCGGCGCCGAGCTGGTGTGGCGCGCGCGGCGGGTGCGGCGGCGGCAGGTCGTGGCGCGCCTCGCTCCTCGCCCAGCAGGTGCGAGTAAGGAGGCGACTGATAGTCGGAGCATGGTAGAGTTAGGTACCTGGTGCGCGGCGCCGAGCTGGTGCGGCGCGCGCGGCGGGTGCGGCGGCGGCAGGTCGTGGCGCGCCTCGCTCCTCGCCCAGCAGGTGCGAGTAAGGAGGCGACTGATAGTCGGAGCATGGTAGAGTTAGGTACCTGGTGCGCGGCGCCGAGCTGGTGCGGCGCGCGCGGTGGGTGCGGCGGCGGCAGGTCGTGGCGAGCCTCGCCCAGCAGGTACGAGCGCAGCCCTAGTGCACCGGCCGCGCATGCGCACCACGCACGCACGCCCGCCTTCAGCCACGTGCGCGTGTGCGACTGCTCCAGCAGCGCCGGTAGGATCACCTGCAACACAACACCGGCTTATTACGTTAGGTCATTAAAGAATTTCCAATTAAAAGAGCGACTTTTTAAACAACCAAAAATTCATTACAATTTATGCCACGAGGTCAACAAGGCAAGACTTCACAGCACCAACCTGCAGCAGCAGCAGCTCCAAGCTAAGTTCATTGACCGGTGCCTCAGTGTGGACGGCAACAGCATACGGCAGAAAACCAGGCATCACGTACTTGATGACTCTGATCGGTAGCCACAGCATGAACAGCACCGCCGTGCCGAATATCATTGCTGACACCACTAGACGACGAATGTGAGACCACACTGATAAGTGGATCATTTCCTAAAACAATCAATAATCCATGTAATTTGCGCATTCTATGTTCGCCGAGCTGAGGTTAGTCACTAGGAGCCACGCAATACACGTTTTCGGGCGACGAGGAAAACTGTACTGTAGGTACATGCGCGAACTTATCATAGTGACTAACTTCAGGTAGGGCTTGTAATTATTCGATGTTTTTAGAAATTCGAATATTCGATAATTTTACAGGAAGTATTCGAATTATTCGAATATTATTCGAATATCAGCTGTTTCTTTCAAACCTTAATAAAATTATGCATAAACACTTAATAAACAAGTGACAGTTGAATATTTTTATTTATTACATAAAATTGAATCACTTTTCAGTAACAAACATACATACTTTGGCATTCTTATTAAACAAAAAGCAATAAACTGTATTCAAAACAAACGAAACAAAAATATTTTAAATAAAAATAACACCTCACACATTTTGAGAATCATTGAGATCAAATCGTGGTTGCGTAATTTTTGACATATATCTCTCTCTTTGTTTCATTCACTCCCATCAAGTTCTTCTGCTTAGGGCACTTCTTACTTATTCTTTTTAGGATGTCTCCAATCTACACTGAACGTATCTGAACGTCCGCCTAGGTCTTCCGCTTCATCCTGTCCCATGCACACTTGCCTTAAATATCTTCTTTGTCAGTCTTTCGTCATTCGTCCATTTTCTATTTCCCTACAACTCAAGCAACCCTTTACTTTGTCGATTAAAAATACACCACACATACTTTACTGTGCTCATTTCTAGTACCTACAGGATTTATTCTACTTTCTAGTCTCTTCTGCCATACCCAACTTTCACTACACTCTCTCTATTCGCGCTTTTTTGGACACGTTTTGGCTGTTGATAAATGCCTACAGAGCTTCATTCACTCTATTACTTAGGTACACTAACCCTTCTTTCAGTATCTTGTTCATTATAACCATCTCTTGTAAATAGCGTAGCTAAGTACACAAACTCATTTACTTGCTCCACTCGTTGTCCATCGATCATAAATCATAACATTACAAGCCGTAACGGATTCCTCCTTTTCAAAAACCATAACTTACATTCCCTTTTTTTCTAAAGCACCATCAAAATCAAAGATTGTTGTCATCTCCTGCAACACCCCCGCCGAAGATGCAAGTATTACCTGATCATCAGCATAGAGGAGTCATTTGACAAGTAGTCCATTCATCCTTAATCCACAGTCACACACTATACTTTAGATCTTTCAAATGAAATGAAATGAAATACTTCTTTATTTCGTGTAAACTTTGAAAGTACTTACGAAACGTCATTAAAAAGAAATATTTAATACAATTATTTTTGTGTGTCGAATTAGAACAGCTCAGTCCCAAGCGTTTTGGTCGTCTTTATAGTCAGATATTTTATAATAGGCTTTTGAACATAATTTCGCTTTTACAATAATTTTGAACTTATTTATAGATAGGTCTCTTATATTATAAGGGAGCTTGTTATAAAAGCGTATACATTGCCCCATAAAACAGCTACTTATTTTGTGGAGACGAGTGCTATGAACTACGAGATTATTTCTGTGTCTTGTATTTACAGAATGTATATCACATTTTTTACAAAATTTGTCAATATTTTTATGTACATATAGCAGATTTTCATAAATATATTCACGACATGAACAACTGTCCATGAAGAGTTTAAACAGCCACGGCAACGCTACACATCCCTGTCTAACACCTGTCTCGATGGTAAAGCAGTCAGTGTATGCTTATCCTCACACAAGCTCTAGAATCCTCATAATGAGATTTCAGAGCTCGATTGAGGCTGCTGTTCTCCCCATAAATTGACAGTACCGACCACATTTCATTCCTCACAACTTTATCGTAAGCTTTTTCACAATCTACGAATGCGCAATAGACCTTTTAACCTTTGGCCAAAAACTTTTCAGTTATGCTTCGCAAGAAAAAGCCCTGAGCCGTATATCTCATACCCTTTCCGAATCCCGTTTGTACATTCCATATATTTTTGTCGAAATAGTAAGCAATGAGAAGTTTTAATTAAATAAAGATAAATGAGAGATCATAAATCACACCCCAAACACAATAATCATTCGTGGGATTGACGCAAATTTTGGTAATGTGATCTAAGAAACGTAACTATAAATCATTCGAATATTCGAATTTAACACCATTCAATATTCGAATAATAAAAACGAACGAATATTCGCATTATTCGAACATTCGAATATTCGAATTACAAGCCCTAACTTCAGGGCAGCCAACACAGAATGAAAGAGGTGTAACTTTGATATACTTAGTGGATTAAAGACATTTCAATTGTTACGCTTGCCCGTCTTGAGGTAGATTTAACCAAAGATTTTTCTGAGCTAATGATTCTTTCGAGATTTTTCGACATTTTGTTCGTCCTGCCCGCTTCTCGTAAGGTTAAAGTACTTCTTACCTTTTCATTTATCATCATCAGCTCTGTTTATGAAATGACACTCTGCTGGGCACAGATCTTTATTCGCTATAAGAAGAGTTAGGCTATAGTCCACTACGCTGGCCAAGCACGGCAGACTTAACAGGTCTTTCGAGAACTTTATGGTAAATTATCAGATTGTGATTTCCCTTCAGATTTCCTTATTCAGGGTTATTTGTAAAACACCGTTAACCTCATAGGTGGTGGTTATATTCATCAATATGAACAACTATTGTTCTGGTACTTTTGCGAAATCGCGAAAAAATATCAGCTGTTCCATACATTTTGTCGGGGTCAAAGTTCAACTTTGTATGAAACAGCTGATATTTTTTTCGCGATTTCGCAAAAGTATAGAAGAAAAGTTGTTCATAATGATGAATATAACCACCCCCTTTAAAGGTTAACGGTGCTTTACAAATAACCCTGTATTCAAATTACTTATAACGAAAATACTCATTTCAGTTTGTTGGACAGTCTGTCATTGACCTACATTAATATTCAACATCAATATTATGTAAAGAAAGATTTTTCTAGATAAAGGTAAAACGGTTACAAGATAAAAATATCCAATGTCATATCAGGTAAATATACTCGTAGATAGGCCGTTATTAAATATCAACAACACAGAATATGAGATAAAATGAAAGCAACTACATATTACAAAAAAATGAAAGCAACTACATATTTCGAAATTATTTCCTGCTCGTAATGATAACTACAAATGACCGACGATCGACTACTTAAGTATCGGCCCCATTAAAAAACCACATATGGTCGTGGTCCAAATAAAATAAATCAGCTACAGACTATTGTCCAGTTCTTGTTAAATGCAGCAATGGATCGCGTTCTATATTTTCGAATTTGATTCCAAAAAGATTTACCGGATTCGGGGTTAGACACTGATTCGCACCGAGGGTTAGATATCTATTTCGTAATTATCACTGGAGCTCGTCGCTTACGTGCTCCTATAAGTATTACGCCTTTTATTTGTTTCGAGCTCTAAGAAAGGAGCAGGCGGAGAAAGCTAGTTTCTATAAGAAAACAAAAATAAGAAACGAACTTCGTCATGACAACGTTGTCATACATCACAGAGCGTAGTACAAGTAAAAAGCAAAATAGACTTACCTGAACCGGACTAAAGTCAGGGTCATTCAAATTCTTCAAGAACCACAGAACTCCCGGCCTAAGGACTTCTCTTAGCAGGAGAATGAAGGACGCGAAGTAGTACACATAGACCATGCCGACGAGCCAGTGTATGAACATGAGTGTCCAAGGGGCAGCTTGCAAGCTCGCTTCGCGGTCCTTGAGGGTCGCGTCGAACATTGATAAAGAGCATAAGTCCAGCCACCAGCCGCATACAAGCGGTATGACACCAATCTGGAAATGAAAGATTGAATATTGCATAATGGTTCGAATTGGCCGAAAAGGCAAGCAGAGCATCTATCTTCATGAGTATAATTTTTCTGTACGTGTCATCATCGTATCAACGTTTTCTCGGTTGCACCCAAAACGTTCTAACCTAAGAGGCGATAAATAACGTAGCTCAAGCCGCGAGGAACAGTTAGTTTGAATACACGAATGGTCTCACTTTAGTTAAGACTTCGCCGATTATGATAGGTTAGATCTCAATACAGGCCAATTCTTGATATACTATTTTTGTTGTCTGGGTATAGTTTGTGTCCGTTAAAACGGACACAATGAATACTTTATATTTTTCCTAGTGAGTTACTTAGTGATTTAGTTAAAGAAGTAGTTTTATAAATATTGTGTGTATATTAATGCTAAACTTAGAAATTGGTCTATTGTACTAGTCTGTCGTTCGATGTAGATTAATTTACTTTCCGCATTCATTTACATTCTCATTATAAATACTGCTTAAACAATAGAGTAGGACTTTTACTAAAGTCTAAATATCTCGGTTCGGTAGTGCTTCGAGTTCTCTTTGATTGGGCACCATATTATCTTGGCATAAAAAATATTAGCAATGGTTTCATTTGCCACAGTCATAAATGACCACATTGACCACGGATAGTGTACCCTGCGCAGCCATGCCGTAAAGTCGAGGCAAATATAAATATTTCACCGATTTAAAAAAGGAATAAAGCCATTGAGACCTCAGTTTAATAAATATTCGTATGTACTCAACATAGCGAAAGTTTGAAAGTAGGTAAGTACCTACCTATTACTCATCATTCCAGTCGCCAAATTCTAATATTACGTAATCATTGTTCCACAGAACGGATCGGATCTCCAAAGTATCAGTAGTAACACAACATCATTAATGCTCGTTTCCAATATTATATCTATAGATAGATTTGGCTACTAGAGATGGGTATTTAAAATATTTTGTATTGGAACTTGTGTCAATATCTTTCTCTACTAGCAAAATTCATCGATGTGTTGATTATTGGAATCGGGCGTTAATCAACAATTCTTGTTAATATTTTTATCATGGTTCTGCCTAGTTTGCCTCGGCTTATCTTAAGTTTTGAACTTTGCTATCATTATACATACATACATACATAGACTCACGCCTGTTTCCCCGAAGGGGTAGGCAGAGGCATATTAAACGCCCACTTTTCGCCAGTGTTTTGATCCCACGTAATAGGTGGCGAGCCTATTGCCGCTTATTGGGACATTTTGTTTGCCAGAGCCTCGTCCGTTGATCGGCAGGTGCACCACTTGCAGGTGAGGTTGGCTTGGGACCCTAAGTTCTTGGTGGGAACCCTATGCACCCATTATTGAGTCATTTACAATACTATTTTTTTTATATAGCACAAACATTGCCGA
Organism: Euclidia mi; assembly: GCA_944739405.2. Lineage (NCBI taxonomy): Eukaryota > Metazoa > Arthropoda > Insecta > Lepidoptera > Erebidae > Euclidia > Euclidia mi. Next base: position 51,609,654 of record OX123200.2, on the reverse strand, counting down.
GTACTTATCAGGAACATTGTAGTGCACAAGCATGGGATTAGGCCTATAACTAAACAAAAACATGAATGAACCTCGTCTTGACTCTTAGTCATAAAAATATTGCACTATCTCAGTGTGTAGTATGTTGATGGGATGATGGTCGATAATTTGTAGTGTCAAGCTACCTACATCACATAGCCACAGTTCCGTCGGGTCAGATGCTGGCGTCTTCACTATTATCGCACTTTCTACTATTACAAAATGCGTATGGCGGTATTGTTTTAGAACGTTAGTGCCCGTTCAACGTTACGTTATGACGATCAGACACCGAAGTGCAAAGCGATTGTTTCGAATCAAAATCAACATGCCCTTCGCATAGCGAATTTAAATAATAGCGCATAATTATTATTACGAGTGGACTGTGGAGGTGACATGACAACAACACATTTACATAAGAATTCGAATAAATGACTTATTTAATTACCTACGAGTTTTGTAAATATAGTCTTTTTTCACTTCATTCCTCAATTACATACATACATACATACATACATAAGACTCACGCCTGTTTCCCGGAGGGGTAGGCAGAGACTACGGAACGCCATTTGCAACGATCCAGACATATCTCTCTTGCTTCATTCACTCCCATCAGATTCCTCATGCATGCTCTTCTGTTCAGGGTACTTCTCACCTGTCCTGTTTTTAGGATGTCTCCAATCTGATCAGAGAACGTCCGCCTAGGTCTTCCCCTTCGTCCTGTCCCTTCCACACTTGCCTTATATATCTGCTTGGTCAGTCTTTCGTCATCCATCCTCTCCACGTGCCCAAACCATCTTAGCATACCTTTCTCGATGCTTGTCACTACATCTTCTTTTACCCCACAACACTCTCTTATCACACAATTCTTTACTCTGTCAGTCAGAGAGACACCACACATTCTTCTCAGTGCTCTCATTTCTACAGCATTTATTCTACTTTCATGACTTTTCTGCCATACCCAACTAGCACTACCATACATAAGAGTAGGTACTAACACCCCTCTATGCACAGCCAAACGTGCCTTTTTGGACACGTTTTGGCTATTCATAAACGCCTTCAGAGCTCCATTCACTCTATTACCTGCATTAACTCTTCTTTCAATATCTTCTACATTCTTACCATCTCTTGTAAACAGCGTACCTAAATATACAAACTCATTCACTTGCTCCACTCGCTGTCCATCGATCATAACATTACAAGCCATAACGCATTCCTCCTTTTCAAAAACCATAACTTTCGTTTTACTTACATTTACTTTCATTCCTTTCCTCTCTAACGCACCATGCATGATTGTTACCATCTCCTGCAACTCCTCCGCTGAAGACGCAAGTATAACCTGATCATCAGCATAAAGGAGGCATTTGACAAGTAACTCATTCATCCTTAATCCACAATCACTATGTTTCAAGTCTTGCAAACAACTGTCCATGAAGAGGTTGAACAGCCACGGCGACGCTAAACATCCCTGTCTAACACCTGTGTTGATGGTAAACCAGTCAGTGTATGCCCCGTTTATCCTCACACAAGCTCTAGAATCCTCATAAAGGGATTTCAGAGCTCGAATTAGGCTGCTGTTCACCCCATACATCGACAGTACCGACCACATTTCATTCCTCACCACTTTATCGTAAGCCTTTTCCAAATCCACGAATGCGCAGTAGACCTTTCGACCTTTGGCCAAAAAATTCTCGGCTATGCATCGCAAGGAAAAGACTTGATCCGTACACCCCATACCCTTTCGGAATCCCGCTTGTACATCCCATATTTTCTTGTCGGTTACTTTCATAACTCTTTCAATCAGTACCTTCGCATACAATTTGCCAACAATGCTGAGAAGGCCTCTATAGTTTTTGCAGTCTTGTTGTGAGCCTTTTCCTTTATAAAGAGGCACAACTACTGCTGTGGCCCAGTCATCAGGTACTCGGCCGGTGCTCCAGCACAAGTTGAATAAACGCTGCAGCTGACTAACTATTATGCCCTGTCCAGCCTTCAGCATTTCGACTGTTATCCTGTCATACCCTGCAGCCTTACCTAATTTCATACTGGCCAGTGCCTTCAAAATTTCATCCACGCCAATATCGCTTTCATCATTGCTATCATTACCATTCATTTCACCTGTTGATGGATCTGTCGTCCTTTCAAATAATCCTTCAAAATACTCTTTCCATCTCTTCAGCACACACGATTCACCATTCAGTATCTTTCCATTCTTGTCTCTGATTACTGTGTATTCTGAGGATGGAGTTTTTCCTCGAACTGCACGAACGGACTTCCAGAAAAACTTAATGTTTCTCCGAAAGTCGTCAGATAATCTACTATTAAACTCATCTTTCTTTTCCTCTTTTTTCCTTTTAACCATTTCTTTCACTATTCTTTTAGACCTAACAAACTCCTTTCTTGCTTCATCTATGTCATCACTCGTTGCCTTTCCCATTCTTTCATTTGCTCTGGCAGCCAACCAATCTAACCACGCTTTCTTCTTCTCTGATACTGCTGATTGTACATCCTTGTCCCACCATGTATTCTTAACCTTTCGTAGTTTCCTTCTCTTGATCACACCACATACTTCAGACGCTACACATACTACCTCTTTTTTAAAGGAATGCCATAACTCTTCCATATCATTTATGCCATCGAACCTCTCAAATCTTGCTATCAATCTTCGTTTATACTCATCTTTCACATCTTTCTCTTGCAGATTTTCTACTTTTATTCTTTCCAAGACCCTCTCTTGATTATTTTCTCGTTGTCGCCATCCTTTAAAGAGCCCACTTATCCGGCTTGACACCAAAAAGTGGTCTGTATGGATGCCGATCCCTCGAAAAACTCTCGTATCCAACACATTCTTTCTCAGTCGTTCATCTACTATTACAAAATCAATCATACTTCTTCTAACATTTTTCGCCTCACGTGTATACAAATGTATCCTTTTGTGATCAAACATGGTGTTTGTCACACAAAGGCTCCACTCTAAACAAACCTCAAGCAAAACTTTTCCAATTTCATTCACACTCTCATCACCAAATCCACCTAAAACCCTTTCAAATCCATCTCGTTTTACTCCCACCCATCCATTGAAATCACCTAACAAAATCAATCTCTCGTTATCCTTACAGGTCCTCAGAATCTCTCTTAAACTCTCCCAAAACTCCTGCCTTTCGTCTTTTTCTTGTTGTGACATACCCGTTACTATATTGACCGGGGCGTAAACCCCTACAATAAGAAGACGAGTAAGTCCTACTTTCATTCTCATCCATAGTAGCCTTGCATTTACACATTCAAACTCTTTTACGCACTCATTTATTCGCGCAGACAGTATTAAGCCACCTCCTTTGCAGGCTCTGGTGGTACTATCTACTCCGGACCAATACGCCGTGTAGCTGCCATGCTTTGTAGTGTCACATCCTTTCTTTTTCGTTTCATTCACACACAGAACATCAATCTTTCTATCATCCATCATCTGGCATACTTCATCAAATTTTCCGTCTATTCCACCGCCAACATTCAATGTTGCAAATCGGCTTTCCGTAGGCCATTACATGAGGACAACAATTTAATGACACATAATATTTGCATGTGAGTATAATTCTGATCGAATCCAATGCTGGTATTTACTTGTTATTTATAGAAATATTTAAATAAAAGACTGACACATATGACAATAAGTTCCTAGGGCTAATTTTATTGAGCCGTTTAGGAGGAAAATTTAAAAAAGCGCTGACTGCTTTGATTCCTTTTATTCCCGGCGGAAGCAGAAGCAGGTGGGTAGGTAAGTATATGGGGTTTCATAGGGTAGGTTTAGTGTAGTAGAGTCTTGCTGATTTCAGCAGAAATGGGCAGGTTCGACGAGTGACGTACCTCTCATAGAAAATCGACGTAACGTAACAGCGTTTCGTTCGGTGAGTGAGAGAGCCGGATGTCTCATCCCCTATTCCTTCTCCCTCATCCCACTCCTCCTATTCCTTTTCCTAACGCAACGGGCGGTAACACACTTGTGACTCCTCCTTGTATCCACGGGCGGGTAATTGCTTACCATTAGACGAATCGTCTGCTCTTTTGCCGCCTATTACATAAAATAATACACTACATCGAAAATTACTGATTTTGAATAACGGCTCATCCCTCATGGAACCACAGGATCCGTATCACTTAAAATCATTTCAAATGGGTCAGCATGGTTAAAGCAGTCACAATGTTTACTTTTGTTCAAAGGTAGGGGATCTTGGACGGTAGGGGACAAGGTGGACCGACGATCTGGTTAAGATAGCGGGAAGCGGTAGGATGCGGGCGGATCAAGATCGGTCTGCGTGGAGAACCTTGGGGGAGGCCTATGTACTGCAGTGGATCACCTTAGGTTGACATGATGAATGACGACTCTAAACAGGTTTTTTTATAAAAAAAAAATAAGAATGAGCAGGATCAGAGCAGCTAAAAAAATTATAAACAGTTCAAGGTTAAGAACCTTGGACTGTTTATGATTTTTGTTTTTTTTATAATTTAATTACGCATAGTATACCTAATGATGATAGTTTTTGTAGCTTGCTTGGCCATTTTCAAGGTTTAGTATCTAGTTTAAATGTAATTATGTAACTCTATGAAAAATACATTATTAAATAGACTCACGCCTGTTTCCCCGAAGGGGTAGGCAGGGGCATATTAAACGCCCACTTTTCGCCAGTGTTTTGATCCCACGTAATAGGTGGCGAGCCTATTGCCGCTTATCGGGATATTTTGTTTGCCAGAGCCTCGTTTGTTGATCGGCAGGTGCACCACTTGCAGGTGAGGTTGGCTTGGGACCCTAAGTTCTTGGTGGGAACCCTATGCATATATTACTGTAAATAATACTTAATAATGCTGTGTGTGAACATGTAGAGCAAGAAACCAACTACCACCTGCGATTTGATAAACCATGCAATTTGATACTCGCAAAAAAATACTGTTTCCTTTGAAGGATGATATGTGAGGGTATTGAAATTAAAAATCACTCTAATTTCAATAGGGAAAACTGTTGGAATGTTCCTCTAGCTTGAAACCCTGTCATAAGGCTAATGGAACCCAGGAAGGACAAAGTCACCAGAAGACCTAAGAACACTGAGCTCATTCTGCATAAATAGTAAACCCAATAGTTGAAAATGTTCAGAGAGATGATGATAACTTATACATTCAAGAAAAAGACAAATACCACCTCAATACCTATGCTATGACCATAAATCCTGTAAAGAATTTTGAAACATTGGCTAGTAATTCATTAAAAAATGTAGTTACTAGATCATTCGGTTTTAATGTAATAACTCAGTGAAACCAATTTAACGCAATAAAATCCGTAACCTGCAAATTAATTTCAAAGTTTAATTTCAAAATTTATAGCCTTTTCAAAGTTGTCTGAGTTCCGACCCATCAAACAAAAATTTAATATTGTTGTTAAAATATAATAATAAAATCACACACATTGAGAAATGGCGCACATACAACATTCTCATCTTCTGTGGGTGTAATATTACACCTCTGCCTACCCCTTTGGGGATACAGGCGTGACTGCGTGAGTCTAGAATAAAAAATACAACCTTTTTAATAAATTGAACAACACTTAAAATTGCCATATTTAGAATATCTACAATGGAAGTGGAAGGTCACATTATGATAATTTGATTTTTAATACATTTATTATGACCTGATGAACACACATTTATAAAAAATTACTTACTGCTTTTGAAGATTACAATATAATAAAAAAATTAATAAGCTATAAAACAAATTTATATCAATTAATTTCAGATTTTATTGGGTTCAGAACCAGAAACAAGTGTGACCCTTTTGCTTATTTGTTAAAAACATGATCACAAAAAAATTATGAATTAGACAAGTCCTGATCTCAAAGTAATATTCTAACTTAAACACTGTTGGTAGATAAGTTTTATAATGCTTGGTTTAATACTGTAGATAATTAGTTAACTGGAAATAAGATACCTACTTATAATATTGCACCGCTTACAAGAAAAGAATCAATGAGCTATTAAAATTCCACATCTGAGGCCAACATTTTAACCCCCTAAGATAAGGATCAAAGTTTGCATGGAGAAAACATAATACATGCATATATCCACATAAAGCCTATTTATTCAATTAGGTGTAATATCCATCATAGCTAAAAAATAAATATAATAATAAAAATGATTAAATTGACCTAGAAAGAATGTTTGGTCATGGGTACGGAATATATGTATATAATATTTACAGATGGGCAACATCCTTGTTTAAATAGAGCTTATTTGATGCTGTCTGAATGGCCAAATAAAATGTGTCTGCTGCTATTCTACTTTTAAGGATTAATTTATGTTGCAGTGTGTATTAACAGAAAGAAACTGTATTTTGAATATAAATTAAGTATTAATTTAATAGGAATACACAAATAATACTTAGAATAAAATTGATTATACAATTAAATTATAGTCATGATTCTGGTAAGGCTCGACCGAGATTGGTTTTTTGTTCTCGGCCGAGACCGAGACCGAGAATAAAATAATATCTCGGCCGAGACCAAGAGCAGAGACCGAGAAACGATAAAGCGCGGAATAAAACATTTAAATGCTGTTATTTTTTTAATACAGTACTAACTGTTTAACAAAATTAACCGTTTTAATATTCAAAGTTAAATAACATTATATTATAACATAAAAAAAGCAGTTTTTCGGCATTTTCGCCCTTCAAAGAGTGTCGCCTCTCGTCATACAATTGTCCAGCTTTGCTAAACAGTTGTTCACTTGCTACGCTAGTAGGCGGCGCAGATAAAAACTTATTTGCTGCAGGCCGTAGCACCTTATAAGGTGATGAAAACCAACACTCCAAACTATTAACATTTCTTTGCAGTCTTGGCTCTCTAAGAAAGTTTTCTAGCGCTATTTCGATCATAGAGCTTGAACTGTATTCGAGATTGGTCATTGGCTTGTTTTCCAACTCAACGGAATCATGAGCTGCCCATAAGTTGGATTGATTTGTTGCAGCCATGTTTGATGAGTTAGTTGAAGACGCCCATGTCGTCTCACGAGAATCTGATCCTACATTGAGAGTGAGTGTCTCGATGACATGAAGCTTATTACACCAATCGACATCGCGCTGCGGCGCTTGGCGCGCGGTAATATTTAAATGCCAATCCGAACAAAATTACAATCTCGGTCATAACCGAGAATCTCGGCTATACTTAATTAGCCGAGAACCGAGACAAATTTCTCGGTTGGATTTGTAGCCGAGAATGCCGAGACCGAGAACGAGATCTCGGTCGAGCCTTAGATTCTGGGAAAGAAAGGAAGCAACATTATATGTTTAGGTAAAAACAATGTTATTCTGCCTATCCTAATGTATATTTTTAGTAAAGAGCCCAGGATGTCTGTGGTACAACAAATCAATAATAAAGATGCATTTGTAATGATAAGGTCATTTAAAATCCTATCACTTGTCTTGAAATAAAGTACTGCCTGAAGTCAAGTATGCAATATCACCTTGTAATCACTTTCTAGTAGAGAAATATATCAGATAAAGGGGATATTAACCCTAAATAAGATAATGGATTGATAAGAATGCACAAGTTTTTACTAGTTCAATACAAATACTTTCTATAGTTGAAGCTATACTCACTTTACTGTTTCTAATTTTGTAATAAAGAAGTGAGCAAAATAAGTCAGCTAAGAAATAAAATCTATAATAATAGAGTAATTCTTCAGACTTACCTCAACAACAGACAGTAGCGCTACTTTCACAACCACATAGCAGAATCCAAGAGCCTTTTTGGCACTGCGCAGACGTAGTAATGAGGCTACTCCATGTAACACTGCTAATATTGCTCCAACCAGCACATATCCAGCCAAAGCTGTAAGTGGTCCAGCAAATGGGCCTTCTGCTGTCAAACCAGCCAATGCAGCTCCTAATCTTCCAATGTGATAAGGGCAAAATGCAAACACTACTATGAACAATGTGTTCAGAGAAACAACCCAAAACACATGTTCTAGAAACACCATGGAACCATCCAATCCTAGCAGACGTGCCCAGGTCAACTCTTCAGCCGCAGCACGGTCCCATTCCATAGGATTCCAGTTGGCCTCATCACCAACCAGAGGGTCTTCACCCACTTCACCATTCACTTCATCCCTGGCTCCAACCTCATCAACTGCCCCTTCATTGACTCTATCATTATTATTATCTTGCAATGGTATATCTTCAGGCACTGGTGGAGGTAAATTTTCTCTTTCCATCCAGTCAGGGCCTCCACCATGCATAATCTGTTCTCTCAACCAAACCAGACCAATAAAAGAGAACAAGGTACAAGTAACAACAAAACATCCTGAGAAAACATCTTTGGCTAGATTTTCTGCAGAAACAATGTCAAATGGTAGCGAAATAACAGGATCCAAAGAGCCAGAGAAAAGACTGCGATACGTTCTACACGCAGTTAGTGGGACAATACCAAGCCAGGCCAAAGCAACCAAAGTATAATGTAGCCAATCTTTCACAGCTGATGCCACCGATGTCACGAGCCCACCTACAACATCGCGGATGGGGAGCCTGCGCGGCATATCAGGCGAATAGATGGGCATAAACGAGAATCGGTGTCCACACAACTCGCAAATCTCCTTTCTGGAGTATCTCATCCACTGTACCAAGCACTCCTGGTGGATCCATTTTATAGAACCCGTGCATATGCATGGATGAAACAGCGGTCGATCGGAGGACGCTTCCGAGCGACAGAACCGGCAGAAATCCGCGCCGGACGAGTCCGAATCCATCATTATCTTCAATCCAGTTTGTCTGGTTGATTATGCGATCTGCGAAAGTTATCACGCGATTAGGGTTTAAAAGGAAACTGTTTATCACTTTCAATCAATTAAAGCTAGTGAAATCACACACCTTGACACGTAAAACTAATAGATAGCACAAAATACAATAGATTTTAGGAAAAAATAAGTATTTTCTCTTTGTTTGACAACCAGACAGGTACAGCAATGGAATGTAGCCAGAACTATAAATAAAAAAAAAACTACCACATGGACTAAAGTTGTCAGCTGTGCTCACAGATCTGTGCTTTGAGAAATGTTATTCACACATCTATGGATCTGTGAAAGGAAGCCGAAAAATATGGCAACACTTAGTGTGAAGGCTGAATGCAGGTGGGTAGTGAAGACCACTAAGCAAGTGTCAGTGTGTCAAGAACAGCTGATTACTGCGATTGTAGTATAATTTTGTGCGAATCACTCACAATATTCACTAATGCTAGTCACTTGCACTCGCACGGATCAAAAATGCTTTCCTTTAGGTGAAAGGTATTTCATATTTGTACCTCGTTTTTTTATGAAATATGTGATAAATCTTCTTGACTATGATTTAATCATAGTCTAGTCTACATCAGGGTGTGTGACCCAAAGAAATATAACCTAAGGCATAGAAGTAACACTAAATAACAACAGCGGTTGCTATGATTGATATCTTCTTTCTAATGGCACATGCAGTATGATAGAAAGAGCTGTCGATAGGTTTAGCAGCACGCTCTTATAGCAGAATCGTGGTAGGCAAACAGTAGACAAAACATAGAGTTAGGAAACCGAGTGTTGTTCGTAACAGTGATGATTTATCGATAAATATTTTTGGTCAAATGTCTAACTTTAGTATGTGTCGATATATTTAAGCCGTATAAATAAACAACTAAAATATTGAAATTGTAGTTTTTGCTGTTGACGCCGGACAGTGCTTTGCAAAGACTTGCCAGACAGACAGTACTAAAAAAATCACGTGTTTAAAGGCCCGCACAAACTATCTGTCGTGACTTACTGTCGCGACAGTAAGTCGCGACAGAAGTGTAAGGCCTTGCCACACGATACAATTTTACCACTGATCAAATTTTCAATCGAATTGGCTTTGCCCGTCTACACGACACAATCAAATCACTGATTTGCATTCCGCCCACCCGATTGGTTAAAATCTGGTGGTACCGCCCACCCGATGAACTTGAGTTGGACGACTGGCGTCTACACGTCACGATTTCATCAAGTGATTTAGTCAAGTTGGACGTAAAATTGTGCCGTGTGGCAAGGCCTGTATCTGGACAAGGAAAATCCATTCAAGTGTGCACAATATCGGACGTCTGTCGCGGACGTGATCTTGAGCGTTCAGACGTCCGATAGCAATCTGGAAAAATGACAGTAAGCGTCTGCGGACGTTTACTGCCATCCGTATATTGTCCATGGTACGGCCTTAATATTGATTTTATACCGAATATAGTCAAAAATTTTAAATTCACTTTCAATTCAACAGTTCTGCATTACTTCAAGGTATACCAATAATATAATTTAATAGTGCTAACTGCTAGTGCCCTGAATTAAGAAAAATATGCTCCTACCTAGCCTTAGTGTATTGCATAGACAGCATGGCGTGTCTATGGTTGTATCGGACGCGGACGCGACAGAAAGCCGCGTCCGAAAGGGTGTGCACACTATGTGTCGCGACAGTAAGTCGCGTCCGAACAGTTTGCGTGCGCCTTCATTGTTCGTTTTAGCCATAAAATCTATTGACAAAAAGTATTAATAAACTAATGAGCGATGCGTTGCGATGCGATGCTAAGAAACTGTCACTTAGATTATGTATTGTACGAATTATACCAGATTGGCTAATGCGGCACGGCAGGCTTTGGCAATTTGTTTGCGTCGCATCATATCACGTTGATTTTTTTTGAGTTGTAGGTAATCCGACTGCCACGCCGAAGCTTGCGGGTTTGATTCCCGCTCAAGTCAAACATTTGCGTGTATGAATATGGATGTTTGTCTTGGTCTGGATGGTACTATGTGTAATATTTAATATATTTACAGAAAAGTATATATGCATGTTTATCGATTGTCTAGTACCCGTAGTACAAGATATGCTTAGTTTGGGACCAGATAATGTTGTGTGAATGTGAAAGAATATTATATTTTATGGTAGAATATTATGTAGCGGACTACAAGGCGAGACTTCTTTGATCAGTCAGGATAGCACTAATATGATAAATAATATAGAAGTAGGTAGATTAATCAAAATCGTTGTAATTATTATATTTTATTAATATGTTCAAACTAAAATTACACACTTTTTGTTTAGCTTTGGATAAATAATTCTACCGGGTGTGCAATGTCCGGGCTTAAATGTAATGTAAGCACAGCTTTCGGTTTTAAACGACGCCAGGTGCTTTCTGTCTTTAAAAAACAGTCTTTATCAAAATGACGTGAACAAATATGATGGTACTTCTGCTAAATCAAACTAGGCCGTCCAACGGCATTTATCCAAAGTTTTCTTGTGACGTCATTAATAGGCAACCTGTAATAAAAAACACCTTCTTAATAATGAAAAAATGCTACTCGCATCCCTAATCCATCTACTATTTTATAGATGCAGAAATGTAAGCCTACACACACGCGCTTACACTGGAACACTTGGCTTTAGGTTAATAGACGCTACTTTTAAGGTAGGTATCTAAGTAAATTATGTACATTAAACTGCGCTTACTATCAAACGCGCGATAGAAAATTAGACCGCTGGATGTCTTTGTTTATTGTCAACTTAGCAACCGCGGCTACCCGCTGTCGCTTCCAGCTACAGTTTTACATTCATGTCCGATAGTTAGTTTCCGTATTTATCCCTCATTCAAAAAACATCGATATCTCCTTTCACTGTCAAATCCCATCACTAAGGCTATTAAATCAATAAATGTACAAAATAACAAAATGTGAGTAAAATTCATAACACATACGTATGCAAGCTGTTCCTTTGATTTGCAATACAATGATATTGTGTAAACTTAACACTCATTATAGCATTAATACGAGAAAAGTAAATACATTTGTAGGAAAATTCCGACTCACTGCTAGAAGATAAAGTTTCTCCTGTTATTTCCGTTCCGAGAATAGCGGAATCCACATCCCGATATCACATACACGATGTGTATTAATTAATGAGTACACTATTTAATTATTATAAGCTTACTTACTATTTAAATGCAAAAAAGTTATTAAAAATGTAAACACAAACATCCAACAAATTTTACACTGTTGACAGATCACAGCACGGCTATTTAGAGAATGTAGTCAAAGATATGAGTATGTAAAGAGTATATGCCTCTTTAAATGAGACGCGTAATTTGACGTTATGATTAACCAACTAAGACCAACTGACATTACATGTTGCACGTTCGGTATAAGGAAATTTATAGGGCATGTTCTCTCTAGTCTAAACGTCCAACCTCTTTGGTGTGACCATGTGTGTGACACTTATTAAGGTTATATTTCTTTGTGTGACAGACAGCTGACAGTGACAACTGTGACAAGTTGTTAGTTGACATTCAAATTTCATTATCAGTGTGTGCGTGTCGATCGTGGTGTGAGAGGATTGGGCATTGCAAAATATTTCAAGTTTTCCAATTTATGTTGCTCCACGTCCACAGTAAATATGTAGAGTGTGGAGTTTTAAGTTCACTTCGTTCAAGGTGCGTACTAATTACTTTTACGTATAGAATTGTGTTTTATCACGGTCGTGATTAGAAAACAAAAGTTTATTGCCGCCAATATTTTCACGTTCACGTTATAACTGTTCTACTAAATTGTGTTGTATTGAATAGCATTGATTAATGCTCTTCATGTAAGAAGTGTAATTCAGTGTGTCATACCACAAAACAGTTGTTGCCTACTAACCTAGCTATTTTGTTATTTTTGCTTATGCCAGCAGCATGTATTCGTCTCGTATAGGCTTGTTTTGCAAATGTTCAAGTTTCCTTATATTTATTTTTTTGCAGCATTTGTCATTTAAAATTTTGCTGCTTTTTGTTTTGATACTATTGCTATTTTATTTAGATACAAAGCTGAAAGGTTGGTTTTGGCTGAACACAATAATTTCAGAAACTACTAGTTCAAATTGAATAATTTTCCCCTACATTGGATGTATAGAGAAAGGCTATATATATATAACATCACACTTTGAGCCACAGGTGTAAAGTAGCATCCCTAAATATTATGGGTGTAACTGCAGGCTCAACTAATTTAAATAAATATGAATGAAAAGAAATAAACTTCTTATGCATACTAGTATCTAATGGTTCCATGTCTTAACTTATTGATTATTGTTATAATCATTTTATCTAATCCTAATTGATTATCTTGTTTAATATTGCTTCATTAACATAAGCTCATATAACTGGTACCTTATTATTACCACTTTGCTAAGTGTTGTAGAAAACACTTAGTATCCAAATCTGGCTGTTCTTGCATTTGCTCTGTTATGGTTATTTTTTCAAAGGTATTAAAGTTGAAGAAGTTTAGTAAGTGAAGTGTAGATGTCTATGAATCCCAAGTCTGAATATTTTATTATAATTTTTGATTGTACAAAACAAGCAACAAACTGAAAAATGAAATCAAACATGCAACAGCAATATGTAGTAATATATTTTCTCCTTCTCTGTCAAATGATATCTGTATATTTATACAATATTAACAACTAATAAAGCTAGCAAAACATGAAAATAAAAGTTGTCACTTCAATAAAATACAGTACATCTATTTTCATAACAGTAATACTAAGTACAATTGTTACTATATTAGGGTTAACTTCTTGCCTAAAAAAATCATCCCATTTGTCTGACTTGTTTCAAATTCCATTTGCATGAAATGTGAGGATCCCTTAAATAATAACTAAATTATTTTGATTCCAGATATAACTCAACAAAGCTGCAAAGCGTTATGAGTTTTGAATGAAGTCAAAAGATCTGTGATAGCCATGAATCAACCGCAAGATACAGTGATACGCATTGATGTGCCAGGCACTAAGACCATCCAGAAATCAGAAAAAGCAGAGATTAATGTCCTATGTTGTAACATTACTCAATTTAGCCAATTCCAACAGTTTATATTCTGTTCAATATTGATATTTATACTTTACTTAATATATGGATATTACTTAGAATTAATATTCTCTAACCCCAAAGTGAAGCCAGTCAGTTTGTATATAACACTAGTGCAGTTTTTAATGACTATGACATTGAGTTATATCGAAGCTCTTTCAAGGAATCCTATAAAACGAAAGTAAGTTGTTTATGTTTTATACTTTACTGCGTAGCAACATGTTGATAAGATTATGGAATAGAGTAGTAAATGTTGGTAGTAGTACCTAATGCTGCTTGCTTGTTCTCTTTACTTAAGTACTTCACAGAATGTTGTGGGACCCACGCCCATACAACATCTTTTAGCATTGCTGGTCTTTGATGAACCATAGGATTTAAAAATAAATGTGGATAAGACCGAGTACTTGTACTGAGACACTACAGATGCCAAGTTCATTTGCATAGTCAGAAACATTGAGTGCTGACTGATCAGGTTAGGTACTTGGGATCGTGCCCTCGACGTCAAGGTACGACACGCATTTTGGCGGCCTGGGCTAAATGGCACCGAGCCCCAGTAAACGAAATAGGCCTAAAAATTCTGGCTTCACGTCGTGAGGGTATTATACGCGTGCCAATTGACTCACCACTAGAAACAACCGTGCGAAGTGGTGGAGAAACTGTAGGAAAGTAGACACCGTTCTCCAAGGCCCTTCGTCTTGGTGCAGCCGTAAAATTGCTGAGATGAGGATGATGATTATTGAACTTTTTTATTATGCTTAACTATATATAGGGTATCTGGAATTACTTGTTCACTATTGTCGAACTTTATTATTGAACTATTGGATAGCTGGATAGTAGACAATATCACTTGACAAATATCAGACTAGACAAATAATAAATCTCTAATTTCAATCTTCAAAACACCATGGCTCTCTTGTGATGTGATAGAACCTAAAGTTTAACGCCACCTACGCAGATCCAACTACATTTATTTACATCATACTACATTATATTATGGATATAGTGAACATAATAAATACAGTTTGATACTATTAAAGCTTTCATCTTTTTCAGAGTACCAATCAGAACCTATGCAATGCTAGCTGCCCTGACTTTAGGAACAATGTCTCTCTCAAACTTAGCGTTGAGTTACCTCAATTATCCAACACAGCTGATCTTCAAGAGCTGCAAGCTGATCCCAGTGATGATTGGCAGCATCATCATCCTCGGCAAGAGGTACGGTTTCCTGGACTATGTGGCAGCTGTCGTCATGTGCGTGGGGCTCACTATGTTTACATTAGGTAAGACATTTCCTTTGTAGACATGTTTAAAAGCGTTTAAAAACAGAAGATAAACTTAGACTTAGATAGATAGATTTACAATTCTATATTGTGTTAGAAAGAAGTAGTCTATATCGCGATTTCAAGCGTTTCGCATTCGGTCTTGCACTCCACATAATATGTAATATATTTTTTATTATTTCATATATCGTAATATATTTATTTAATTTATTATTAATCTTAATATTATATAACTGACAGACACGCTACAGCCGAAACTATAGGACGCAGGAAGCTGAAATTTGGCATGTATGTTCCTTGGGGACTGTAGGGGTGCACTAAGAAGGGATTTCTCGAAATTCCTACGGGATCGGCCAAAACGGGTAAATTGAAAAAAATGCAGGCGTAGCTGCTGGCGTCCTCTAGTTTATTTATAAAAACGGTCCCAACAGAATATCAGCGCCATCTTGTGTCACAAGATGGCATTACGCTGAGTTGGGATCCGATTCTGTTTATGTTAAGTTAGTTTTTAAGTTTTCTCTCTTTCTGTAGCATGCTTACATAAGCCGAATAAGTGAGTTTTTCTTGCTTTTCTTTCTTTCACATTTCAATTCTCAAGCTGAGCTGTTCCTTAGTTGATATCCCCTAATATAATAAAATAAAAATAAAATATGTCCTCCCTAAAACCACCTACCAACCTGTAATTGCAGCTTTAGATAACAATAAATTTAAGAGATTTAGGCACTTAAGATAATAAGTACCTACTTCATTCATTACAGTTTCATCATCTCAGCTGGATAGGCATTATACGGTAGTAGAGCCTTGCTGATTTCAGCATGAATGGGCCGCCTCGACCGGGGAAGTACTACCCTCTCACAGAAAATCGACGTAAAGTAACAGTACCCAAACTGTTGCGTTTCGTTCGGTGAGTGAGAGTGCCGGAGGACCTATCCCCTATTCCTTCTCCCTCATCCCACTCCTCATCCTATCCCTTTTCCCAACCCCAAGGGGCGGCAACGCACTTGTGACTCCTGTGGTGTTGCTTGTGTCCATGGGCGGCAGTAATTGCTTACCATCAGGCGATCCGTGTGCTCGTTTGCCGCCTAATGCCAGAAAAAAATAAAAACATAAAAAAAATGTTATTGGTATTATATCGGAAGTAATTTAACTGGGACTTATGTACTGACTATTACTGACCGCTAATGAATACTGCTTGCTTAACCTTTCGGGTTTATTATACCTACAGCTTTGCCATTTCAGCGGATTCCAGCACATCACCAAACTTCGACGTGGTAGGCGTGATAGTGATATCGCTGGCGTTGCTATGCGACGCTATAATCGGCAACGTGCAGGAGAAGGCGATGAAACAGCACCAGGCCAGCAACAACGAAGTCGTGTTCTACTCGTACGCGATAGCCTCTGCGTATCTGCTGGTCATCACTGGTGTCAGTGGCGTACTGGTTGACGGATTCGTTTATTGTTCGAAGGTATAGTAAAGCTTGCGTAATAAAAAAAAATTTAAATGTCTCTTGTAGATGTTAACAGCCAGTTCAACTATAGCAGCGGCGGCGGCAGCGATTTCGATTTCATGTCGCGCTCTAATCTGCCGCGCCCGATGATGCAACAGAATAGTTCTCGCCATGGACATCGAAATCGCTGCCGCCGCCCGCCGCTGCTGTTCATGAACGCGCCGTAAAGCCTATATCAAAGGCGGAGCCAAGTGAAGAAGGAGAGACGTTTAATGTATACTGCTTGATTGATGATGTCACCTGTACGTATTTTATACAATACCCTATGACCTTTATAACGAATGATATTTATAACGAAGTTGCTCATTTGATATCCCATCAAATACACTATTGGTTAATTCAAGGTAGGTTCCATAAACCTACCCTGAATTAACCTCGAACAAACCCTTTAACTCGAAAACTGGATCTGTCCTTGGCCTACAGACGATTAGTACATAGTGCCAAGGAAATTGCCATGTAGATATTGAAGCTGGTTACAATGACGCAGAGTATGAAATACGACGTTGGTGAATATATGTAGGTGGGTATATAGAGTGCCCGGTAATGGCAATAGGCCCGCTATTATGTGGGACCTAAAATTCATAATATGGTGAAATGTGGGCCTAATATATGTATAATAAACCTCTGCCTACCCCTTCGGGGATACAGGCGTGAGGATAAAAAAGAAAAAGGATAGGATGTTAGCGAGGAAGGTGCTCAGAGAGAACCTTGGCGTACGATAAATTTTAATAAAATGCCCGCAGCTGCGCCCTCACATTTTATTTTCATTTTACCGCTTCCCAAGGAATATACATGCCAAATTTCAGTTTCTTGCGTCCAATAGTTTCCTCTGTGTGTTGTCTGTCAGTCAGTCTGTAACGGAAGAATTATCTATATGATGATAACTCTTTTCCAGAATGCTAGCGCAATGTACAGTGACATCTTCTCGCTAAGTTTGAGCGGGTACTTGGGTCTGCAGGCCGTGCTCACTCTAGTGCGTATATGTGGCGCCACCGTCGCCGTCACAGTGACCACGTTCAGGAAAGCGCTTTCAATCATCATATCCTTCCTGCTGTTCTCCAAACCGTTTGTCTTCCAGTAAGTACTTATTTCAGACAGGTAGCTTTTCTATTGAAGCTTTATGTGGGAACCGTTTATAAATTGTTTGCCAACATGCTTTTATTTTCATATCTTTGCTTTATTCTGTCTAACAGTTTGCAAATGAATTAGCGAATTATTGTCATTTGTGAAATAGTAAGGCAACTCTACTACTATCGGGTCGTCCAAAGAATTGACTCTCGTCCCATTGCTGGCCTCTTTTATTATGAGAAAGGTTAGGCCATAGCACATGAGTAGATAAACGGAACAGAGACACAGCTTCATACAACAGCGCGAATCGGTTGCACTACTACAAGCACGTGGGTTATGTGTGCGTGACCACTGGCCGCTTGTCGTGTACGCGGCCGAGACTGGAAAAAACCGGTTTACGTAGGCACAAGCAGTTGACAATCTTAGGGTTATTACGACGCACGTTGTTTGTTATGTAAGTTGCAAGTTTTAATATTTTAATGTAAAAACGTGGTGTTTTATTTTTAATAATGGTTGTTTATTGTACTGTGTGTATGAATAATACTAGATGAAATAATTCAGTCATTATAAAGATTTTAGCGATGGTAACGTACAATTGGGTTTTTTAATTAGGTATACCTCCTGATAATTTTGTCGCATTTGTTGAATTGTTCGAGCAAAAGTTTCGCGAATATTTCGATCTTGAAATAAATATTGTCAATGTTGGTAACGAAATACTTAACATGTTTGCATGTTGTCCACCAGGATCTCCTAGCCCAATCCCCCAGAGGATCCTCATGAACTCATTAGTTGTGAAATTGTGTAAAAGCAATTAATGTTTACAAAACCAATGACTATCAGAAAGTGATCAGCCATCGATAGGGATTACAAAAAACAGGTGCGTGCGATTTTCGACCTTATTGACGTAACTCAGAATTTATAATTTTATTAACGTATCAATGTCAGAAAGCAAGAATATACAAAAAAAGTCTGTCATGAATTGTCAATAAGGTCGAAAATCGCATGCACCTGTTTTTTGTTAGCCCTATCGATGGTTGATCATTTTATAGTCATTTGTTTTGTAGACGTTCATTTGTCTTACACAATTTCTTTTTAAACTTATTTTAGGTACCTATCCCCGCGGTAAAACTAGTGGCACATAATAGCTAAAGGAGATGTTGTATGTTAATTAGCAAAATAGATCATATTACCAGAAAATATTCAACACTATTAGTGGTATCGTTGGGAATGTCAAATAAATCACGTCGTCACGTCGTGTCCTTGGTAACAAATGTATATTTTTATTCCGTGCTTTTAAAAGTTTCAGGTACATGCCTTTGTTGGTTCCACTCGCTATTTTATTTACAACTGTACTTCTGCCGTATAGCGAATCCGTCAAGTCCAAGAATCTGCCCAATCTACGAATCTGTCGAGTTGGGAATCTGCCAAATCACGAATCTGTCCAATCCAGAATCTGTCGTATACCGAACAAGCGATTTGTCTTAACCTATTGTGACAACCCTACCAAAATAGGTAACAAATTTACAAGCTCTTAAGAAGCTGTCTCTCTGTTCGGTTTATTTACTCATGTGGCCATAGTCCACCACGCTGGCCAAGTGTGAGTTGGCAGACTTTACATGTCTTTTGTGTTTTTTATTGGAGAACTTTCAGACATGCAAGTTTACTTGTTTTTCAAATTAATTGTAACTAAATTAAAACTATGGTAAATATTATACTACTTAATTAACGTAGAGCTATGGACGATTAACGACTAAAATTCGAATATATAACACAATTTTCTTTTTTTTTTCGTGTCGATGGCAACACTTTTCATACCGTTTTAGCCCAGTACTCGGCAACGCGTATGGCATTTGGCCTTGCTTGATACGTGTTGTCAAGTGTGCACGAGTCTGGGCTTGTGGTGCACGTCAGCATATGGCTCATTGTCTGTGGTGATACGCCGCAGTCGCACTTATTTTCGTTTGGGTGGATATAGCCCCACCTTGACAGATTATCTTTGGATCTGCCGACCTGGGTGCGCAGCCTGTTGAGTGCCTTCCAAGTTGGCCAAGGAATTTTATATCCTGGAGGTAACTTTTCTGTCGGTGGAATGAAGGTGGGGATGGAAAATAACACAATAAAAATTAACTATTGTTTTAAAGGATATGAAAATAACTCAAGACAAAATTTACGCTAAATAAAACTTAATCTATTTCTTATTTCCAGATACGCCTGGTCAGGCATGCTAGTCGTGCTGGCTATATACCTGAACCACTACAGCAAGAAACATCCCAACTACGTGCCAGGGTGTGTGCAGAGCTGTTGGCGATACATGGAGTCTATGTACCAGTCAGAGTACAGGTATCTAAAGATAAAGAGCAAAATGTATGCAGATACAGTGTAGTGAGATTATTTATAGTATTTTAACACTTTCACGGACAGTAAATGCCTATAGGCGTGATAACAATAAAATTTCAATTGTGTCTCGTTTACTGTCCGTGAAAGTGTTAACTGTATATTTAAATATATTGTCTTTATTTAAGTAGACTAATATTTGACCAGTGATGACATAAAGTGGTTCCTTGACTGTTACTTTATTATGTAAAAGTCAAAACTTCGAAGTTTATTCTAGTATTTTTCCGCACAAAATAAAAAATATAACCTTTTTGGGTACCTTAGAGCAGAACTATGTATCTCAAACTATTTATGTATTCTATTATATCAAAAAAGCTCAGGATACTGACATGAAGGTATACCGAAGAATATAATATGAACTACTGATTAAATTAATGAAATATAAGCAAAACATGTCTACAATTGCTTATTATCCGCTCAAATGGCAGAATTTCCGAGCCAATATGGCGTCAAGTGGCGGGCAAATATTGTGCCATTCGTGATCAGACATATTATGTCTGCTTGCCATTTTAAGCATTTGGCATGTATGTTCCTTCGGGACCGTAGGGGTGCACTAAGAAGGGATTTCCCGAAATTCCCACGGCATCGGCCAAAACGGGTAAATTAAAAAAAATGCAGGCGTAGCTCTGCTGGCGCCCTCTAGTATCTCATAAATAATGTGTTTATTTATTTGTTACCTTTATGTACGTATCCTGAAGATACACAAAAACATGAGATATGTACCTATATATTTCATTATTCATTCTATGTTGTGTGCAAACACTAGTACACAAAATCTAAGGTTTTCAATACTTTTATTGTTTAGTTTTCGTGTCACAAAATAAACCAGTTGATTAAGTTCAATTTAGTACCCGCCTGAATTTTAAGAGCTTAGTATTTGGATAGTAGCTTATTTACTAAATTTTATTACTATATGCCATACATCTTTCCCAGTGTACTTTTGTACCTATTATTATGAAATATGTAGAATCTTTATTATTGCAATTGTCACAAAAATAATGGTATTATTTTATTTGTTGTTAAGTTCCAGATATTTAATTTTAATTACGTGTATGATTGTTTTTATTATAAATACATTCTCATATTGAAATAACTCAATATTATTTTAAATATTTTATAATAATTTATTGCATTGGAGTCAATTGGAATTTTAAATTTGTATACTTATGTCTTTTGTAGTTGCACTTCGTAATTAACATACATATATTATGCATTCTCAATTGAATTTTACATCATAATATGTAGGTGTACAGATCTCTAAACATAATGTTATATTTCAATGTTGTGTGTAACTTAAAGTGAAATTAAGTGTTAAAAATAAATGTTATTCTCCAAACAACTGATGCACTTTTAAAACCAGTAATAGTAATTATTTATTCACTGTATTCTTAGATACAAGATCTATCTATGTATTAGGTAATCCACTCCCAGTAAAGTCGCAGTGAAATACTTTATAATTATATATTTGAGATGGGTGTGAAAGACAGCTATGTATGTATATTACTATATTTACATATATACAGATACGATAAAACTGTTCTAGAGACTTACTTTAAAAATTAATTCCTTCCATAAAATAATTTCAAGAGACATTAACAGTTTTGCCAAATTGTATAATTTTATTGTATATTTTTTATAAGTTTGCTTCATATCTCAGATGTCATTTTGAACATTTAATTTAATAATAAGACCGCAGATAAGATATCCGTGCTTTAAAAATACATACAATGAACTACCAGCATTAGGCACTTCGCTGCTTCACAGCGTTGCTTAGCAACTGAATTTGTTGTGTGTTCAAAGATTAGCCGCGCGCCTCTAGCGGCGAATTTGGAAGTTGTCCGGGTACGACACTTGACAGCTTTCAATACAACTTTGCTTCGAGGTTATAGTGGTAATAGGGTTCTTTCCAACTAGTCAACAAGCACTTTTAATGAAATTTCAAAAACGACCTCTGCTAAGGGTTTTGTATGAAATATGACGTAGTGACGTCATAGTGTTTTGCTGTCAAGTAGAATACTTATTATCAATAAATTGACGATAAAAAATGTTAAATTAGGTTTTAGGCCTCCCTCACATTGTTCACGAGCGTTCCTCGTGCATACGCTCGGCGTCCGTTTGGCGTGCGCCCGGCGTTCACTTTGTACTACAGAGTGAACGCCGACACCCGATATGAGGTCGGCCTTAACATTAATTGATGAATTAAACTACTATTATTTTGACATGTTTCACTAGATAAAAATACTTGTATAATTTATTTCACTTGCAGGAAACTTCCCTATTGTATTGAGCTGTCAAAAGTGTCGTACCCGGTCAACTTCCAAATTCGCCGCTAGAGGCGCTAGTTAGAATCTTAGCATCGCCAATAGCTAATGGCGATACTTTTGAGAATTAGGCTATTTTGAGACGAAAGTATATCTCTTCTACATAATTATATAATTACTACCAAATTGATTCTGGTCAGTAAATAGCGGTTCAAAAACTGCACATGTCTTTTCAAGCAAGCTAACTGCTCAAGCAGACCTCTCGTGTCTTTATTTTATTTGTATTGAGATTGTTATTTCCTCTTGCATTTATTTAATAGAGCATGTGATTTCATGTATGACGCTGATAATGTTATTGACTGTGACTGACTTTTTAACTTAGCTGGTCAGTCTCTTGGTATTAAGAGAATTGGCATTGTAGAAAATAGACAATGTTTGGCTCTCATAGGTCATGTTTAGTGAAATATGTATGTTTTCAATGTCTATGTTGTTCGTGGATATAGGCCAAATATATGTCGATGTTTACATTATTAATGTAATAGATAGATAAATTAATACTTAGCTCATAAGTATGTACGCATTTTAAGCATTTGGAAAATGCATTGTGATCGAATCTAAAGTGTAAATAAAATACATTATTTATATCAATGACATTTATTTCATTGTATGTACAAAATCTTAAAAATCTAAACGTTTTCATACAAAAGTGTCCAAATTTAACGTGTTTGAATATTTGGAATGTTATTTAAGACACTATTTTCATTGGCTTTATACATTTTCTAGGACGACAAAACGATTAATTGGTTAAAGCATTTTAATACTTTTGAGGCGTATAACACAAACATGAAGTTAAATTTTGTTACAATAGAACAGATCGATGGTCAGTTGACAAGAATCCAATTAATTATAACTATTAACAATATTTCGTAGTCTATACATGCGTCAAAAATGGGAATATTGGTCAAATGAATTAACGTTATACAGGTCACAAGGTCTAACTATGCTATAAATTAAATATGCTTCTCTCTACACTTATCATTCGCTCTTAATGTACAATTAACTCTTTGGTATATGGTCCTAAAGCTAATATTATTTGTCTTTTTACACGAGGGTAGTTGGCCCCTTTGCAAATGTGTGGAGCAAAGTTGAGCACAGTTATCACAAGTAATTAACTCTATTTCGTGTTCAGGGGGGCTACGAGACCAAATCATTATGTTTACTCTATATCTGTATGCACGAGAGCTAGTTGCAAAGGAGCCTTTATATCAGTTCTGTTTCTCTGTCATCGTTGGCAGTATCTTGAACGCAAAATAATAACGAGGGAATTGTGCGTCGTCTATAAAAGCTTTAGTCACAAAGCGAGTGTAACGTACTCAGAACTTCAGCTTACATCGTGTCCGGCCTTAAGTGATAAAAAAATATCACATATCACTTTAGAATATGAAAATATCGTGTTACATTTCGTTTTAAACCTTATTGCTTATGTTATAGTGAACGATTTAGTTTGTACAAAATGCAAAACAACACTACCGAGTGCTTATAAGCTACATAAATAATAATGAAGTGAACATTTGCGTTACTATAAATACTTAAGTATATTTTAGTGGACTTACTTCGTACATCAGTTTCTGTGTTCGTAATGACTTAGGCTAAGTTATTTTCGTATCAATTTTAGAATCACAAAACAAAGAAAAGCCGTCGACGAATAAAAAAGAAGCTCACACATTCCTGTATTGTTTTAGTTAAATAATGCTTTTTGAGTATAAAAATACTAAAAGTGGCGTTATGACCGTGTGTGTGAGCTCTCGCAGGTCCAGCGGTGGAGCCACACACAGGGTATAAGTCCAAATATTTGCTAAGAGGACCCTACACATCGTCTCTCACGCACATACGAACTATTTCACTATATCACAGCACTAGTCTTGAACTTCTCTGTACGGTATCTCACTGGTCACTGTGAATGATTCGAAATAGTGGTTCAGGAAGTCAAACGTGGGCCGCTTCTCTGGTATCGCGTCCCAGCACTGCAGCATTAGTCGGTAGATGTCGTCGGGGAGGTAGTGGCCAACGGGCTTCGGCATTCGGTACCCTCGCTCTACTTGCTCGATCACGTCTTTGCCGTGGAGTCCCGGGTAAGGTATCTGTCCGTACGTGAACAACTCCATGAGCAATATACCGTACGACCATACATCACTCTTGATGGAGAATCTGCCGTATATGATCGCTTCAGGCGCCGTCCACTTGACGGGGAAACGCGATCCTTGCTTGGGACAGTATTCGTTGTCTTCGATGACCCTCGCGAGTCCAAAATCACATATTTTCGCTACGTTATTTTCACCTATTAACACGTTTCTAGCTGCTAAGTCTCTGTGTATCAACATTTTGGATTCTAAGTATTCCATACCGGACGCTACTTGTGCGGCGATGTATACGAGGTCTTCGAATTGTAGGAATTTTCCTTCGCCGTTCCTGAGGAACTCTAGTAAGGAACCCTTGCTCATGTATTCTTGGACGATGTAGACTGGCTCCTGTGTCGAACAGACGGCGTACAGCGCGACGAGCCGTTTGTGTCGGAACTTTTTCATGATGGCTGCCTCTTGGAGGAAGGCTTGCGTCGACATTGTGCCTTCTCTTAAAGTTTTCACAGCGACCTGTAATGTAAACGTTGAATATTAGGTAATAGTTTGATATAGATAGATGAAAGAGAAAGGGGTTAACGATCAGATGACGGAGGACAGAGGAGTATTGTAGCGATTAACTGCGCTGCCAAATAAATGCGAAACAAGGCAAGAGGATGATAATAATGTGAGGAGCCTTGCTAATTACAGTATAACGGTTGGTTTCAATATGCGATCTGTCAATGGGTTTTGAGATTCGAGATTCGTGTTTGACATATTTTGTATGGAGCTTATGTCAAAAACGAATCTAAAATCTCAAATAAATGGATGGATCGGATATTGAATGGGATATTTTTAACAGCGTATCAAAAAAGTTATGTAACATACTAAAGTGAGTTACGCAAAAAATCTTTATTATTTCACTAAAATACTGACTTGCACACTAAAATACTATTTGTACACCAAATATGATGATCTTTTTACAAAATATCATTTGATATGAAAAGTTTCGTCCGCTCGAGAAACTTATCTACTCAGAAAACTTAATAGGTTATGTTAGGTTCTCCTGTGACCCTGCTCCCAAAAATAGGGCAGGGCTCCGTCAACTTAGTTTAGTGGTGCAATTAGTATTTTTGGTGGAAAATTAGTATTTTTGACTAACAGTTAAATACAACCCATATTGAATTCAGCGGTCATTAGGTCGGTTTGATCG
Source organism: Euclidia mi (assembly GCA_944739405.2). Classification (NCBI taxonomy): domain Eukaryota; kingdom Metazoa; phylum Arthropoda; class Insecta; order Lepidoptera; family Erebidae; genus Euclidia; species Euclidia mi. The sequence continues at coordinate 51,583,889 of OX123200.2, read as the reverse complement.
GGAAGTACTACTTTCCCACAGAATATCGACGTTAATGTGATAGTAGGTATTTAAACTGCTGCGTTTCGTTCAGTGAGTGAGAGTGACGGAGGGTCCATCCCCATTCCTTCTTTCTTATACTGCTGCTCCTCCTATTATTTTTCCACTTCTACGGTCCGACAACACAATTGTGACTGCTTTGTACAGTAATGTTATCTGTGTAGTATTTTAAGTTCATACAAAGGGTCAGAACGCGAGTTATAAACTCTACGAGCTCTGTACTGAGTGTGCACCGACCCCTCGGCGTGTAAGTATGATTCACGTCCCAACCGTTTATAAAAAGTTAAAATAATGTATAGATAACATTACGGTGACTCTGGTGTTCATGGGTATTGCATTACATTACATTTACCATTGCCTGCTTGGTTGCCTAAAAAATAGTAGGTAGAACCGACCTCAATATTGTTCCTCCACTTGCCGTAGTAGACCTCCCCGAAGTTGCCCTGTCCGAGCTTGCGTATGAGCTGCACCTCCTGCCGCGGGATCTCCCACTTGTCGCGCAGTTCGGGCCCCAGGTCCCACATCTGCGGCTCGGGCTTGGGGCACGCGCGCGCCAGCACGTGGCACAGACCTAACGCGTTCTCTGGAAACGTACATCTTTGATTAGACGATGATAGATTATCTCTCTATCATATGCATCAAAGCCGCTTTGATTATAAACATGTATATAATCAAAGAAAGTCACTAGTTTTGATTGACATTATTGCAGATCCTAAACTTCTTGTACAATGAAGGTACAATCAAACAAGTCGGCGCTGGACCAGTTTGAAAAAAAAAACCCTTGTCTCGCTCATAGAGTCGAGGCACACTAGAAACTGGTTTTGTATACGAGTGTCAATATACTCGTAAAGTAGCACTGGAAGCCACGATGTCTTGCTGAGCAATTCTCGCCCTTATGGTGGTCTAGCGGGAAGTTGTTCGAATGTACTATTTAAGAACCACTAAGAAAGGATTTTTAATATTCCACCTCTGGGGTGGAATATTAAAAATCCTTTCTTAGTGGAAGATGGAGGTCAAACATTAATTTGAAAATGATGATTTTGTAAAAGTAAATATAATTTGGATTAAGAACTATTTCACGGTTACTTTCGGTTCCCTAAAATCATCACAGCTTCTTCAATTTCTGATTTAAAAAGCACTCGCCTTATTCTAGAAAACACAGTAATACAAATAACTCACTGGTATACGACATAACGAGCGCCGGCAGACTGGGGAACGTCTGGTTAGTCGCGATGTAGAACCCGCCATTGTCGAGCGGCTTTATCTTATAGTGCTTCACATGGTAGCCCCTTCCTTCTTCCCAGTCCTTCACACTTAAGCTGAAGCCGTGAGGATTATGTTCCGCCGGCCTCACGAGGAAAGTCCCTCTAGGATTGCTGTCGGCTAGTAACAGTTTGTCAGCCTCTTTCCTCGAAACGTGCGGGAAGAACCAACTGCAACAGGACGTTGGCCTTTAGGAAAGTCTCTGATTAATATAGAGTTGGGAACGATATCCCGTCACCCAGTGCTCGCTGATGCTAGAATTAGAAAGCTTATTAGTAAGGTTAGTATAATATAATTACAGTCTAAAGAAATAAGTTTTTAGTATAGCGTTTTGTTAATTTTCTACTTGTACGGAGAATTTATATAGTGTTTTGTCTATACACATCTGTTCCAATCTAAATATAAACTACAAACACTACAGTATAGATTGCTACGAGATACTTTTGAAGTTTAAGGTTTGGTTGGTTTGACCGCGTTCTCAAGTATAACAGAGGCAGGGCCGAACCTTCCCTATGTGCAATGTGCGCGGCGCACACAGGCGCCAGGGTGACAGGGGCGCCGCGCGCCGAGATATGCGTTAATTATAACACTTATTTTCGAAAAAGGATCCCAAAAAAGGCGCTTCACAGATTTCGCACACAGGCGCAGTGGCGTAGGAAGGGCAAATATAAAATTAAATTTAGGCCGGAATTGTTAGGTAACGACTAAAAAAAAATTGGTCATCCGCCCTACGCCACTGCACAGGCGCTTCATAGATTTCGCACACAGGCGCAGCATTGGGTCGGAACGGCCCTGCAGAGGCTTTAGCTAGGGATCATGTCCATGTCACCTATCGCGAGGAGAAAATGAAAAAAGTAGCAGGATGGTAACTGAAGAAGAGAACTTGATTAAAGCGTCGGGGAACGTAAACCAATCGATAAAACATTCATAATGACACGTGTATTGGTCATAAAACATTTTTGTAGTTTCCATTCTGTTATAGGGACTGGGATGTAAGCGGAGCTCCGCGAATATTTCTGTGTGGTCAAAAAACACATACCATTACAACCAACGGAAAATAAAATATGTTTTAGTCAGCTCTGGAAACTCAATTTGAACCACCTCCAATCGGACTAAACACTCAACAACATTTGCAAAAATCTCGGACCAAAAATAGTGTTACATATTGAAGACAGGTTGACATGTTGCTAATTGTTAGAAAATGCGCGTTGCGCTCTTTGTAATTATTTTAGCATCATGAAGCTTTTTAGTAATAAGCGTTAACTACTATTAATTTTTTAGGGAGGAATACGTTATTTTTTTTTCAATTATTATTCTGAATTTTTACATAGGCTTTGTTTGGTACACCGATTGCTTTTGTTTGCCAAGTAGCTAAGTATATGCTCTAATTTCAAGGAATTCCTAGTGGTGTACGTAACGGACTGCCAAGACCTGAGATGGTCTTGGGTTTGCCCCTAGGTACCCCGGGCACACACCTCTGACTTTTCGAGATTATGTGTGTATTAAAAATGTTAATTATCGCTCACTTAATAACGTAATAGGTGGCGAGCCTATTGCGTTGGGACATAAACATACTGGCAAAATGTCAAAAACCCCTTTGGGGATAAAAGGCGTGAAGTTATGTTATAATTTATTATATTCAGCTGTTTTCAGGACTAACATTCTCACTACTGGATCAACTAAATGGGGGTGGCAAAAAGAAAACGAAGAGCATGAAGTACTTCAATAGGACGCCCTCACGATCAAAAGATCTGCGCACTATAGACCTTGGTATTTAGCTTTTTAAGAATCTCACTACCAAGCAGTTAAGAAGACAAAAAACAGGTACTCACTCCTCACACTCGACAGAGCTTTCCTCAGCCACAAAGTTGACGGGCACGAGTCCCTCGCGGCGCGTGGTGAGGTGCAGCACGCGCCACCAGTCGGGCTCGGCGTCACTCAGCACCTCCATGCGGTCGCCCTTGCGGAACGAGATGTCCGAGTCCGCGCGCGCTGTGTACGCGCATAGCGCCTTCACCACGCGACGACCGCCGTTGGTTATGCCTGGAAATGGCGGAACGGATGTTTAGACTCGTTCCTAATAGTATATGGTTATACCTGCAAATTGTGGAACAGGTATTTAGTGGACCTAAAAATATATCTGATTGGAATAGTATAGCGCTCCTTAGCTACCGTGCTTCGGAGGGCACGTAAAAAAGCTGTCGGTCGCGGCTCTTGTTTCAGGTCAACTTGCCTCTCGTCAAGGATCTATCCATGAAGCCATGTCGGCCTTTAGGTGGTCAGAAAATTTCGACACCAGACTCGGCCACACACTCACACGAAAAGTAGAAAGATCTGACTGGAGATCCCTTGCTTGAAGCAGTTCTACTAGTAGCTGAACGGAAGTAACTTAGAATAAAAATATCTAGCTATGTAGGTAAATCGCAACAGCAGTTCGGTACTGTAGTACTTAATTCGGTACTTCCATTCAAGGGCGATAGTAGAGATTAGTGCGACGCACGTCCAAAGGCCGGGCCTTTGGACTTTGTTGAGTCTCTCTTGAGTCGAGTATAGAAAAACATAGTTTAATCGCCCGTACACCACATGTCACGCGACCGACTGTCGGGCTGCAAGCAGCTGTCTTGACACCAACCATCTATTTCAAAAGCGCCGGTTCGCCGCCCGTGCGCCGGTCGGAGTCAAAATAATATCCAACGACGGATCGAGCTCGTTTACGTACAGAACTAAATTATTTATGTTTCTTGTCCCTAGTTTATTTTCGTCTCAGACGAGTGATAATACGTGTATGAGTAATGTATTTATAGTAAATCACTATTTTATGTGATAAACAATACCAGTAATACCACACACGGAGCATATGACACGTGCTCACGGACTTGCCCTACCCTCCTCTTATAGGTGAATGTTATTAATTTCATTCACATTTTCTTTCATATCTTCTTAATATATAAAATCCTTGCGTTACTGACTGACTGACAGACACGCTACAGCCGAAACTATTGGGCGCAGGAAGCTGAAATTTGGCATGTATGTTCCTTGGGGACCGTAGTGGTGCACTAAGAAGCCATTTCCCGAAATTCCCACGTGATCGGCCAAAACAGGTAAATTAAAAAAAATGCAGGCGAAGCTGCTGGCATCCTCTAGTATAATTATAAAACCCTGCAGTATTTTAAATTAATTAGTAATAAGTATATGTACCTAATAGCTATTTCTTAATGCTCTCTTTGAAAGCAACTTGTGATTAGCGGCAATCATTGTGAAATTACATCACATCATACGTTGCCGTTAGAACGCTGCCGTATTTCGGCGGATCGTGGAACAAGTCATCGATAGACTACAAGACCATGTCCAAAATGGGTGGGTCATATGAACCACCAGGTGACGTATATAGGACGATATAAGAGCATAAAATAATAAGATTCAGCACTATGCCGTATGTAAGCTGTCCAACTGAGTGCTGGTGAGAATTCAAAAGTGCAGGTAGATTGAATACGCATTTCGGTCATATATTTTTGTGCGGCATTTTTACCATCGATAGATCGTAAATACGATAGATATTTTGGAATATCGTCTCTTATATCGTCCTATATACGTCACCTGGTGGTTCATATGACCCACCCATTTTGGACATGGGCCTGTAGTCTATAATACTCACATTTGCCCGGGTTCCGTGTGCGCACGATATCGGCCGGCGGGCGCGACAGCATCCGCGTGTTGGGCTCGCTGGTGTATCGCGTGTCGGGCAGCGACGACGGACACGCCGTGAAGCCCGCCTCATTCTTGAACGAGTTCGGGTACACTGCAATTTTATAGTAAAAACATATTAAGACATGGTCCTGATGTAAGCTATAATCATCTTCTTGACCTGGCCCCAATTTATTTGGGATTGGCCAGTAGGTATGTCTTTCGCTTGCATAATTCTCTGTAGCCTGTCATCCGATCATTGATCCACATTCCTCTTTCGTATCCATCCTCACACAGTCCATCCATCTTTGCCTAGACCTTCATCTCCCTTTTCGTTCCTTTACCTTCATATTCATCACTCGTTTATCTACTTACATATCGTGTACGGTTAAGGTTTTGTCTAATTTCAAAAGTTAAGTGACAGAAACTCAGTAGGCAAGTATTAATCTGGACACAACGAGATTTCTGAGATAATAAAAGATAAAGAAAGGTGTCGGCGAATCAATAAAGGACGCATAAATAAGCAACCAGTTCATTCTTACTTTACGTCGTCTTTTGACTATGTCATAAGCTGTGTCGCAACGCGATATGTACTCATAAAGTACCTATTAATCTCTATCTAGCTGTATCATCCTCTTAGCGTTATCCCAGTTTCAATCTGGGGTCCGCTTACTCGTCTAACCGGATTTGGCTGAATATTAGCTTTTCCACAGAGCGACTGCCTGTCTGACCTCCGCAACCCGAAGGGATAGCGATATTCCATGGTTTAGACTAGTGTCAGTTTATTTAGAAGGTACTGACGCCCTGTAACGACTGTCAAAGATCTTCATGACAACCGGGACCGACGGCTTAACGACTTAACGTGCTCTCCGAGGCACGGGACAAGCGATAATTAATAATTCAATACGCACATAACTCCGAAAAGTCATTGGTGCGCGACGTAGATTCGAACCCGATACCCTCTGCATGGCAGTCTGTTGGTATCTCGACTCGGCTATCGCTGCCTTTAATAAAGTAATAAAAACGCGGAGCATGACATAAAATGGCCTAAATACTTAGTACCACTATTGATTACTTCTCGAAGAACTAACCCTGTATAATCCCGATACTGTGTATTAGATCGGCTTTAGAAGTCGAGAAGTTAGCGATCTATTTTCCGCCTCCTGAATAATAACTGAGCTGTCTAGCAACCGAGTTGGAAGTAAAGGAGTGTTTCTATTCTTAGGTAAAACTTGGGAACTAGGTCCAACTTAGTAACAATTGATCGATACAATCCCACCTCTAGGAGACGCACAGATTTAGGTTATGTACTTAAGAGCTTTTGCTTAACAATAGTGACTTAAGCTTTTGCGATTTGTATACATCATACGATATTATTTAGCGGGTCTTAGTCGCGATAATTGAATTCTTTAAAAGCATAAATAGTAGTAGTCCCTGCGCGACCACTATCGTTGCAAGCCGGTTGAAACGTAGGAGAATAACAGAGGTGTTTATGCCTTTAAATAAGTTAATTATCGCGACTCCCGCTAAATAATATCGTATGATGTATACATATATTATTTTGATGTCTTGTTGATTTTGTATTAGGAACATTATTTTTTAAAGATATTAATATGACATCCGGACGATTTTTTTGTGATTTCGAACATTGAATGAACACTCGTGCCTATCTACAAATAAGTTATACATTTTTTTTAAATTATGTTCATTGTACCACATAAAATGATAACCAATCATATTGTTCATTAAGTAATACAATACATACATACATAGACTCACGCCTGTTTCCCGGAGGGGTAGGCAGAGACTACGCAACGCCATTAGCAACGATCCTGACATATCTCTCTTGCTTCATTCAATAATACAATAATGTTTTGAAATTGTCTGATACTCAATCGACAGTAGATATTTTGTTTTAAATGTTTGCTAACAACATGTACCTAGGTATCTAAGTAAGGTACTTACAATGAGGTAGTCAACCATATTATCATACATTTAAAAGTGGCGGTAGCGAAGGCAAGAATATTTAAGGATGCACTTAGTTGCTATGAAGGTATTGAAGCGTGCGATCGATTTCTGTTCTATTATTGCAGCGACGTCTACGGTCTAACACAAGTAGATCAGACAATGCAGCTCAGCCGACAGGGTTATCAAGAATACTAGTAGTAAGTAGGTTGTAACTGAAATTGATAATGTACTTCATAGCATCATCAATCTGCCATAGTCTACTGCTTGATATAGGCTTCTCCGATCGCACACCACTGAGTCAGATTTACTTCTATAATACAGTTCTACTACTATAATACTTCATAACATACTAACATATAATACAGTTGACATTTATAGACTGAAAGATAGACGCTAGCACAACATTAAGTTCCTCTTATAATACTTTATTACAATAAGCCAATTTGCCCTTGACCTTTCCCCGAAATTAATTACACCGAATCTGTAATTGGCGTTTGATTCATAAGACCATTTAGATTCAATTAATATTGTTACCAAACGTACATTGTATGACCTCAAAACGTGGAGTAAATAGTAACGAATGAATGCAAATTGTGTCTAATGACCGGTGTTCGGATCGTGCGAAAAATCTACTAGCATTGTTCTTTCAAGGAAATAGGTTCCGTTCGTTGTCTGAGGGTGATTTGAAAACAAAAGCGGAGCGTGAAGCGGACTACCGTGAAGTTTTGAGTGAGATTTCAGCATATTTGCCGTCATAAGGATTTAATTTAGTGATTCTTATGACAAGCCGAATCAGTTTCCGTGCACTAGATTGTTTATGGGTAGTCGATGTAAACGAAAAATTGATAAAATTGATAAAATCTAGGTGGCTACTCGATACTGAATCGAATATCGGTTAAAATTATTCTGTCAGATTCAGTTGATTGGCGGCATTTTGACATTGAATATCTGCAATATGACCTCACTAACGTAAAGCGATAAATATATTTTGGGCTTTATAACATCATAGTAAGTCGGCGTTCTGACCTCTACTCTGAGGCAACATTAACGGATGTTCTTCAATTCCTCGAAAAGAAGGAGCGGCTTTTTGGTAATTGACATCCATATTTTGGCATGACCGCTGTTTCATTAAAGAGATAATAATTATGAATTAAACAGATATTTATATTGATCTCTGTATATTGCTGTTTAATTTAAGCATTCTCACAATTATATTATGTGAGTAATATAGGTATACTCCACTACTTACTATTACAAACGAGAAATAGCAAATTTGTCGTTTGTAAATAGTTGATGCAAAAGCAACTAACGGATTTGGAAACTTCGTAGCAATACAGCTTTATATAGCCGAATAATACATGAGTTAGGTACACTTTGTCGTAATATCCGACTCTCACGCGAGCAGAATCAAGTATATATGTAGTATGTAAGTATATATGTAGTAAGGAATAAATACAATACTGTGCGAAATATTTCTGTATTTGGCAGCCTCAAAACGCTCCGCTGATCGCTGTCCTATTGTGCGGCTTGTTTGGTATGAATCTGAATAAAATGCTTCTAGAACTGTTTGTGTCGTGTGTAGTAGTTGTTATTAAGCTGGATATAAATGTAACTCAAGTTAAAAACAACAACTGGGTTTTACCACGGCTAATTTAGATTACGTATCTGCAAATGAGTTGTCTGTACGAGATGAGAAATATACAGAAAGATAACATATGATTACAATACTTAGAATAAATAAGAAAAATCATAACAAATCCATTACGTAATACCCAAAGAAGAAGATATAATTGGATCACTAGGCTCAGATTGGATTAAAAGACTACGGAGTGTCGCGTGGATGAAAAGAAACGGCACATAAAAATAGGACGGGTGTCCTCTTCCTGAAGATTCAATTAGGTATATAAAATAAGTAACAAAACACCCTCTTCTTCAAACTAAGTAACGATCCGTCTCAATACTCAAAGTTCTCAACAGCTATATTATACAGAGCGGCTTCTAACAAACAATTTCTCTATTTACTCATGTTTGTTGTAGTTGTAGGCGCAACTAGCTTTTGAAGTACGTTTCAATACCCTACTCAAGCTATCGAAGTAAGTAAATAAGGCGGAAAACCTGTTGACTGAGAAAATGTACAAAAAAATTCATTAAATATTCATTGCAATACTAATCCGAAAGTTATAGTGCCCGCAATATGGTTTAATCATAAAATAATAGTTTATTTTACGATCTGATCGTTCAACAGCAATAAATGCTTTCATAACTTTGTTGATATTGTAAGCTACATATACAGGGTGTCACAAGACCCATCACCAAGCCGAAGTCTACTCGTTGTGGACATCATGCCAAGTCATACTAACCAAAAATAATACCTGGGAAACGAATTATTTTTTAAGATTTCACATTTTTCAAACCGCAATTAAAAGCGCGCGCGTGCAATGCTCGAAATACCTACTTATCCATGGGGTTATAGGGCGTCTAAAGAACATATTGGCGGGGTAAATACATCGATTTTGTACTTAATTAGAAAAATTCCATACTAACTTTGAGCCTCAATATCTCCTGAACCAGTAATTTCTCAGGTATGGTGTCGAAGTAAAAAATGTTCGTAGTGATTGGTACAACATGGGATTTCAGTTTTCGTTAAGGGTCTTCTTACACCCTGTATATAGAAAGAACATAAAAAGTAAACATATCTGGTTTGGTTCAATGAAAATTCGCGAGTTAATTTTGGCAATAGCTAATAGCTCTGTTAGTATAATGAACCTTTATAAGGTACATAATCTGTTAACTTTTAATTAAAACGGTATTTTCTGAATAAACCTTATATCGTTTTATATACCTGTGATAACAATAAACTATCTGAAATCTGTTATTTTATGAAACTAACACTACACTAACACTGAACTGAAACTCATGCCTGGACGTCTTTAGGTAGGTATATACCGAATTTGAAATGTATAAACCTTAGTTTAGTATTTTATGTAGGTACCTATCTACCTCCTCTTTAATTTGGTTGTAATAAGAAGCGGAATATCCGCCGTGAGATTGGTAAGCCCCGGATCCTCCATAGAAGTATATTTTGGTCAAAGCTTTAAGCACATCTTAATATATAAAATCCGTGCGTTACTGACTGACTGACAGACACGCTACAGCCGAAACTATTGGGCGCAGGAAGCTGAAATTTGGCATGTATGTTCCTTGGGGACCGTAGGGGTGCACTAAGAAGGGATTTCCCCAAATTCCCACGGGATCGGCCAAAACGGGTAAATTTAAAAACAATGCAGGCGTAGCGGCTGGCGTCCTCTAGTTTATTATAATTGTGGAGTAAGTTACAAATTATTATTAGGTATGTCATAATATTGGTCGGTGTCAAAGACGTCGATGAGGATACTTTTTTTTAAATCATCAAGCATGATAAAATTTACAATTTTGCAATTTGTATCAAAATATTCTAGAGACGGCACATACCGCGAAATCATACAGCATCACCGGATGCTGGCTGATGCCGGAGCAATTATTTATGAATACAAACTTGTATGTATCGTGCTGGAATGGAAACTGCACCAAGTCGCCAATTTGTGGATTATATCTAACTGTATTAAAATCAAAGCATGGAGATTGACATTCCGAAATTCTGAATAATTAATTGCTTTTAAATATTTATATTAGCATTAAGTGGCCGCTACTGGTCACGAGAAAATCTGAGCATTGTGACAATATTTAAGAACCCCTTTTTTTGTAAGGCAGCTAAGAGGTATGTCTTAATATTGGAATGTATGTTTGATTGGTCGGAGTTCATACAACTTTGGTCACCACTGGGTTAGACGGTAATGCGGACCTTGGGCTACAATGATGAAGGACGAGAAAATAGCAAATTGAAAGACCCTTCTATTTTTAAATGGAATAATATACTCTGTTGGGTATAAACAGCAATTAAAACAATTAATAATATACATTATATTTACTATAGAAACCTCAATAATACGTACTTATATCTTGCGCGCTACAGACTCATCATAGCCCAACCCTTTTCGAAAGATCATCATCCCCCTAACACACCTCATCATTCTTATAAGCACTCCAATCCATAGCATATCAAGCACACACCGTCCATACAAGCTTAGTAATCATAAGGGTAGTAGCCTTATGACGTCACTCACCCAAAGGTGGCTCTTGGCGGCGGCTACAGCACTTGTTACCCATGGCGCGGCCCGCCTTACGCCGCGCCAAGCCGCTCCTGCAACAAAAATACTTTTATTAACATCGGACAAAAGAGGGACAAAAGACTGTATAAACACAGCTCTTTGGAAATAATGAAGAAAACGGCCACTGTCGCCCTTTCAGTGCCGCCAATTGAATTAGGAACACCGCATTTGAAATTAAAATGGTCGAAAAATAGTCTTTTGTTATTTTGAGTAAAATAAGGCAAATATAAAGGTTGCCTGTAAGAGATTACTTAATAGTGATAAGGCCGCCAATTGTACTATCTGATATTATTGTTAAGGTTCATTATTGTAAATTTCTTTGGTACAATAAAGATAATTACTACTACCTACTACTACTATTTTATATACCTACCTACTTAGGATGCTATTATTAGAAGTGTAGAGAATGTCAACTTTTAATGCACATAACAGGGATAAATATTCATATTACTTGAAGAAAAGCCAAATAGCAATCGGGTAAACTTCAGTCCGAACTTAAGATTTGACGTGAACATTAACAAAGAATAATAAGAACTAGCGTATGTACATATAGAGTCGTATGACTGCATGTTTTCATTGTTATCAGAAACGATAACACTGTTAATATAACCTACATAACACTGATAGTTGTGAGTGAACAATGTGGCATTACAAAACTAAACTATCTGAAACTAGTTTTGACACAAGATATTTACTTGAGCAAATAATGAATGTATACGAAAAATAAATGTAAAAGGACGATCATGTTAGACTTGTATACCTACTTATAGGGTTTCATAACAATAAATGGTTTCCAGGAATTTTCGCTGATTTGTTTATCATTGAAGTGTTACTTAGAAATTCATTTTATCCACAACTCATATCAATATTCAGATACTTGAAGGCACAGATGTGAGAAGTATCAGATGTAACGCGCGGCACAGTTGCGTGCGGCCACTAAAGCAAATACAAAATTGAAAAGCGAATACAAACTCGTCTCAGTGCGCTACGAAGCATCGTACAGTTCACGCGTCACGATCACGTCGACTTTTAAATTCTCAAAATGCCGTCTTGTGTTCTTAAACACTGTAAAAGTTGTTCCTAAAAACAAAAACAGGAAAATGGAATATCTTTTCACAGGTAACTATTGATAATTTGACTGTTTCCTAATTTAATTTCGATAAAATTCGTATTTGTGCAAGAAATATGTAAGTGTTGCCAGTTTTTATGGGAAAATGCACTTGTCAATTGATTATGTGATAATGATTGTCATGTTAATGAAAAATACATTACCGTATTATAAAAATATATTGTAGATATATCTTATTTCTCATTAATATAGTAATAGAATTTCAATTTCCATTAGTATATACCTTACATAATATTGTCTTGTGTTCGATCCCCAAACGATCCAAATATTCGTGTACACCACCCTGCTACTCGTCAAGCTTATAAACTTTGACCTTTGCACCGTTCTTATGGCGTAAAGAATAAGTATCAAAATCGTACAGCAAATGTTTAGCTTGACTTGGCGCCGTGTGTACATACATACTTATGGCGTAGGGAATAAGTATCAAAATCGTACAGCAACTGTTTAGCTTGACTTGGCGCCCTGTGTACATTACATACATACTAATGGCGTAGGGAATAAGTATCAAAATCGTACAGCAACTGTTTAGCTTGACTTGGCGCCGTGTGTACATACATACTTATGGCGTAGGGAATAAGTATCAAAATCGTACAGCAACTGTTTAGCTTGACTTGGCGCCGTGTGTACATACATACTTATGGCGTAGGGACTAAGTATCAAAATCGTACAGCTACTGTTTAGCTTGACTTGGTGCCGTGTGTACATACATACTATTTATTTCTCAACTAATCGACGCCAGCGGCTTCGCACGCACATATTTTCGTATTTCTCGTTTTGCCTGATCCCGTGGGAATTTCGAGAAATCCCGTCTTAGTGCACCCCTACGGTACCCAAGAAACATACATGCTAAATTTCAGCTTCATGCGCCGAGTAGTTTCGGCTGTAGCTTGTCTGTCAGTCAGTCAGTAACGCAAGGATTTTATATATACAGATTTACAAAGTAGTTAAAACTTAACTCGGTACCTACATTTAAGAAATGTATTTATAAAAGCATAAATTAAATCCATGGTAAATTCTTCAAACCGCAAATGAATATAAGAATATTACATAACTATATGCAAAATACTGGGAGATTATTCATAATCTGGCAACTTTACACACACATAGACGCGCGTGTCCGTACAGTGCCAGTCGCCAAAGGTCACGCACACATAGCTGTCAACGTGCCACACTTAATTGGACGAATGTGCTATATCTGATACTTCTCACATCTGTGCTTGAAGGTGAATTAAACGGAAATTATATGAAGGTGAGCTTCTTGCTATCTCCCTGATAGAGATCCAGGAAGTGCCGTAACTAGGTTTTCAGGGGCCTGGTGTAAGCTTTCATAACTGCTGCCTAGGCATATTTTCTTTTCTTTTTTATTTTGCAATCTTTTTTGTTGTGGAGTTTTTATCCATACGGACATGCCTACCCCATCGTATCTTAGGCATATTTTCAAATCTCTCACAGCCTAGCAAACGAGCAAATGCCATGTAGGTATGCGACATCAAAATCAATTCATAGTATTTTAAAACGTTGGGCGATAAAGTAGGAAAAGCACAAGACACATGGTAGATCACTGACCCATTACATAATACTTTTATTTTCTTCAAAAAACTATGATAGGATTGGGCCACTTTGTAGCTCCTGCAGACCCTAGATTCCTACTAAGTGTTTGTATATCATCGATCTATTTAATACATAGCTGTAGTAAAAATATTATTCATTGTACAAGCGACTTTTGCTAGCGAGTTCATTGATATCGCGACTATGCTTCATGATATCAATTATTCATAAACAATAAATCCCGAGCTTGTATATCAAGTGTCCGGACTCTTGCGGAAACGTGTCATACTTTATAATGTAGTATAGTCACCGCAGTACACGTTTGATAGTTAGCTACAACATTTATTATTATTATAATAATCCTATTTACTATTATATCTAAATGCGAGTTTATGAGGTAAGATGTATGGTATTTCTTTCTCTTTCAAGCACAAATACAAAATCTTGTAATTATAGCTTAATATTATACATCAGTCCACTGCTGGATATAGGCCTCCCCAAGGCGCGCCACTGAGCCCGATTTTCGGCTTTTCGTGTCCAGCCGCTGCCAGCCACTTTGCGTATATCGTCACTCCACCTAGCCGGAGGGCGTCCTACACTACGTTTGCCAAGGCGCGGTCTCCACTCTAGAACACGACTATTCCAACGGTTATCGGTTCTGCGACAAATGTGACGGGAGGCTGATGATGATGATGATTATACATCAGTATAACTTACAACAGAAATCCTATATTATAGAGATTTATAATTTGCCCGTACTCTACATATGTCACAACATGGACAAAAGCTAGCAGGTATGTACAATATTCCATATCTGGGCACAATGCCATGTTTTAAATTGAATGTCAGTAGCTCCGTCTGGGAGAAACCACCTTAATTTTTTTGATGACACGTTAACAACTTAGGACATGTAGACATGGACATATTTGTGCTATTAAGTTGGTAAATTGATTAGTTTCAATGCAATTATCATTGGTTTCCAATAAAATAGTAGGTAGGTACTTGCTCAGAGAGGTGTCACTACAATTCAAATACCCATATTTGTTACAAATAATTGAAATGCTTATGTAGAAATAACAGAATCGAATATAGTATATTAGTAGGTATTCGCATTTCAAGGCAATACGCACTTGATAACTCATATGTTATGTGTAATTCATAATTTACGATCAGTATTTATAAATATATATGCAACATATTATTATTACATAGATAGATTTGAAAAGTGGTAATTTTATAAAGTGTCTTTACTGTCTTTATAATAAATTTACGTACTACAGCTAGTTTAATCTTATGTATTCATTTCGCCTGTAAAACATGAATAAAGTCAGTTAACCGGTAAAACCTTTTTACAATAAATTGTTTCCATCGCAGGAAAAGTATTTATAGATGGTTAATTTGTAATTGTGCCATGCGCATTAATATTCAAAGGGTACTGCAAACCAATGAACACCATATAACATGCTTTGACTTTGGACCGTGGATAACATAAATTATTTACCAGCCATATTTATATATAATAAAATAAAGTCTCCTTTTTTATGTCCGTCTATAATATTTTTATACCGTTTTCACCGTTGGACAGTGTGATTATTGAGGAAGGTTTAAATCTATAATTCACGCGAGCGGAGCCTTGGACAAAGTCCAGTATTTTATCAAATGTTTCAACTACCAGAAAGTGTAGTGCAAGTACAGTAGGTACAATACAGTTTTTGGTTGTTTGCCCTCGCATTGGGATTTGCCTTCACGAAACTGAAGGCACTTTGAAAATCGACACGACAAAACAAGGTAATGCAAACAAGAAGAACCTATTTAAAAATATATAAACTGAAAAGAATTACAGTTTTAATTTATCAACGAAGCTGTAATTACGAAAGTGACAGCAATCAGCAATGGAAGCCATGGAAGTAGGTATAGAATAGAGTCAAAATATTATTTATAAAAATTAAGTTACAGAAAAGTGGAATGAACAGTTTCCGTCAATAAGGCTGAATTGTATTAGGTAGATGCGTGGTGTGACTACAGCAACTTGACCGCAGAATGACTCCATCCAACTTGTATTGTTCATCTAATAATATTTCAAAGTCCACATGTAGTTCGTAATAGTCGGCTTGCACCATGTGTATTTATCGGTTGAAATTAACCTACCGACAGCAATCCCCATGTATCTTATTAAACCTAAGTGTAACCACGGACATAAGCCAGAACATATTACGGTCAAATACGTATACGGTACGTATTATAAGCGTAATGTAGCCACACCTAGCTACACCAACCGCTTACTCCGACGTTTAGGGATAAAGTGGTAAAATTGATATGTTTTAGAATTTGCTGTTGCGTAGGTGAGGCATAACATGAAGCATTAAACAAACAAAATGTTGTTCAGCAATGCTTTCTTCGTCAAGGTCAGGGATTATGGCAGGGTTTATATGTACTTGAAGGCGATTGGTTGACCATTGAAGTGGCTCGGTAACAAAGATCAGACATTTAGGGATAACGTGGTAAAATTGATATGTTTTAGAATTTGCCTGTTGCGTAGGTGAGGCATAACATGAAGCATTAAACAAACAAAATGTTGTTCAGCAATGCTTTCTTCGTCAAGGTCAGGGATTATGGCAATGTTTGTACTTGAAGGCGATTGGTTGACCATTAAAGTGGCTCGGTAATAAAGACGGTGCTCACGGTGCATTTTTAGTAAATTCAGTAAGGCAGAAGCGCTATCAACTTATCTATCGATGAAGTTGCTTTTCCTAGAACGTTTATCAGTGAAATGTGACGGATTAATGGATTTATCATGCATTCATTATAATAATAAATACTTGTGTAATCAAGTTACATCTTGATGTGTTTGACTTTGTATAACTACGGCTAGCAGGGTGTGGCATCGATATATTGATGTTGTTATGTTATCTCGTCCAATTTACATCAGTATTATGTGTGATTAGATACTGCCTCCTAATGAGCAACCCAAACGTTGATGTGAAAGCAAGCGTCTTACGTAGGTATCACTTGTGATTGAATATTCATGATGGGTGGTGCCATTTAAGCGAATTGTCATGCCGTGTGTAAACTTCACCTGTGTTGAGGATGAGATATTCTCCGTTGAAAAAAGGTTCATAATTACCAATGTTTGTGTGTCAAACGCTAATTGCGTCGCGTGAAGAGAGCCATATTACATAGTACAAACAAATAACTTTAATTTCTTTACAATTTCTCAATCCGTTGGCATGGCCATATTAATATAACATTTCGGTTTATTGACCTCAAGTAGCGCGTTTCCCGGCCAGTGCTCATTAGTGACACGACATGGCCAAAGTGGGCGTACTTTCTCACAGTAGTCGTAGTAGTATCGTGTCACCGTATTCCCTTTAATGGCCGGGGAAGTCACTCAAGCAGGGATAGAACCGGCAACGCCTTACGCATGATGTGTCATACACAGCGACCGGTTCTATCCGAGTTTGCACGATAAGATAGAAACACATTTGAATAAATGATAACTCTAATTGAAGCAGACTTAAGCAGATTTGTTTTAATACTGAGAGGATGTGATGAAACCTTGTTATTACATTTAACTAAAACACTCAATTTCCACAATTGTGTTAACACATTGATGAATTGACTTTTTTACATGAATTTACTTAACTCGTTTTAATCCGCTAGTTTATAAAATTGTTTCAGTTTCACTGAATCATCAGAATTGATTCGTACACTACAATCACTTTAAGCATGAAGTCAATAAAACATTTTTTGTATCAATAGTATTGATCGTCAAAATATGCCACAAACTCTACATGGTCTGCGAAATATTCCAATCAATTCCAAACCAGAAACAGGGATTACTATCACAACAAATGGCACTAATAATTCATTATATTCGGAGTTCCCGCGTAGTCAGAAACTAAGTACACAACACTTACCTACCTATCCATCTTGCTGCCGTAATTACTTAGCCGTTCAATATATCCTCCATGATAAATCTATTCTTAGGTGAACCAAACGCTACCCTTACGTAGCCATAAATATCCCATCTGCCCTTCTAATACTGTTATGATTTAGTGCCAGATGTTTACCTTCGTAACGATAAATAGGTCACTAGTAACTAGCATCTGGTGAGAATGTGTAGGCGTAAACATGAAGTGTGAATAGATTTTTTTATTGAAAAAGACTTAGGACTGACTCATTTTGGGTATTGCAAGCTCGTGCAGGTAGAATGAATACTCAGAAGTTCATTTGGTTTACAAAGGTTGAATGGTATTCACTAAACTTTAAAGCTACCGGATTGGTACGGTAAAGAAATAAATAGGTTCTAGTTACAAGCAAATACGATGGAGTATTTTGGTTACCTAGTAATATTTTGTAGAAATGAGAGCACTGAGAAGTATGTGTGGTGTCTCTCTGACTGACAGAGTAAAGAATTGTGTGATAAGAGAGTGTTGTGGAGTAAAAGAAGATGTAGTGACAAGCATCGAGAAAGGTATGCTGAGGTGGTTTGGGCACGTGGAGAGGATGGATGACGAAAGACTGACCAAGCAGATATATAAGGCCTGTGTGGAAGGGACAGGACGAAGGGGAAGACCTAGGCGGACGTTCTCTGACCAGATTGGAGACATCCTAAAAACAGGACAGGTGAGAAGTACCCTGAACAGAAGAGCATGCATGAGGAATCTGATGGGAGTGAATGAAGCAAGAGAGATATGTCAGGATCGTTGCAAATGGCGTTCACTAGTCTCTGCCTACCCCTCCGGGAAACAGGCGTGAGTCTATGTATGTATGTATGTAGTAATATTTTCTGGACGTAATGAAAATATTCATTTCAATTCATACATTTCAAATAATGTACCTATGTTGGTTGATATTTTTGGTATTAAAATTTAATAATTACCTAAAGTTTAATTTTATTTATGAATTATTATTCGTCCCAAAACATTATAAGAATTTGTATAACTCCTACTTTCAAGAATTCACTAATATTTTAAGAGCGTTTCTTTAGCATTGAAAGCTCAAACTGAACCACGTCCTTGCTATCACTCCAGTGCTAATGAACTTCAAGTAAGTAACTCGTAGCCAAAGATAAGAGTCCTGATAACGTTTTATAGCAAACACAACACGGTATAATAATAGTGATACGCCGGGGAAATTCATTTCGTAATAAATTATGGGCGTATTAGATTAACTTTTACTTTAGCCTAGCGTGTCAAAACGACGGAATTTTAAATATTATTTCGTATGCAAATACACGGCTTGGCGTTTCGATGATGTGCTACTTATTTGTTAAATGACTATGTAGATGGAGTTATAGCAAGGTGTGGTTTTAGTTTAATCGAATAGAAACATGTTAGAAATTTCAGCTGTAGGTACATTCGGAATGATGTGTCGCGTATAACTTAACATGCTTTTATAGGTACGTATATTAGTCATCAATATTCTAAAAACATTTGGGATCCATTTAGGATAAATCTCTTCAGTGGTCATTTATCTTTTTTGTAGTGTTCAGTTTTAACGACATTTGTAGTATTTTAACATACAAAATCTTAATATAAATATGGCAAGAGATAAGAGTTATTAATTTCACTGTCAATTTTATGACAGGCAGTATTGCTAACTGCAATTTACGATATTTTAACTGAGAATTTACACTGAGTTGTTGCTGCGTTCGAGTAAAATCGTTCTTACTTCCAGCTTTAGGTCACAATCATAACACTAACAACACAAACTACATTTTTAAAGCATCTTCAAATATACGTATGCCTTTTCAAATATTTGTATGACTTAGGTCGGTAAAGTTTTAATACATAAATAGATACCATATCGGCAAAAGAATTGTAAAGGGTTTACATTTTATCATGTTAAAACTTAGTAAAACTGAAGCAAGCAACTATACATACATAAAAACCTTTTTTATCTGCGCAAGACTAAACTAGGTACCCAAATACAACTTGGACGTTATTTGCCAGTCTGGCTACTTGGTTATGACCCATAAACATACATATATCTGCGACAAAAATCACATCTAGCTATTTCTTTTTATTTAACTCGCTCTTCGGTTTATTTATGTACCTAAGTTATATTCGCTAATATTATTTCTGTCTGGTATTCTGTATATCTGTAGCCGTAATATTAGTTCATAATGGGTTGGCCAAATATGTGCTGGGCTATTTCGTTTAAACGAATATTGCCTTCGATATTTATAGTAGATTTAATACTTCTTGAGTATCATCAAGAGTACAAGAGTTCGCAAATTATACACCTAAATGGTCCTCAGGAACCTTACTATCTGCTAGTGAACACTGTACAAAAAGCCGTTGGGTAGTTTTTAAGTCTATCGCGTTCATACATAACAGACAGAGGAGCTGTTTCCCGCGGTTTCACCCGCGCCCTGAGGGAACTACTTCGCGTACCCGGTTTATTTATAGCCTAAGATACTCCTTGGTACATCAGCTATCCGCCATTGAACGTCCCGTCAAAATCGGTCCAGCTGTTCCAGAGATTAGCGAGAACAAACAGACAGACAAAAATTGAAAAAAAAATGACATTTCGGTATATTTAACGTGTATACATCCATATGCATTTAGTAAAAAGCGGTTATTTTATATTACAAACGGACACTCCAATTTTATTTATGTGTAAAGATGAAGTATCACACAAAACTAGAGAAGCAAATCATCTCAAGTTTTAATAATGCAAAGAAAATTGGTCTATGCAGAGACAAGTTTGTCTCTGGTCTATGTTGAATTCGTATCATACAGAGTCATTGTGTTGAAGGTGACGGTTCCTCTTCCACTGGCCAGAAAACTGAGCATTTCTAAATTCTAACTAAAACAGTTTTTGTTTCAGAAACATGTAGTTATTTGAGTTATTTACATTGACAATATTATGACTGATTATGACTACATTGGGGTATTGTGTTTACTATGCTGAAGGATACATTGTCTCTCAATATTATTATTTGTTTTACCAACGTATTCCATATTTATATCGAATATGTATAACTCATACAAGCGACTCTAGCATTATATGTAGGTATATTGTACTAGAAACAATGTGAAAACTATTGATTAGAGATTTCTTTAGATTGTCACGTAAATGCCGCCTATGTTTTGTCTCTACGGATAAGAGAAGACGTGCATTAGGACTAATCCCAGATTACGTACTGTACTGTATTCGCAATACTACAGTAAACCCCGTCTATACATCATTGTCCACCTGATAATTGAATTCGGAATTCTCGGATTATGTTGCGTTATCCTATGCCTGCACAGTGCGCTCTCATTTACTTTGTTTATTAACAAAACTGGCAACAATACTTGAGGTGCGAGGCTTTATTATAAAAGGTGAAAGAAGGCTAAGTATATCATATTAATTCTATTTTAACGTAGCGAGCAAACCAAAATGTTATTTATACACGAAAAAGAAAACGTTTTTAAATAAAAATGTTACCACCCAACAATCTTCATATACAAAGTAAAACATCTTAAAATGATTTGTATTTAGTCGAAGCCATTTAAACATAAACAGCCTACATAAATATTTCTGGCTATTACAATTCGTATATCGGAATTGGATGAACGAAATGAAAAAATGTAATCGAAAATGCCACGATGTTCATTAAGCGAAAACGTTTGATTTCATTTTCCTTATCTAAAAATTCGGTAGAGACATATTTATACGGTAAATTTACTTTCTACGTTATTGATAAAAATGGATAATTGAACAAAGTAACTGGTTGTGTTCGAATTCATATTTGCGTCAGTTTTATATATGATTTTAAGGTTGTTAACTCGTAATCATATTTGGTATTATCAAATATTTTTGTCAGATTACTGGCTCTCTCTCTTTCAGGCCGACAACTCTCAGGGACTAAGATTCCAAATTTAAGATTTGTAATCGAATTAATAAGACGTTTTGCAGAGCTTTTAATTCTGCAAATACGAGGGAAAGGTTTAAAGCGAAGTAATTGAATACAAGTTTGATGAAATACCGTGCAAACTACCTTCCTTACAAAGGCTATCAACTTGGAAATATCAAAACGATCCAATTATATTGTATACCCGTTAACATTATAAAAGGATGTTCGCTAAAACCGCAGTAGCTGACTCAAGCTGTACTTATTGTACCAAAACGATTACTATAATTATCACCAAGGAAAATAAAACCATGTGACATGATCTTTCTACTCATTTCAGTG
Source organism: Euclidia mi (assembly GCA_944739405.2). Classification (NCBI taxonomy): domain Eukaryota; kingdom Metazoa; phylum Arthropoda; class Insecta; order Lepidoptera; family Erebidae; genus Euclidia; species Euclidia mi. The sequence continues at coordinate 51,561,865 of OX123200.2, read as the reverse complement.
ACTCATCTATAATTCGTAATTAAATTAAATGTAAAATTATATACAAGTTTATATTGTAACAAATCCGTAGCTAATTTGCCAACATTTTCAGTGTGATGATTGATGATGATATCTGAGTATAAATACAGTACACATTTCGATGGATCAATGTTCATAATTCTGAACAGAACACTTCAAATTTGCCCAACTAGGTACTCAAAAAAACTACAAGATGGGCCGCAAACATAACCGCTAAGCCGCTAACTTATAACACGGCAGTAAGGCAATAAGTTTAAGTGGACAAAGGAGACAACTCCGAGTCGTTTAACTTGGCTCAAAATCTTACGCAGCATAATCCGTCTATTGGGTAGACTTCCGAGACCTTTGTACCTAGCTGAGCTCGCTCCGCCATCGCCAGTGTTGTCATGCGCAAATTTATGTTGTCCATTACTGCTTCATGCTTGAATAATTTTGACGAGTGGCCTCTCCTCGCTTAACTAGAGTACGCAAGGAGGTTAGAATAGTCAGGTCGTGTTAATAAGTGGGCATGATAACTCATGTACAATTTCACCACTTGATTGGTATATGGAGTGATTTGTTATAGCCTATTTAATGTAACAAGTGTCTTTTAATCATGGACATACCTACACTACACGTAGCTGATTGTGTGTAACAAACGAGTAATATGGCAAGTGTTAGATTTCAATTTAAGATCTGCTTACTATCCGTCGATATTTTACAATTACATCAGTTAAAACCCAACTATATTTATAACTGATTAGATACTTATCCAGTCTGTGTTTTAATTACTTTCAAAGATAACAATGCACATTACAGTACTCAAGTCTTACTAAGTTCAGGTGGCGATATGTATTTTGACGTAGGTATACACCGCGTAGCCTTCCATAAAATAACTGCGTCGTAAATCCATATCTGTTACAAGCTATACTTTAATTACATAAAAGTTCAATCAAGTTGTTATCGATATCGGGCGATAGTGATGTGCTATCTATATCCTAGTGGAGCAGTTCCCACGGCTTTAAGTTATCGATAACAGGTGATGTATCGATACGATAGCTGTTGACTGGTGATAAAACAGTGATTTACAGAGCGGGAAGTTTATCTCTCTCGACAAATAGGGGAAAGTATACCTATTTTATATATTACGTCGTGCGGGATTATTAATATTACTTATTTTCAATATAGGTGTTATTAAATTTTCAACTATTTGCTTGGAAAATTGAGAACTCAAATATTAGTTCCATACGCTGGATGGCAATAATGAATGAGTCTGTGGTTTGTTTCAATTTGGACTTGGTGTTTAGTGGGTATCAAAAATATTTGATGTGATGTAACAATAACTTTTCATTGTCAGTATTGTCACAGGTCTAAGGTTTTGCAAAATGTAGTAAGTACTTAGTACTTACATATATATTTCACTATGTTATTCTGTTTCCATCGGTTGGTGAGGTTTAATATAGTTAATATAGTTTTGTGTCATATATTATTTCACTGTATATAAACCTAGGTTAGTTTATTCGAGTGTCTAATGAATAAATTCAAAAACCAGAGCTGCCTATTATTTTCAGATTCTCGCGATGTGAGAATAATTGCCTCGATAGCAAACCGTACGTAGCAGCACTAGCAACATTATTTATTATGATATATTGAATTACTAACAAATTCATAGTGAATAACTCTATTGTTCTCGTTAGTAGAAATTCACACACCTTGTAAGGAATATCAAGGGAACGCAAGCAGATTGACGCAACCATAGTGTTTATTTTCACTTTTAGCTGGCAATCTTCTTAGTAATATCTAACGCGCTCTGAGATATTTAGGTTACAATGAGATTTATGTAGAATATTAAACTATTATTTAATATAGCATAAAACATCTATACGTCTAATAACACAATCACTTGTCAATTTTCAAAAATGAGATACGAGGGGCATTCTCAGTATTATCACAATAGACTTCATAAAGAATTGTAGATCCAATATAAAAATGTCCAATTTCTTGGAATTTCGAGAAAAATTGACACGGGCTTTTGCATTTGAAGATGTACGCCATGTACAAAAGAAGATATAAATTTATATGCCAATACGGCATAATTGAAGTCTATTTTTATACAAGACCACACAGCAAAGTATCCCTTAACGATGAATGACTTAATATAACGATACAACGGAAACGGCCACCAAGCCATGTGCGGTTTTCGATACACCGGCCATTCGGTTCCGGTTTTTTATTAAAGGGATATCTAAATTAATGGTTGCTACGGTAACCACCTGACGTAGATATCCCGACACACGTAGTTGTTTCAAACTACAGGTGTAGTATAATTAATTCGTGTAGACTACTACTTAATATCACATGTGGCATTATGCAAACTGTAAGTCTTCTCCTGTACCTAGTAATAGAATACTTAAGCCCCGCGACAGCTCGGCTTAATGGTCTGATCCTTAGACAGGCCTATTTAAGGGGGGTATTTTTAAGAGTCCTGTAGTTGCACATCAGCTATCGTAGTGACACGACTCACACGACGTGAATAAACTAAGCACGTAAGAATTGTAAGTATAAGAATGAACCTCGACAATCAACGAAAACCTGTAAACGTTTCCTGTTACCATTTCGGGCCATAACATGTAATTATTTGTGTAGTTTTAATGACTAAGTGACAATTACTTACCGCACTTGCGTCAAAACCTAAACTATATTTTTACAACTTTAGATTATGCCTGCGAAATCCTTGCCTGCCAACGGAATAGCGGCAAAAATAAGACGTTAATTGATACACAAAGCAAAGTATTAAATCCTTCATAATTTCTAACAAACTGTGCGAGATACTGATTAAATTTCCATCCTACAAACTTCTAAAAAACATTTTCAGTTAAGTTGAAATCAAGACAAAATATTTACCAGTTAGTTTGCCAGTTATTTCGAAGCGCGAACATAACGACCTCTTTAGTGGATTCCCTTTGAAGGTTTGGCTGAATTATAACTTTTACATCTGTTTTTTTCTTTCCGTTTCTACGGTGTAAGTGATTGTTAAATCTTTACGGCGTGGTATTCCCATTCGATGCGGCTATGAATCACCAGTAACTATAACGTTAGAAATATGTGCGCGTGCATGTGTCGAAGAAAAAGGTTGTATGGATATTATGAATGCTTGATTTGACTCTGCATGACAAATTCAGAAATGATTGTTGAGACGTCTTGATTATGGAATAATAAAGCAGTTTAGTGCTAAATTTAATCAATCTAATATTTTACGGACGCATGCAGGATGCGTGGCCTTGTGGATCCATGTGTTAAATTGCGATTCATTTCCCACAAAGGAAAGTCTCATTAAGTATTTCTTCTTTCAAATCGTCACTGATGAAGCTGTACGCCGTCAAAAAGAGTAGAAGAATTTGCCAAGAAAAAGATAGATGCTCTTTAAAGAAATGTGTAATCCTTAAATTGTTGCCGATTTCGCGTTTTGGGTCCATTATCTCTTTGTCGAAAATGCCTCGCGAAATAAAGATAATAGGTAGACCTAATCGTCGCTCGTGAGAGCTGTCGTTCTAAACATGACAAAGACAAAAAGATGTTTTAAAATTTCATATTTAAGTCATTTGCATTATTTTTATGATTGCCGAAATTGCCCATCACACTTGATACTTAAATTTTTGAAGTAATTTAACACTGAAACTGCTTTATTAAAATGTTCTCTTGTTTTGCGAACCTTTTTTTTTAAGCTAATCTATTTATTAACTCTCTTTGACATTCTTATTTAAATTCACAAACAATCGCGTGTAGTTTGAGATCACTTTTAATGTCACTCCGGCTGCGTCCAACGTTTTAAGCTCGAGATTCGTTAATATACCGTACAAAGAGAATTTATATCAGATACAGGTCTGCTTTGTAGGCTTACAACAATTTTAAGAACAATGAGATTGCTGAAAATGGCATAGGTCTTTCTACAAAGATTTATTCCATTATTTTTTTGTTTAAATATTGCGGCAAGAAGTAGCACTACACGTCTATGTAAAAAGGTTAACAAAGTTCTTGGCGTTAAGGCCACTCTCGGCTCCTCGACTCCTACATAAGGGAGCTTGCATTTAAGCTCTGGGGACGAAAACCATCGCCTGATAAAAAAGTAAAATTTAAGGCACTGCGCGAATATTCCGCAGCTTACTTAGGTACTAAAACAACTCTTAACTACTATAATACCTAATAATACCCTCCAAAATCAATCATCATCACCAGCCTGTATACTTACTGTCCCAACGCTGGGTACGAGTCTCTTCTCAGTACGAAAAGGGCTAAAATCAACGATATATTATGCCGGGTAACTTCAAAGGTGCCTCGCACGTACGTCCGCAAAACCACGCACCGTAAGACGCGCGCTTATTATGATTTGTACTTTCAATTGAAATACTTATATTTATATTCTTTAAGTGTTTTCTCAATCCTATCAAGTGACGACGTGGAGAATGCATGCCTATTCTCAGTATATGGAGTTGTTTCAAGAACTCGTATGGACCTCCACAAAGAAATTGCGGAAGATCAAGAATGTCTAGTCGTGAAAGGAATTACGAAGGCGAGCTATCTCAACGACAGAGATTGAAAACTTGTTCAGAATTTTATCGGTATTATAAGTACCTACTAGAACGTATATCGCCGCCAGATTATCAAGATAGATAATGCAAATAAACTGTCTGTGCCTCATAACATTTTGATATTAAAATCTTTTACAAATCGGTCTGGCGTTTAAACTTGAACTCGTTATTTTTTTTTTGATATACCGACAATTTAATCATAACATTTGTCATACACATGTGTATATGATACAATAACTATCGAAAGAAATATGTTATGTCTTTTGATGGTTTACATAATGTATGCCACGGCTCTCGAAGCTCTTTCATCTCGAGGCTCAATGCTAGCACGAGAATGTTTATAATGGAAACGGTCTCGAATAAAACAGTACATAAAACCGCATTCCAATAATATACAATACCGCTTGCAAGTCATAATCATCGCATTGTTATCAAATTATGTTCCTTACCGGAATTCTTGGTTACTTCAGAAACCAGTCGACATCGTTCGACGTTTTGTCAACAATCAGTCGTCGAACAGAATACACAATAACATCCGCCACAATCATACAATGAATAGAACATTAATATCCTACAGTTATTGTAAGACTTTAAAATTCCAAATAAAATTCCTACGTGTCCTTTTTTGACCATTTTCAACTTCTACCGGTGTTTTCATCGCCTTGGTTAAGTTTCATCATCATCAGCCTTTAACAGCCCACTGCTGGACTCAGCCTCTCCGTTGAAAGGAGGAATTGGCCTACTATACCACGCTGGCCAAACGGGTTGGTATAGGGTTTGTATCAAGTTCTCCTTCTCTTACAGTGCTGTTCTCTGCATAATATGCTCCCTCTGTCGGCTCTTACGACACCCAGGGGATGATATGGGGTGGTGACATTCCGTATTCTTAATCCGTCACCACACGGACAAGTTAAGTTTGTGTATTGCATAATGCATGCAACTGTTTGCTCCTTGCATGTGGAGAAAATATCAGCGTCAAACAAACAAATACATTTGACTTCCTTCTTCGATATCAGTGTTACACTCGAGAGATTTTGTCTGTGGCTGAAAACTATACAAAATCCAACGATAAGAATAAGGTTCTCTTGTTGTGTTATAATATGTGACCCCCGCAGGACGGACATCACAATAGGATGAATCACGCTCGAGAAAAGATGAATAAAATATGAACCTTACACGAAATAAAGGACCCTTATCAACTCGACAGTGGATTTAGGTAAAATGTTGCAAACAAAAATATAATTAATGGAATAAGATATCAGTCTATCTGAAATAAATGGAGGTTTAAACTTATTATATATGTTCAACACGGAAGACGATAACGTACAAGGTGATAAAACCATCAGCGATACGCCTGAGTTACTTGAATGTATATTTTGTCCATTAAATAAGCGGAAATTTAATAATGTAATTATGAAAAAACACGCACACGCATTTATAAAAAAACGCATGATAAATGTAATCACATAGCCAGTTAATGTCAAAATAAAGCGGTCTAAGAAAATATAACAATGAGAGGAAGGGTAGTTACAACATTTTATGGTGGCGAGGTACCATACGGTAGTACAATCCATTTTTCAGCGTCATCGCCACGTTGCCGACGATAGGGGAGGGCAGTGGAGTACACAGAAACTGCTTATCGATAAATTGCAACCAACTACCACGCTCGTAACACACGGGAACCAAACAATTTTCACACAACACAACAAACAAATCGACTGCAAGAGATTTATTGGATAAGCACAGTTACTTTTTTACTAGCTTCTAAAATGAAGGTACGGTAAAGTGGTAGAATCTGGTAATAGTGATGAGCATTTCATCGAGTGCCATACCTACTACACTGGAAAAATATGTGCAAACGTAATTTTCAGAGATTTTAATTAAAATCAAAATGCCATTAACCAATGCTATTCTAACTCAATGTTTATTTTCATTAAAATACTTTTGAAGCGTGCTAATTGTTATTTTTATTACAAACAAGCAGTTTATTTTCTTAACTGGGAGTTTCAGTCGTCTCATTGTCTATATTTAGAGGCAAACAAAAAACGTACTAACTATAATTTATCTGTGTAGTCAATTAAGGAAACCTTTCACAGCATAATGATAATATAAAAAAGCTTCGTTATAATCACCATCTCATTATTTTAGTAGGAGTAACTTGAAGCGCATTGTCGGGTTCATTATCAAGTTCGCGAAGAGTTGCGAACAATATTAGACAGCACGAGTCTCCGAGAAGACGAAAGTGAAGGTGGTGGTATAAAGCAGAGAGCGGGGGACGAGACGCCCCAACCACCTGTTGCCGCCAATCAATAACATCACCAACGCACCATTGTTCCCCTCAACCGGCTAGTCGCCACCATAGCCAAACCGTTCAAACAGTTTCAAACTGCCAACAACTCTGCATATTACTGACAATGATAAGGGCTTTGCGGTTTCAATAAAAACAACTGGTTGAAACAAAACTGTAGCTAAAGTTAACACAACAAATATACTAAATATTGATATAATTATACAAATTGGTAAACCGCAGTCCTGACGAAAACAAAGATATCTACAATAAATTTTACAACTAAATCAATGACTCTAACCGATTGTAGTTAAGCTTTACAGGGCAATAAAAGGGCTTAACGAAGCCTTATTCAAACACAACCGCTTCAGATAAGAGGATAATATAATCAATACCCGAAATGTTGAATGAACTCACTATGGACGGGACGTCGTTGTTTCAAAACTGTACACACAGTTAGATTGTAAAATTATTCTACTAGCATAATATAAAAATTTGTACCTTTGCCTTAAAATTTTATCTGCCTAGTCTGCTTTGTTTGCTAATGTTAACCAAATTTGTGGGTGTTGGGAAAATTGTAGAGCAGAGAAAAGTTAATTCAGTCGTCGCGCATGTACTGAGGCCGGTCAATAACCCAGGCGGGCGGCATCTTGAACTTGAACCACAAAGCGAATACGGAAACACCTATATTTTTTATCCGCTATCCAATTTCAAAAGACAAATGTGGAGTCTGATCAGAATTGAATTGGTACGAGCAGAACAACTATAAATCACAGACTCGAGCAATCTGTTGAAGACGACGATGAAAATGCAGGGGGTTGGGGAAATACCAAAGACAAAGCGAGCTCTTTGTACAGAAAATTCTAGATCGTAATTAGGGTTTGCTTATATTTTCAACAAATTCACAACGCGCATTTCATGGTTAATTCCGTAACAATTTAAATATAATATTAATTTACGAGCAACGCAAACAAGTTTTTCTTTAAATAAACATATTTTGCATGCATCATGATCATTTGAATTATTTATTAATGAGGCTTCTCGTAGAGCGGAATGTATGTCATTGAAATGATTTTTCACACGTTTTTGAAATTCAACACGAGAACTTGTGAAGTTGAACAGGTTTTATGAAGTTATAATACGGCGTACAGTCACGAGCATAAATATATTACTATGGGCAGATTAGCAGAAATATCTGTCCCAAGAATGAGTTCAATAATATCTGTCTGCACGTACACAGCAAAAATATCTGATATTACCAGGCAGCATAATGAAGTGGCATCAAAATTATGTGATGAAAATATCGGAGCATAAATATCTGATGTGACAGGTGGCAAAATGTTATGATCCATTGTAGAAAGCAAATATATGTAACGTTTTATATTTCTGTAATTTGCATTGATTCCGCCCTAAAAGCATAAATATGTCTCACCAACTAGGTAGCAATAATATCTGACATACAATTTATAAACAATAAAATATTTGATATTATGTATAGCGCCGGTAAAATGGGCCAAAATGTTTTATTGTTATGTATTTTGCCGGGCAAAGAATAGGAAAAAAACACGTTTTAAATATTTTTTTCACCTCAGCAGCTCAAACATGCCGCTTTTGCTGCGAGACAATAGTGAACAAAACACGATTTTGATTCGAGCGTGAGTAAAAGTAGCTTTTTAATTTTTCAATCTTCAGTGTCACGATTTGACATTGTTCAGCCATAAATTTGAAACATTCGAATTTTACTGTGCTCTGTCCCTTTACATGCATATAAAAAGTGAGTGAAAAAACAAACCCCTTCGAATTCGAAATTCGATTTTGGAATTCGACCTCAAAGAAAACACCTACGGAAACGCAAAAAAAAAGATATGTGTAATAAAGAAATTACTTTTTTTATATTTTATTGTTTACATGTTTCATTTATTATTGGATTTTAATAAAAATAAGTCTAATTAATAGTATAAAATTAGTATTATATTAGAATTATTACAATGATACATTTGCAAAATAAACATCAGGGACGCGGTATTAAACCGCGATTTAAAAAAGTAGCGGGCATAAAAATTTTGCTGATGCTGATACAGTAGCGTAACGTGTTAAATTATATTAATAAATAAAATAATCTAAAATGATGAGTGAAACTAGCGATGATGACTGTACTTTAACACCAGAAGAGTTAAATCAGCAAGTGATTATGCAGAATTCAATCTATTCCTGTTCATTTCTATGTCGCCTAAGTAATATGTGTTCTCACCGCGCTGTGGTGAAAAGTTATGTGTGCTACACGAGAGCAAAGATTTTTGTATCTCGTGCTGTTGAGTCTTTCACCACGCTCAGGATTCTAACTTTGATTCACTCGCAGAATCCTTCGCTTGCTCGGGACTCAAAATCAGCAATCGAAACAAAAAACAACTTTGCTCTCTTGTTGTACAAATAACTATTATTTCTATTTGCCTAATCAACTTAATAAAATAATGATTTTAAGCGAGTGTTTATGTCACCGGAGAATGACAAGAACGGCAAATTTATAAATTTCCTAAGAAATGTATAAATTTTCGAAGGATTCTAAACGTATTAAATTGTATTATTTTACGCCCACCTTTTCGCAAATGGCTTAACTTACGAATTCACGTGTAAAATAATAAGTAAACAATTACCAAACGGCATGTGCGCTCTGATGGGTTGAATAAGTCACGTGTTTTTTGCTTCCTTTCCACCTCCATTTTTCGCCACTTTAACGAATAAACTGGAACTATAGCGATGTTTATGAGCCTAAGTTAACGGAACCCTGCTTCGCAAGGCTCTTATTTTTCTGTTCAGGGTCACAAGAAAACCTAACATAACCTATTAAGTTGAATTGATGCCGACCTTCATTATCACCGACCAACCAATCAGAGAGCAGTATGTTATTTGCCATTATTTTAAAGAAGCTTAAAATTAATATGAAACTTCTGTGATTGGTTGAACCGTTTAGAATCTTACGAATAGATATTCGGTAGTTTATACATTTACCACGAGACGTCGCAAATTGATAAATTTGCGAAAATATGGGCGTAAAATAATACAATTTATGTCCCGTTTAGAATTTCCTAGTAAATTTATAAACTTGCGGATCTTGTTATCTTCCGGTGAAATCTAATTAAACATAATGAATTAAAATCGAGTAAATCCACCATTTGCATCATCCTGTAGCCTCTCTTGCATTGTAGAACTATATTAGCACACAATTGCGAGCCTCGGAGTGACTCCCAAATGTCAAAGGTGTGACAACGTAGAAAATCATAGGTTCCAGCCAGAGTTGGATCCTATTGTTGAAACATTGAACTCCACAGATTCTCAAAGTGATTCAAATCAAGGCTCTCTGAAGGGAAATTGATTAACTTTAAGGCCTCTCTTTGAATATTAACTTTTAAACCACTCACGAGTTATTCGAGAGCAATGAATGGAATATGTGCATCAAATAGTATCCATGTTTGTCTTCATAAATGAATACTGTTCGATAACTCATCGTCAATCCAATGAAATCCAAAAAAATAAGTAAGGTCTGGAAACCTGATATATTACCATAAAAACAATAGGGGATCGGACAGTATTAAAAATAAATTGCAAATTATCATTTATCAAAAAGATTGTCTCAAATCACCACTATAAATATTCTTAAATTTTAATTTTGCTCTTACAGCAAATTCCATATAAATAAAACCATAAAATAGTACATCAGTCGATAAAATACAAAACTAGCGTTTCGACGGGTGACAAAAAGTTTCTGATTAGACTAGGCAGTTCGTACTTTATTCCTAAACCATTACTCGGCAGCCGTAGTTAAAATAGACCTACCCAATACAATAATAAATCGTTTCATTCGGTAGTAGTATTGGATATATCTAAAAATAAATACAGGGTGCCACAAGACCCTTCACCAAGCCGAAGTCTACTCGTTATGGACATCATCCCAAGTCATACAAAGTAAAAATAAAACCTGGGAAACGATATTTTTTTAAGGAGACACATTTTTTAAGCCGCAATTATAAAAGAGGGCGCGTGCAATTTTTGAAAACCCTTCTTATCCATGGGTGTAAAGATCATCTAAAGAACAGGTTGGCGGGATAAATGCATCGATTTTGTACCTAATTACAAGAATTTCATAGTAACTTTGAGCCTCCTAAACCAGTAATTTCTTAGGTATGGTGCCGAAGAGAAAAATGTTTGTAGTGATTGGTACAACATGGGATTTCAGTTTTCGTTAAGGGTTATATCCTGTATAGCACAAAACGACAGCCTATATTAAAACAATGAAAAATAACATTTGTTTTTTTTTTAACTATTTCTTATAAATTTTAACTTAAATTGAAGATAAAATAATGTCAGATATTATTGCCACCTAGTTGGTGTCACATATTTATGCTTTTAGGGCGGAATCAATGCAAATTACAGAAATATAAAACGTTACATACATTTGCTCTCCACAAGAGATCATAACATTTTGCCACCTGTCACATCAGATATTTATGCTTCGACATTGTCATCACATAATTTTGATGCCACTTCATTATGCTGCCTGATAATATCAGATATTTTTGCTGCGTACGTGCAGACAGATATTAATGAACTCATTCTTGGGACAGATATTTTTGCTAATCTGCCCATAGTAATATATTTATGCTCGTGACTGTACATATTACAGGCTTATGTTTCTCGGTGCTGTTATAAATCTCATGTTTACTTGTCTGAGAAAATCTCCGGATAAATCCCACATATGATGCTATTATGTGGGTTTGCGTGAAGCCGCAAATGCAGGAAGTAACCCGAGATCTAATAGTTGTAAGTAACAAATATGTTCAGCGGCATGTCAATTCTTATTATATCACTCACTGCGTATTTTCTTAGTCATGCAAAACTTCGTCTTTACAAATTCGGTGTTTACATTGAAGGCTTGACCATAAGATATTGTTATTTGATAGATTGGGGTGCATCGGTTTATGCTATACTCATGTAGGTAAATTGCCTAAAGTAATATAATCATAATAATCACAGTTATGTGATTATTACAGCTGTTAAGTTGTGCGTATTGTGCATCGTGTGATCTCGTTATCAACGTACCTTGACAAATCCGATTTTCTGGTGGGGCTGAATTTCAATTAGTTTCCTAATAGACAATTCTAGGAGTACCAACAAAGCATAGCAATGTGTCTCAAAACTATTTAAACTTGCCAATGATTAAGTATTAAAAGGACATGGTTCGTGCAGGTGTGCTAAGACAATGGGATGCTTGCCTGCACTGAATGATGTTATGATTAAAGAGCAAACTATTTTCACAGAAAGCTGACGCTTTGACGGGAAACGACAGTGTCTAATGGAGTGACTGCGAGGAGTAAGTACTTTAAACGAGTAGCTTTATAACTGAGAGCTATATTACCGACAAAGAAATATATAATTAACCGAGCTTGCGTAATTAAGGTACACGATTTAATCAGCGCTTATTATAAAAATAACGCGAAGCGAGCTTTAATCTTTTTGAAAATAATTTGTCCTCACTTTGAGCTATATCGTGAACATAATTGTTTTGTAATAAATCTGTTTATATTTCTGAACCAGCAAAAACTGGTATCATTTAGAAGGGCGCCCTCCTGACCTGTATTTTAACATTTTTATGATTATTAAACCTGTCGCACGCACAACAAGACATACGAGTACCTACTGGGGAACTACTTATAAGGATTCGGTAACTATCTTGGAATACCATAACTCAAAATATAGATTTTAGCACGCAAGAAATGTAAAACCGACAGGTATAATCAAACCAGAATTTGAATTCACGAGATTCGCTCAATTGAAATGAGATGCTAATACAATTACTTAAAACTCCGATTACGCCAAGTACCTAATATAGTTGGAATTAATTACATTGCATAACATCAATTCATGGCGCAGCTTATACATTTCTCGTGAAACAACATTATCGTGTGGTTATCCAACCATGTTGCAAAGTGTGAGTTTTACGCAACAATCGAGAATTTCTAGTTCGTAAATGAGAAATACGAAATTACACGTAATAGATTTGCGCACTATTACTCTTGAGAAAACCATCAGCGTTGGTGCCTTTGCGAGTTTTAACTTAAGCTACAACTTTGCTTTGGTGCAATAAGTAGTGGAAACGAACCATTTGTTCGCGGAGATGTTTTAACGTAGTTTAGTAGACACGGCTATAAAGGAGATGTACCATTTGGCCATACATTATGGGCCTGGCACGGCCAAACACAACACCATGTGTGTTTTGAAGATAAATGACTACTCTATTAACCTGTATAATTTCTTTTTAAATAACTTTTGGTGGAAATAAGATACGAGATATTTGAAATGGAAATTATTCCGCAACTAAATATACCTCAAAATTGAATTTTAACATATATATAATACCTTGATGTAAATAAAAGTATGTCTTTGCATCTTAAAGAACAAAAACTACATAAAGAGTGGCCAATAATAATGAATAATCACCTGTATACTAGGGAACCTCGTACTATGTATACTCGTCCAAAAAAGCTAACCACAATCACAAACACCGCTGCATATTCTTAGCGTGGGTAGAAGGTACTGATCATTATTATTGAATTTATATTCAATTACATTACATTAAAACCGTACGAAAACAGCAATAACTCTGAGCAAAATATTTACGATACACAGTAGCAACACGAATGACATAACAGATAAAAAAAGTGTTGCAAATGGTTTGAAAAAATATTTCTACTATCGATTAAAAACAAAACGATTTTTACCGATTAATAATTATGGAATGTTTAATAAATTATATATTTCTTGATTCTTTTTACAAATATACTTATAAAGTAAATAAAATATATTGTTTTCTAATATAGTAATAAAAATATTATTTCCTTAAAACAATTTCTGCCTACCATACTTCATTTTATTTTTAATGCTGGCAACATAAGACATTCATCCGCTATTACCATAGCTTATTCAAAATAATTAATCTTTAAAAACTAAATTCTTTCACCGATACTCTATCAAGAAACGAAAACAATGTAAAATTTTAAAAAATTATATGTTTAATTTCAACGATTCACAACTTTCTGGCCGCTACAGGCCGTATTTGGTCTTTCTCCTTTGAAGGAGAAAGAGTGCCGGAGCGCTTCACACGGTCCCTAGGCGAACCTACCCTACTAATATGCTTTATAGGTAATAGCGACTGATTCAAGACTGAACATAAAAGTTATATTTCAAACTACTATGCAGCATGCATAGTTTGTTTGACAACAACGGCTAGATAGACTTGTCTGAAATAATGCTATAACTTAAGAAAATCAATATATAGGTATACTTAATGGGAATGGGATATACAATTTTTGGGCGATTGATCCTTAAAAACTTGGCACTGCTATATAAACCACAACGCCATCCGTTGCAGAAGATTCTCAATTCGAAACCAATTTGAGAAATTCATTGGTTGGTCTTTCCTAGTCTAATAATACCGAAAATTGTGGTCAAGTAATGCTTAAATTTTCCAAGTTCGTTCCACAAGACAGTCGGCTCACCGAAGCGTGTAATGACAAACTATGAAATAGGAAGCTCACGACGTAGCAGTCGACTTTGATTATGCAGGAAACGGTATTATCGTATAATACTCGTACTAAGTTCGTAATAAGCAGATGTGTTGAGGAAGGACACTCCCAACAGTGGGTTTCTAAAGGTCTCTGAACTTCATACCACTTAGTAGCGTTGTTCATATGACAGTTAAATTGCTTCAACTCTGAGTAAGCTTGAACAACTAAAATTCAAACTACAGCTGAAATTTTAGAAGGTCGAGTCACTAACAATTTATTGGAGAGATAACACTTGTTTTTCGGAATAAGGAATGCTTTGTGGCTTCGAATTATCTCTTTTGAAATTGCACTGTGGCTGAACATTTCAAACTATTTAAAAAAAAAACTAAGTTTATCTCAATGTCACAACATTCATAGAATATTGAAACTGCTTTTATAAATTAGAATCGACTTAAATTTTAACCCCAGTAACTATAAATTATTCTGATCGAAGTTTTAAGACATCGAGGACTTAAAATCTCATCAATATTGCTAGACTTTAGAAGGCCTAAATGGCAAATTTAAAACAAATTATTGTAAGAAATCTTTGTAAGATTTATTATATCTCGGCAGTATCTTTATTTCGTTTATTTCGGAAAAACCTCCTCCTTCCGTGACCTTTTATCATTATCATTTTCTCACCCAATACTGGCGCGGCTATCAAGGAACCTATCTCACAATACTGGGTGTAATGAGAGTCATTCAAGGCGGCGCGGTCTAACGTACGCGAGGTATTCCGAATCAGATGTTGTACTAACATCTCCTATGAGTATGTGTTTCTGGCACACGGAGATATTCTTCGAGAATTGAGAGGCAATAACAGTGAGGCCAATGTGCTATTTACATTATGTGCTGAATTTTAAGGTATTTTTGTATTAAAATAATTATTTTAATACAAAGGTACCTACTATACTATTGCCTCCGTGGTAAAGTGGATAGCGTATGCGACTGCTGATCGGAGGTCTCGGGTTCGTTTCCCGGGTCGGGCAAAAAGTGTTACTGGGTTTTTCCGAATTCTCAGTAGCAGCCCGGAGTCTGGTGATGTGGCCGGTAACGGCAATAGGCTCGCCACCTATTACGTGGGACCTGAAAATTCATGGCGAAATGTGGGTGTAATATTACACCTCTGCCTACCCCTTCAGGGATACAGGCGTGAGTGAGTCTATAAAAATATATAAATAAAATGTATGTTTCTGATACGAATAATAGTACGCTAAATCTAAAGTTGCTACTTCATTTTGTTACTTGTATAGGAGAATACAAACAGAAGCAGAATAACGAACCGATCATAAAAAAATACTAGATAGCGAATTTATTTGATTTTAACGTTGGTTATTGATAGATTGTCTTTGGCTTCGCTCGTGTAAATATAATTAAAACAATGAGCTTGTTTTAAGTAATAAATAGCGCAAAGAAACAATACCACGATGATGTACGACTCAAACGTCATGCATGTAACGTTAATAGAAAATTTTAATTAACAAGTAATATTATACTTACTAAGTTACAGTGGAAACATCCTCATAGGTATGAAGCATTCATAGCAAGCATACAATTTGCCTTAAACTTCCAATACGAACTTCAGTCACGTGCTACCTATCTGCAAAAAACTGGTAGCAATCCCTATAATTTACTCATAAATGATACAGCAATAAGTTAGATTAATTGACAGTGGCTTAGCCTTTAATATCATGTGACAATTATAGGCCATTCATTACAATTTATTATTAGTTCAAATTAAGGTTCGTAGAATGATTTATTGGTACGGGCTATACTTACAATTTGATAATGATTAATAGGACCTTTCGCCAATTAAAGTAAAAATAAAAATACTTATGTGACCAACCCTTATTGACACTTGACACTCAATCAACAAAAACAAAACGTTCAATTCCAAAAAAATAAATAAATTTATATGACCCATTCAACAGGTCACATACTTTGTAAAGAGATAAGGACGCTGGCTGTACTGAATAGGTAGCTTAAGTTATAAGTTATTGAAATCTGAATGCAAGCTGCCTTACTCGACCAGCCTTGTAGTAGAGGCTTTCGCAGTTCCCTCGAGACCACTGACGCTGAAAAGTGTGCCAAACTTTGAGAAATAAAATAAGCCGGGCAGACATCCGTAAAACTACTTTTATTTCCTTATGGATAGAACTCCGTTCAATAGCAGACGTTCACGAATTAGAAATAAGCTCTTGTTATTCAGTTTGCATGCAATCTTTGTCAAGTACCTAACGTAATTTTCCTTGTGACTTTTGGGTTAAGGAGCGAAGTCTTTGCTCGCAAGATTCTTTAATTACCTAATTAGTACAAAGTGTGTCTGGGGGACCCAAAGCTCATTCCCAAAGCAATTCAATAATCGAAATTAGTTCATTAACGTATAAGTCTCGATTAACTGTCAAGCAAAAACAAGCATGTTTTTTTCGTATCACACTAATAACACAGTCAAATGGCTCTATACTGTCCTAATAATAGATTTTTTTGCAATATTTTTGCATATTCAACCTATGGGCCATGACCACCACTTCGAAATATAAAACAACTCGAAATATAATTTATGGTTATATAAAAAAAAAAAAAAAAAAAAAAAAAAAAAAAAAAAAAAAAAAAAAAAAAAAAGACCAAAAAGTGATGACCCGTCTCGGTATCAGACTCACAGTGCCTAAAGCAGTGCTAATCAGCGTAGCAGTGGCTTTAATCACTTCGTCATCCATACAGTCATTTGGTACACTACTCGCTTCCTAGGGAGAATCCCGTGCCTCACGCAGGACTTCGAATGGTTTTCATTATTATAATGTCCAGGCAACGGGAATACGAATGCCGGTTTAATTGTATTTCTCATGTTCGTATGCTAATCTGATGGCAAACTTGTATAAAACATGCAAATAGCTCACAAAGACAGGTACGAATCTTTTAACGTTTAATGAGGCCTTTTTAAACACAGATCACGTCTGGATGAAACATTGAAGGAGAAGGAGAAATCCGCAGGAAATCGCTGATACATATATCTCGAAGTACATTGTACATCAATCATTGATACGCTTTGCGATTATATTACGTCTTATAGATTTGGTAGGGGTATTTTAATTTTGCCTGCCGTTGGTAGCATTACGATAGGAGCTATCTACGAATGAGTTATTCGTGAATGGGTAGGATCTCAAAGGCGAACATTCCAGACTGCAGATTTTAGATTTCAAGTAGCACTATCAATATTATGAATCGAAATAAATATATAGTTAGAGGTATCATAAAGTCAAGTTTCTCTGTTAGAAACAATAGGATATCATATTTGTCTAAAACACAGTAAAATTCCACGAACTGTAAAGCATAGGTAATGCATTTCCGGCTTTGGTCTAATAGATGGTTATTGTTCCAACTTCAACTTATTAATTACAGTTCTCACGGCTAAGTAAAGTTTACACAAAGTGCTCCAACGTGAGTAACGTTTCAAGTTGTTCCGTTAAGCGATGTGTACGTTCGGTACACAGTACAATATCGACTGTGACAATGGCTCTGTAAACAATAGAGCAGATTACCGAGACGAACGTGCGATTACGTATTGAATAGACGAATAGATGAGCTTCCGTGCCACGTTTTGTTCGCCTGTCACTATACTAAATCGCTTACCATTACTATTCTACTAAAAATCCGATCTTCGGAAAATATCACCAGCTATAAATAAGCGCAGATGAAAGCAACTCCTAATCAAATTGTGAACCCTCATTGATAAACCGTACCATGGAGATCCAATATATCAACGAGCTCCCAACGAAGATAAACATGGAGGTAACTTCTATCTCACGCCCTAAATCTTCGTTCCCCTGCAAGAAAATATCTTAGATATTTCCCCTCCGCTATAACCCTCTCGGCTTGAGCAATTTCCGTTGACCGTCCGGACATACCGCATTTTCGTTGACTTGCAGATACAGGTAGGCGTCAAACAAGCAGTTAAAGTGCTTTATATCGGTTCACAGAACAACGGGCTACGAACGACAGGACGATGCAACAATGCACCCGCATGTTAGTTTGTTGGATAAACATTCCAACCCGGTATGAACAACATCGTAGTGCCGCAACTCTTTTGACGAGACGGATGGTAATATGATAAGGGTGGAGCAATCCGTGTATGCTGAGTAAATTGAAACAAGGTACGGTGCAACTTAATCGTAAAGCGATTATATTATATTTGGTTAACCTACTTCCTTCGCTCACACGGGATGTTTACGTCCGAGTGACGACGCGACGCAATGTTTGTATTCAAAACATGGGACTGCTAACTAGGACAAATCACCGATTCTGGCAGTAGTTACTTGTGTCCAAGAGAAACAACGTTCCATTAGAGAGATTAACTCGTAACTACGGATAAACAGATTAGGTGGGACGTAAACACACTTAAGCCTACAGTAAAACCGAAGAATGCACACAACAGCAGAATGTGTCTCCGTTTTAGCAAAGGTAATAACCGTAGGTTTTTACTGTCTACTTATCTTCTCAAGCGAAATATTCGTATTTGCGCATGCATAAAATAAACCCGTCAGGCAATTTTGCCTTATACGCATTTTACGTCACTTGATTGAATGGCACGTAACACTTGACAATTTTATATGAATTGTGTGTTCAGTGTTTCATTCATAGGACAATAAACTTTCAACAGTCAGGGTCGATGATTACTCGCAGGGCCATTAGTACAAAGACCTTAGAGTTCGGGTCACAGAGGTCGTCAATCGGACGGTCGCCCTACAGACAGGCTTTTATTAAATTGGAGTAGATACTTAATGTAATTGTTTGATATACCATTAATTAGTCGAGATTACAGCACATTAGGTACATTTACTCATATTGTGTATTGGAGATTTATTCTTGGTAGAAGCCGTAGCGAATTAGTTAACTGCGCGGAATACTTTTTCTGTTACACATGTTGAGCCCATCGGTGTGTTTACGGGAAGCCGGGAGCGCCCTCCTGTCGCCGATGGTCATAACGCGTGGGGCGCGAGCGATCAATACCACAGGGCTTCCCTACTGCCATGCCGCCTGCCGACTGCGTAGCCCACTTCTGAACACCTCTCACGCAATTTTGTACACACCAATTACTTACTTGTTTAATTCTTCGAGAAACAATTAGTCCTCGAGCTGTCGGGTTGAAACTTTGACGTGCTCCCGTAAAGTCGTCACAAACGACACTAATGGACGACTGAGCTGCTGATCAAAGCGCACAAACTTGGTAAATTAAACGATCCCGGCTTAATTGCGGTCGCGAATATGCAAATAAGGAAAACTGATTATCAATACTTTCCTGAAATATATGCAAATCTAGTTAATGACGGTAATGCAACACTTGAAAAGATATTTGATACAAGTAGAGATACCTTGAAAACACATGCTACTCAGATAATAATCATATAAGTAACCCTATGCTTGCATGTGATATTTATCTTTAGTTCTGTGGCAAGACGCGGCGCCAGCGTACGCATACGTGACTCAATGAATTCAGCTGCGGATATGAGGCAGTTTTATTCCTCCTATCGGCGGCAATTTGAGGATTTATAACGAACCACATGAGGGCATGTCGGGTGTCAGCGTTGGTGCCACGGGAGCCGGCACACATATTTGTTTTTCAAACCAAATAAGTATTTCGTATTTCGATATTCAAATACAAATACGCAGCGGTATAGAGCCGATAACACTGGGTCCTTTCAATATTTTTCAATTACGAAGGCAGCCAATGTTTTTGAGCAGAATTGTCTAAAATTAACATTTCTTGATTGTTTGATTAAGAATCTCTGTTGACCGACTATATTAATATTAATGAGAAAAGCTTTATTAGACTTCTAAATTAATATAGTAGATCATCCTTCTAATATTTGTGGACACACTTGAAATTTTACCTTGACTTGCCTTGTTATAATATTTTCATAAATACATGTAAGCGTCCAGGATTTATGGTCTTATTCTTGAGAAAATAAGCTGCTGGATGGAGGAAACTGTACTTAGGAGTAACTAAAAACATTTCATCATGCGAAGTAAGACGTATATTACGGCAACCTCTCTTGGAATTCCGTGGAACAAAATTCATACGTGACAAAAATAAGAGGGTAGTTTAATGAATATTAGACAGACGAATACAGTTTTCTAAATTGGACCGCTTTAATCAAGAAAGTCTGAAACATGAGTTTGATGGTATACCTATTATCAAAATATCGCTAGAAGTTTGGCTATATGATTCAACTTTAATATGAAACTAGAAATAGTCCCGGAAATGAAGAGTAATAACAATATAATCTGAAACTAAAAGCAATCTTGCAACTTCGAGTGCTACTCTCATTGAACAAAGAACAAATATGAGCCATTGAACAAATATAAGGTGTCAGCAGAGATTTAAATAAATTTTAATTTGTTGATAATCAAGCAATTATTTTTACGTAAAGGTTTAAAAAGTTTTTATAGTTTTACTAGAAGACGCCAGCAGCTACGCCTGCATTTTTTTTAATTTACCCGTTTTGGCCGATTCCGTGGGAATTTCGGGAAATCCCTTCTTAGTGCACCCCTACGGTCTTCAAGGAACATACATGCCAAATTTCAGCGTCCAGCGCCCAATAATTTCGGCTGTAGCGTGTCTGTCAGTCAGTCAGTAACGCAACGATTTTATATATTAAGATTTATAATAGAAATGAATAGTAATAATTTTTAGAACGAACACTTCTAGTATAGGGTTTCTTTGCTTACAAACTACGTTTCATTCAGAATATTATCATGAGTCTACATAATATGAGGTCGTAAGCACGCACAGCAAAATTGATTAATCAGCAGAAATTCTGGAGTGCTCCTTCAAATACACGATTTGAATATTAAATATTGGGTCAGTAGGAGGTCAAGCACGGAGTTTTTTATACTGGTTTATAAGATAAAGTTTATTGGAACCTGGCATCACATTATATTGTTTACGTAGGTACATTGCGCCAGCAGGATAGTGAAATAGCAATTATAATGTGCTTTTATAGTTTTATCAAGAATGCAATTAGATGCTTACCTATTACAACTGATTTAGTGATAGGTACTTCAATAATTTTGGTGGACGGATATATTTCCTGGCTAACCGTATCAACTGATTGTACTGAATCTTCCGCATGACAACGTTAAGTTACGTTACAAACAAACTTCATTCAACAAGAATCCTATCATCTCATGACAGGATTCTTGGTGAATGAAGTTTGTTTTCTATCAATTGTAGATGGCAGCTACTTTGATACACAGTGACATCATATTATTATTATTATACTAGAGGACGCCAGCAGCTACGCCTGCATTTTTTCAAATTTACCTGTTTTGGCCGATCCCGTGGGAATTTCGGGAAATCCCTTCTTAGTGCACCCCTACGGTCCCCAAGGAACATACATGGCAAATATCAGCTTCCTGCGCCCAATAGTTTCGGCTGTAGCGTGTCTGTCAGTCAGTCAGTAACGCAAGGATTTTATATATTAAGATTATAAGGAAAGTCATCAGACATTGCTCTATGTGAGTTTACTGAACATATCGTTAAAACGTTAGATGGCAAAAATAAATGCCTTACCATTTTCTTGGATTTGGCAAAGGCTTTTCACACGGTTTCTATTCCCATTCCCACCCTTGAAGACAAATTACACTGTCTAGGCATTCCTACTATCTATTATTATTAAAACACATCATATGGTCAGCAAACAGCAACATGTATGCACCGTGTCTGGTAATAATAAGAGAAGACGCCAGGACCAACAAAGGTCAGTGATGTGTAGGACGTCTTTTGCCCAAAGATTAAATTTATTTCTTGGGCCCAGAATATATAACATAGCTGACAAAAAGTTTAAAATCTCTTATATGACTTTGAAAAAAATGTAAGCAAATCCTAATAAACTGGCTCCTATCTTACGATGATACTGAAAATTTATTAACAATCCCACAATAGTACACACTCACACACACACAACACACACACACACACTCATTCTAATTCTAACACTAAAATTGTTGCACTTAATTGTAGTACATTTATTTTCAATAGTTTTTACAAAAGACTACTTGTTTATTTGAGGGAGGGCGCTGATGCCTATAATACAAGATATTTATTTATATATGTATTAGTTGTTACTCGAAATGATTAACCTTAAGCCTACTGTTATGTTAAATATGTAGGTAATGAAAACATTGTTAAGGTGCAAAAATAAAATAATTAAATAAATAAAATAAAAAAGAATATTATATAAATGCAAAAACTGGTCCACCATGATATACTCTACTTTTTGGTGGTAGTTTATCTACATATATCTTTCTCACACCTTTGTCTTTTTCTTGTGCAAATGGTAAATATTTTTTCTTAAAATTCGTTTCTTGAGATCAACACTCTTGTAATACAAATACATGACTTTGATCTTTATTCAGTATCGAGATTCCTTTTCCGCCCACATTTGGTATTGTAATGTGAAATAATCGTGTGGTGAATCTTTATCGACTAGTATGTAGTCTTTATAGTTACCCATTTAAATAATTCGCCTTTGGCAGGTAACTACATCTTTACTTTGTAAAGTAAGAGTCACTGATGATTTTCTTAGTGATCCTTCCAAGAATATCGCTATGCCGTTGTGTTGCGGCGGTCAGCTAGCACTGACTCTGTGGGCAAGGTTATATTATGTCATATCTAGTTAGAATAGGTCGTCTTGGATGCAATCGGCTTAGCGTTATCCAGTAACGCTCTAAGGGACGTTGATGCGTTATTTCGTGCATATGACTGACTGTTTAGACTTTTAATGAAGTTAGTTTAAGGAAGTCTAATTGAAGGAAGCCTTATTCATTGCTTAAATGTAGGATATACATATAATAAATTGACATAAATATGCTGTACATAAAACAAAAAAATGTCAAATAAACAATAACCCCTGGGCAAATGTGCTCCACGTATTTACATAACGCACGTGTTTAATTAACTAAACTATACCTTATGGACTATTTTATAAATTTATTGTTTCCGACCGCGCCCAAAAGAGCCGCTGGCCGGTTCGCATCCGTTTCGTGACACCTGCCTCGACCGATGTAAAAAACTTATATTCAACTTGAATGCCTAATAACACTATTTGTATGCTAAAGCACTAATATGAACAACAACTGATATTTGAACGAGAAACAAAGACCGTTGAATAAATCCATTTAAATAATTCAAATCGCGAAACGTTATTGATTGTATGCTATTTCGTTGTTCTCATTTCTCACCCTAATAGGTGTAAGTACTATTGTATTCTCGACGTTACGGTACGCAATTTCTACCTACCCTCTAGCCCCTCGGTATTCAAACGTCTCTGAATGTTTCAAAACCATGCTCCCCTCCCAATTTCGCTGTATGTAAATACAATTTATATCAAAAATGTACTTGCTAGAGTAAAACAGTAGCATTCTATAATTCGCGCTCGAATGTAGTTTTGAACATAAAACACCCTATTCTTGGTGTCTGGAGAGCCTTTGAGAGCATTTTATATGCTCCAGTTGGGCACACCTTTGGCATGTGAAAGAAGGTAAAAAGATTATAACGCATACGTATGGAGGTTGTGCAACTTTACGACTTTCACCCGTTGTGTACTTGCGAACATAAAATACAACCTTAGGAGATAAAGAAAAACAAATTTATCGCAGCAATATTTACATGAGATTGAGATTTTAATAATGCAATTACTGCAACATGTTGCCTGGCGAAAAGCTGTGTTCTATGCTAAAGGTTTTTTGACCTAAATAAAGTTCAATGTATCGCCGACGACTGAAGGTCGCGTGTGTATCGTAGCGACATAAATGGAGTTATTTTCTACGACACTTAAATATATGACAAGAGATCCAACAATCTCGAATTAAAATGTCACTATTTTGAGCCATTTGCGAAACGATAAAACCCGTCGTAAAACTGAAACGATCTTCGTTTAATTAATTATTATTCATTGGAATATTTCACTTAAAATTTTATTACATTTCACGTTTTTGCAGCTGTAAAGATAAAATGATAATGATGGTCGACGATATTATATCGATCATATCGAAACTTAAACATCCGACGGGAAATTGGTGAAAAATAAACATGCAAACAAATACAGCGAACGAAGGGTCCAGTGACAACAAAACAAACTTATCGTGATCAGACAAAATATACACAACCATTATAAAAATAGGAACACGCGTTATCATGATCCACTAATATTACAGAAAAAGTTTCTTTTGTACATTTGTATAAGGAAATATACTTGTAAAAACACACAAAGACTCGACTCCATATTTACCAAAGTTTTACGAAGCAGAATATTATAATCAGTCAATCAAAATATACCTCCTTTTGCGTTATAACGTGTAAAATTTTATAAAATAAAACCTGTGACTAATTTGAGCAAAAATAAGTGTGGGCTTCTAAAGTAACCGCCGTGACGGAATCATCGGTTGATTTGTTGCGAGTACCGTCAGTTCGCGGGGCCACGGCCGGACACGAGTTGCACGATAATCGCATATGACTTCACACATCTACGGGAAAATCTAATCATGAGAAACACCTAGTGAATGTACAATGCGAATCGTGAATACAAATGTAGTTTAGCCACTAATACTTAATGATTTTGACAATATCACTATTCAATGCCGTATTAAGCATGCATGACGAGAAAGCCACACAGCAGGCGTGTTTTAAATGAAATATTAAAAGCGAAGTTCGTTGCAAAGCTAAAATAAAAAAATATTTTGAATTTTTTTCACATCATACTTTTGCAAAATGCCATCTGAATATCTGAGCAACTGATTAGGATTCTTTATTTTTAACACATTTTAATAAGCTATGCCATTTCAAATTATTCGGAGTAGTCACGATAAGTATAACAGGCACGAACTGTAAATATTTCTAGAAGTATTGTGGCGAAGACAAAAAGTTTAATATTTAGAAATAAATACTTGAGCAAAAAGTGAGAAAGATTTCGAAGGCAAAAGCATAAAGTGAAGCAACTTATCACATTAAGAAGCGACAGACAAAACCAACTTGAGACATTATCATAAGTGCCAAGTTAGAGACTCGTAAATTTCGATTTATCAGTTTATAGCGAGTAAGTATTACCCGACCAAAAGATTACAGTAAAACATTATCGCAAAGATACTACGAAGTAATTACTTGAACACACTATTTTAGAATAGTGTAAAACTAGCCACTATAAATGCGCAGGCGCCGTTGGCTTACATAATATTCGTATTGAGCTAAATAATACACAACTAGCACAAGCCCATTACTCGCAGGAACGAATTGTGGTTATTTCCTTTCATAAATTTAAGTGTTTTAAGTTCAACAGAGCAATAAGCAGTGTATTGGGCGCAACCCGTGCCATATTAAAGAGACGCCTTTTAAAGACTCAAAGATTCGTTAATTCTGAGGCTTTTTAAGTAATATGCTAAGATATTCCACGACGTTGAAGTTCAAAGGGATCTCACTGGCCGGATTAAAGGCGTCTGGAATATCTGAAGTGTAAACTCTGACACTAAATAACAAAACACCATTGGCAGACTATTTCGACGACATAGATAATTTGCTCCGTCTAGCAATCATATAAATAAGAGAATGAGAAAGAAATATCATTTGAATGACGAATGAACGATATACGTGGTTATTGAACCTTACTATTCACGTACGTGATTATTTCAGTCAATTCAGAAGTGTAAATGTTTATTGCCTGTAATATTCAGCTGCGTACGACCGATTCGAGCGACGCACACAACGTTTATCTTCTAAATATTTACAACGGCTGTTTCCAGTGGATTTGTTTTTGTAAGATACTGCAACTCTTTATTACTTCGGTGATTTCTACGTTATCGCTTTCTGAAATGATTCCGTGTTGAGAAATGCAGTGATCGATGTGATGAGATTCCTTTGATCGCATTAATATGATGCTCTCATAATTTTCATCCATTTCCAGTCAACGTCTAAACACATGTTTGAAAAGTAAACAAAACATGACCTTGGAATTGTTATAAGGATTACAATTAACTATCAATTTGAAGCTTAGCATAATTCTTTCTGCGGAACAGTATTTATATTTATACGTAACTGATATTTCCGACACGGCCTCCAGATACGATATCTCATACAACCGATAGGTGAGTACTTATTCTTTATGAAAATAAATTGGCCGTGTCTAAGGTCGCCTTAAGGACTTTTACTTAGGTTTTTTATTCTTTACGAGACTCTCTGATAACAAAGCCAGTTAAGGTTCGCCTACTTCATGTATACGTTTTTATAACAACAGAGATTCCTACGTGACTATTAAGCTTCATGTCGTGTTTGTGAAACAGTCTGAAGGATGTTAGAACGTGATCGTCTGCACGTGTTCTGATCTATGATTATAGAGGTGTGTTAGGTGCATGTTTATGTTTTATGTACTTTGCGACACAAAGCGCAGCTGCAGATTGACCACACGCCGGCCCGTCTGATATGTGGTCACGTACTATACTTGTCCACATATGTACTCTAGGGCTACCTCTATCACTCACCACTTGTTATCATAATTAATTGACACACAATCTAACTAATCCTCAAATAAATTTGCTTTACATGTGTTGATACTCGTATCATACCTGTCAAGTTATACGTGATATAATAGATTATATCGTTGATAATTTTGTTTATCGTAATTCATCATTACTACTTCGCTGGAAACGTTAATCCAACCTTTTAAATGTTTTGTCGGACCTTAAAACACAAACTTGTTATTTACAACAGTGCTGTCACTCAGCAATGTGTAAAGCTAATATTGTTAATGTAAGACAACATAGCATAGAAACCATTCATGGCAGCATTATATGTAATACACAAACGGTTTACATGAAAAATTTGCTTTGTTTTGATGACCCAATAAGATAATTTCGTTATTGTAATCCTAAAATAGAAAAGGTAACAGAAGAAGTTAGTGACTTTCGCACGTCGTGTGTGGTTCATTAAATTTTCATTTAATTCAGGAGGTAGATTGTAGTATAAAGGTAGTGTATCGAGTTACCGTCGGCAGCCCTGCGGTGCTCGCTCCCAGAGAATGGACACAGCCGGCCAACGCTACGTATCATATGCTCAATTACACCGCTCTGCGACGGCATGCCGCCGGCTCCAAACACAACCACCCGTTACAATACGATACCAACCTTTCGATACCAAGCCACATTGTGAACAAAATTATCCAACGACGGGAACGGGATTCTAAACCACAGTGGCTGAAATAATAATTTATATAAATTGTTTCCAGCTGCAACTTAACTAAACCATTTTCCGAATTATTTGAGCATGTTATTTGGAACCAAAAATAAATCAATGTCAGCGCACTTCCATTCATAAATCCTTTGGAATGAGCGTCAACATTTCAAGCCATCATAATTTAGCATTTTCATGCGGAGAAAGTAATTTCAGTCTATTTTCTTCAAACACTCAAACAAGAGCTAAAACAAAATGTGGATGCAATATGTCTGAACAATGTTCTCGTGAAGGAGCATCTGGAATCACTGCAAATAACTAAGAATTCCGTTTATAGCCTTGCACATTCTTGAGATCAGTTTACGAGGAATGTTCGATATGAGAAGTCAACCAATGCACAGACATAATATGAGCTATGTATCTTCGGATATTGCCATTACAATGCCGTCACACTTTGAAGACCTATTATTCAATGTGTAAATATTATTAAAAACCTGCAGTAAAAAGACAAAACGTTGATTTGTCAGACGATTTTGTTGAAGCGCTGTAAAAATAATGCAATATAGCGTCAAATGAAAATTAAAATTT
This sequence comes from Euclidia mi, assembly GCA_944739405.2. Lineage (NCBI taxonomy): Eukaryota > Metazoa > Arthropoda > Insecta > Lepidoptera > Erebidae > Euclidia > Euclidia mi. The sequence continues at coordinate 51,533,587 of OX123200.2, read as the reverse complement.
CAGACTGAGGGTAAGTGAGCGTGGGGAGGTACTCATTGTGGAGGGTGGAGGATAACATTCAGTTCTCGCTGTCAAAGCTCTGGAGTTGCTGGGGGCGCGTCGTTTTACTCGTGATTATGACATTTATTAATTTCACACACTCCCCGCATCATTTTCACACTTGTACGTGTTAAAGCAGATTTAATATATGTCGGTATGTAAGTTGCGATGCAAGTGAGAGTCGCCTGCAAAGAAAGTATACACCAGATGGTGCACATATTAGATAGTGTGCAGAAATATGACACGATCTGTGATCTTGAACATTCGAATATAAAATTGTGAATGTAGCTTTATTGCGTTATTATGTTATAAACTAGAGGTAATTTGAGATTCATGTTTTTGTCAGTATCGAGCTAATTGCTAATCATCCAAGCAAAACTATAGGTAAACAAAAACAGGTACAACAATGTCATTTTTTATTCCAATGAGGCTAAAAAATGTTGAGTCTGTTGTGTGACGGTGTCTAACCCCCGTGGTAGACGAAGCGGCACAGTAAATACATTACTAGGTCCCTGAACTTGAGACTCAATTCCATTATTATATTTTTAGCTCAGCGCGCACTGAAGTCTGAAACTGTTAGACCTATTGCACGCGCCTGCCTATATTATAGCCTAATACGAAGAAGCGAAGAGGTCTGGGCCAGAACAATAAAAAAATATAAATTATCATCACTACATCTTTATATGTAATATATTTGTATTCGATGTACTGATTGTATATAAAAATAACTTAAATATTAACCGTTTATCTTAATTAAATTAAGATAAACTGCTTTATTGGCTAGAATGATAATAATGATTTATATACTATTAGGTACATTATCTAGCTAAACCATTTTGGTAGTTCCTAAGTACCAGTGATCACATCACATGTATTATCAATCAGTGTCATTGATTAGACAATATATTTAAATATTTGTATGATATGGCATAAAAATACTTAAGCCTATATCAGTCTATGACAAAACAATATTTACTGAGCCAGCTGGTATTGTAATTATTATAAACTGCTTTCTCTAACTGTTAGCGATAAAGAAAAAACTATTGAATGGATTTTCATGAGGCTTTCACTTATAGACAGAGTGATTCATAAGGAATGTTTAGGTGTATAATTTGTTAATATTTTGTGTAAATTATATTATACTTACTGCCCGTGCGAAGCCGGGGCGAGTCGCTAGAGTAATACGTACATTATTATCTAAGAAAATCACTATCGGATTTATAATAGATACCTAATTGCTATATAATCATATATCAGTAGTAAGTACAAACAAGACAATCACACTTTTACAAAATTCATAAAAAAAAACAAATTAATTTCAATGTAGATTAACGGCTTTTCTGCTCTAATTCGGATTATTTTTTAAGGCGGATAATCTTATTAAATATAATTTATCAACGGCCAAATTGCAATAAGAAAGAATTTATGAAATAAGTAGTAGGCAGATACGTCAGCACATTTTTTTTAATTTAACTGTTCTTTCGCCCAATAGTTTTGGCTGTCCGTTGTCTGTCGGTTAGTTAGTAACGCAAGATTTTTATATAATTATGGAGATATGTTATTTATTTATCTATAGACTCACGCCTGTATCCCCGAAAGGGTAGGCAAAGGATATTACACCCACATTTCGCCTTGAATTTTTAGGTCCCACGTAATAGGGGGCGAGCCTATTGCCGTTACCGGGCACATCACCAGACTGCTGCTACTGAGAATTCGGAAAACCCAGTAACACTTTTGCCCGACCCGGGAATCGAACCCGGGACCTCCGATCAGCAGTCGCATATGCTATCCACTGGACCACGGAGGCAGTGTAGATATGTGTACCTAATATAAAAACCCTGATAGATAAAATAATTCGTATTCTGGTTAATACACTGCTCTATCGCAAAATGTGTACGTCTAATGGTGTTTCTACACATTAAGCAACTGGTATAATTAAAAGAAAATACGAACTGAATATAAATTCCAATAGTTACAAATTCTCGTTGTGACGCGGAGCAGTAAAAATTCACAGTCGGAATTGACTTCCAGTTGAATTAGCTCTGTGCTACCGAGACCCGGCTGTGTGATATTACCGACGAAATACGCAGTACTTTCATTCATACAGAAATCGCTTCATCTTTATCCATCACAACCAACAGACGCGAAAATCAACTTTATTTGATACATAATTTATAAAATAAGGTTTATTTTACCGTTTCGTTCAACGTTATACTGGGGAAATGTCGATAAAGAATTTTTACAATTGGTTCTGCATTGAACGTTTATTTCAGTTGATTGTAGATGCAAAAATATATGTATACGTATATAGAATATTTGCCTGCTTCTAGATGATTAGTTACATAATAGTAGCGTAATTTTGTACCATTGTAGTCATGACTGTGAAAAAAAAAGTATATTTGTATATACCAAAAGACATAAAATCAGCCTATGTATAATAACTTCAGGGGAGGCCTGCGTCCAAGAGCGGAGTCGTTGAGTTCAAATCATAATGTATATGGATATAAAGTAAACAGTAAAATTATTCTGTAAGCATTCAGAAAGGAATTCAACAGCTGACTGCATATAAACACTGATGTAACAAAAGGCAATGCCTACTTCGCTGACACAATGAGGTCTCATTACGACACAGTCCTGCTTGTAAACAAATATTCAACAATGCACTATCGAGACGCTTGAACATTGTGCTGCATAGCTTTGTAAGTGCAAATTAAGTGGATAGTTTAAAAGATATGGTTCATAAAATACACAACAGCCACTTTCGCTCTACGTTTATTATTCAGAAATTATACTGAGCTTTTAAATTCTACATACAACAAGCTACAAAAAGGTTTCTATTCCCATAACAAAATGTCCCAGAGAAAGTAACACTTCGACCTTTACATTTACTATTCTGTGCCACATGTGATCCAAAAAATTCCACCCGAAACCCAATAATAAAGCAGTCGATGTGCCCTGTGCGTCTCGTTTTTCTACAAACGAGCCCCATCGGGCTTTCAGAAACCGTAATGGTGGTCGCTACTCAACCCAAACCGATCGTTTCTATATAAATTGAAAGAGCACTAACCGTAGTAACAAAGACTCAGTATTCTCAGTATATATAATTGAGATTTTACTTTGTAATACGTACAAGGGGTATAATTTGGCTGAGCCAATTTTAAAAGTTAAGGAACAATAATCTTTTGGACTGGCAAGTATGTTGTTGGTGGGTCGATGGACTGGGGTTACACGTACGAATAGAAAATATTTCGTAGCATGATATAATTGCAATTTTGTTCTTTATCTGCAATACTTCTCTCGCATTCGGGCGACATTCCTTTGTAGAAGTGAAATATGATGGAATTTAACAGCACATAAAAGTTGAAGTTTGAAAGTAGTTGGAAGTATTCCGTGGGCAGTTTTTGTTCCCTCAACGAGCCCGGCGAGTGGAACGAGTACTATCTGCTTGTGAAATTTTAACGTTTCAACTTAGAGCATTTGCCATTCCAAAATTGTTTGAAGTTACTAATAAATATGCCAATATTATGGCGTTTGAGTTGTAACAAAGGTTAGGTTACTAATTCAAGGTAAGTAAATTCAACATTTTTATTTTTCATTAGATGTACAACTTCTGCTGTTATGAAGTAACGCAAGTATTTTATGCTGAATTATTCAGGGAATGGGATCCATTAACCTTAAACGTTTTTAGTCGGTTCACTGTCGCAAGTATTTATCCCTGATAAAATTGATAAAATTCCGAATGCAGTAATACGAGAGCGATGTGACCTGAAAGAAGATGTCGTGACAAGAACTGAGAAAGGAATGCTGAAATGGTTTGGGCACGTGGAGCGAATGAGTGAAGAAAGAGTGACGCATCAAATTTATGAGGCTAACGTGTGTGGGCAAGTCGGACGCGGCAGACCTCGCATTCGTCCATCAGATTGGGGACATCTTAAAAAATGGCAAGGTCCAAAGCACCCGGAACCGGCAAGCATGTATGAACAGAGTAATGAATGCAGAGGAAGCGCGTGATGTGTGTAAGGATAGATGCAAATGGCGTTCCGTTGCCTCTGCCTACCCCGACGGGAAAAAGGCGTGAGTATATGTATGTATGTATGTATTTAATCCCGATAGTGTCGGTCCAGCCTGATACACACTACCTTATGAAAACAGATAAGAAGTGTAGGCTCCAATTATCTTTATAATACGCGCTACAGCGCAACACTTCTCTAACGAAATGCACTTAAACATAATGACGTCTCCTTACTATAATCGCCAGTGTGATCGTAAAGAAAGCAAACTGGCGTATATACGTCCCTGTTTGCTGCAATCACGTTATTATCTGGCTAGGTGAAGTGTAGTAGACGTGAGAAACTTGGTGCTGCGCGTTTCGCGGGCAACCGCTCATTGCTTTGACGACCTAATGGTCGAGGTTGCATAATCACTGCAATTAAACGAAACTGATCCCCGCGGGGTGCCGACCATTGTCAATCTTGACAACATTTCATTACACATCCAAGGACAAGCTTAACATTACAGCCATTATTAACCAGCCCTATTTCACGTGCGAGTTACGCCTTTCCCATACAAAACATTCCCATATGCGTAGTAACAATAAATAATTTTGACTATTAAGAAATTCCATCGTGGAGAATTCACATTGAAATTGTGAATCGAGTTACAGCGAAAGTAAAAACAATTAGTTTTCGTTCCATTGAATATTCAGTACGTTTGTTCGGATAAAATCCAACAGTTTTATAAAATTGTGAAATGTGATTAACCGAGGACACTACAGGAATTAATAAAACTCTTGAAGTTAATGAAGTAATAAATGCTTTATTTATTGGAGATGCAGGTTTTAAATACGTAAAGCTTACGAGTAATAAAATCTCACTTTCTGCAGTTAAATAACTGTTTTACCTCGACGTGTGAGTGTGAGCATTAATTATATCCTTCCATTTCCTTTTTCTACTGATATATATGTAGGTAGCTTTCAAGTGTGTCTTTAACAGCCGTAGCCATAAGCTTTAAAACAAGCTGCGTTATTAGACTGAACCTTAGGATGTGGGTATCCGGTGTCTCATGTGAGTTGCTTGTAATTGTAAAGGTCAGACGAAACTCGCTCCGACAATCAGCCGCATCCTACATTAAGTTAGCGAAGCATAAAAAGGCTAGAAGTAAATCTATTACCTAGCATTAATTATAAAACGTAGGACGGAGCTAAAACACAATGTTTTTAAAGGATCGCGTATTACACCAGATTACGAAAACAGAAGACGTCCCACACAAGTTCGTACTCGGATTACTGAAAAGATTACCGCGCTTGTATATGTGCTACATGTATAGTATTTGTCTACTTAACATAGAAACTATATATACACTGCGCTTTGAAATATTTGATGTATTTAAAACTTATAATTGTAATGAAACCTGTATTGCTAGAAACTTCACACTCATTTTGTGGCCGACATAAAGAAGTCCTGGGCTGGATTGCTTGAAACAACATTTGTGACAAACAGTAACTACTGCGCCGTATGAAAATCAGACCTACAAGCCTCAGCGCTAGGCAACGCAACTAGGCAAAGACTTGAATTGTGTTAAATTGAATACCTGCTTCAATAAACATAGTAATAATAAGAAACGAGCTTTACAGCTTCACACGCGATGACGCGACACCAAGCTAAAACATAGGCAATTTAAAAGCAAACACGCGAGTAATGTCCTACCTGAAATCCACACGATTTAAAACCATGCTCAGTGAACTGGATTAAAAAGTCCTTCATACCGTTTCTGACATTTATTACATTAAGTATCAATATTCATTCGATTTTCCAACAAGCGTCGGTCAACAACACGGTAGGGTTGTGAAACCCATCCAACCCAGTATGGGTTGGATGGGTTGAGGTTCAACGATCCGATCACGCAGGCTAACAATGTACAATGAAATTCTATATTAACCTTTTCTGATACCATAAAAGTGACCGCGAAAATACTAACTAATACTACCACGGTAGGCATGGGCGTTTTCGAATTTTTACACAAACCGATAAAAATCAGATTTCAGATTTTGAAATCGATTTCAAAAACCGATTTTAGAAATCGTTTTCAGTAGCGGATGTTGGAGCGTAGCGTACGACAAACGTAAACAATCGAAATCTGCAATTCATAAAACCGCCAAAATCCAAAACGATTCGCTCGTCGCAAAGCGCAATTCGCTTCATCTCTTTCGCTCTTTCAACGGATCACTAAGTTAGAAAGAAAAGGAAATGAAATTCGCTCTCTCTCATTCTAACTAATTAGTCGTTTGGTAGTGTGAAAGAGAACGAATGAATATGAAAACTATCGGTAACGTAACTAACGTAAACTTTAGATTTACTTTGTAGTTTGGTTGCGCTTGCACCGTTTGGATCGGATTTGTGTAGTTTGCGTTATCGTGGTATTGTTTTACGTTTTCTAAAATCGGTTTTTTCACATTGGAATATCGATACGATATGATTTCTGTCTGCAATCAGATTTCAGATTCGTTTTGATATATCGGTCTCATGCCTATACCACGGTAATATAAAACGGTCTGTTGCCAGCTCAAAGTTCTAAAGTTTTCCTTTATGTAAAACATCTTCGACTTTTCCGATTTGCGGGTATCAGCTTCAACTGACGTCACATGGCAGATAAGGGGAAAGTTTGCTTTTCATTAAACAACTTTTGCGGATGTTGATGATGCTTTTATAAACAAATGGTTAATGATCTTGCAAAAACTTTGAATAAGTATAATTAAAAGACTCAGAGTAGAGGTTAAATTTATTTTTAATGCTACACGGTGAGGCTAATTAAAAATTCACTCATTAATTATTATACCAAATCACCACCGGTATTCGTCTTACTTAGAAAAAACTAGTACTTCCCCGTGCTCAAAGTAATAGACAAAAATGGTAATAATATGCATCCGACTATGTAGTTATATAGGAAACCAGTGACGTAGGTATAACATTAAGAAAAATATACATAAATTGTGTATAAATAAAAATTGAGTCTAGAATGTTGTAGGAGAAAACTAGTAAGACAATATTCATGAAATATCTGAAAATGGCTACATTGTTACTGAAGCAAGACTAAAATGAGAATGATTACAAATATCACTGCTTCTTCATTGGAAGTATGATCTTTTGCGATTGGGTTCTTAAAATGGTATTTTAAGCAACGAATACCATTTATGCGTATTATGATTTTGGTGATCATTCCGTGGTCCAGTGGATAGCGTATGCGCCTGCTGATCCGAGGACCCGGGTTCGATTCCCGGGTCGGGCAAGTGTTAAGGCCTTGCCACACGACACGATTTTACGTCCAACTTGACTAAATCACTTGATGAAATCGTGACGTGTAGACGCCAGTCGTCTAACTCAAGTTCATCGGGTGGGCGGCGTTCACCAGATTTTAACGAATCGGGGCAATTCGGACGGAATGAAAATCTGTGATTTGATTGTGTCGTGTAGACGTGCAAATCCAATTCGATTGAAAATTTGATCAGTGGTAAAATTGTGCCGTGTGGCAAGGCCATTACTGGATTTTTCCGAATACTCAGTAACAGCTCGGAGTCTGGTGATGTGCCCGGTAACGGCAATAGGCTCACTATTACGTGGGACCTAAAAATTCATGGCGAAATGTGGGTGTAATATTTACACCTCTGCCTACCCCTTCGGGGATACAGGCGTGAGACTATAAATTTAAAAAAAAATATTTTTAAATGCAGTTTGGTGGGTCTAATGGTGATAAGAAGTTTTTGATGTTGAGTTAACAATTTAGCACTATTGAAGTACGAAAGGCCACTGGCAAAATGTCAGTAGCCGACTAAGCTAATCTATAGAAATTGATATCGAAACCTTTAAATCAAAAAGTTCGCAGTCAATTAGTACTCAAGAGCTATTCAGTTGGTCCAACTGTACCCTACACAACAACCTCCTGAGTACAATTTATATTTATCAACCCACTACGTTGATCAGGGTTTAACACGTCGTTGAAAACGTGATCCTCTATCGGCTTTTTATATGAAGAAATATATGTTAGGTGTCATGACGAAATCATAGAAAATGTGAGTCGTTATTAGACAAATGGAGTCGCGTGACTATTTGTCAATTATGTCGCTTGAACTAAGATGGCCATGAAGGCCTATTTTCGTCATATTATTATCTTCTAAGGGTCAGCGCAGACAGAACGGAGCGCAGCGGAGAGGATTTTATAAACGCACTTGAAAATAAACTTTAAAATTATTACAATAAAGTGCATAAACGGATTCCCGCGTATCTTCGAGGACGCGCGAGCATTTTTTGTCAGGTTCAAGCATTTATGCAGTTTATTGTAATAATTTTAAAGTTTATTTTCAAGTGCGTTTATAAAATCCTCTCCGCTGCGCTCCGTTCTGTCTGCGCTGACCCTAACGTGGTACTTTTCGCAGCGATAGCGGAGGATAATAAAATACATAGCCAAAAGAAAAGTATGACGCTTGTAACGAGATGTTGTAAATAACTATCTTGTGTTCTACAAAGCAGTAGTAATCACACGGTTGTGTCATATATCTGGGTAGTAGGCTTAAATTTCGTAAGCTTTTAGCTACATTTGAAAGCCTTATAACTGTATGCATCATATACCTTGTATAATGACGTTATTACCTCAACTAACTATGTTTTTAATTACTATTCCTCGCGCACAGATTTTATGATTTTACTCAACTTTCACATCTAGTAATGAGAAATAATGAACAATACAACTATACGTCATAGAGTCGAAAAGTAAAAGTTCTCACGAGTAATTTGAACATAGAATGCGGTATAACGAATTCAAACATGGAGGCTTTTTAGAGTAACGACTTTATATTTAAAATGAACCCAACGAAATTTGAAGTAAACTATCAAATAACAAATAATATTGATACTACGAAGAAATATTGGGCTTTGCTAGCCTATAAAGCTTACCAGATTTAACCAGGCTTTACATTTCTCGTACCTGAAACAGAAATAGAAAAAGGTGAACAAACTTTAATTACAGTACACAAGCCTTCGTAAGCGAAATGAACAAGCAGACGACAGGGGTTAAAATAATAAATTTTCTATAACATTTGTTATGTCAGGCGACGAACACTCGTGCTTGAATAAAATGGTAGTTATTAAACCATGTCTAGACGATATAACGTATATAATGTAATTTGTGTGTGTAGAATAAGACGTCTTCTAGAATACAATAACTCTGCAAACAAATTACATCTTTCCCGTCAGAAGTAGCTAAATTTCACTCAGTAAGTCAGTAGTTAGGATCATTTCGCCTGTTCGCGTCCATTTAGTGCAGTTGGCAAGTTTGAAGGAGAAAATAAAAATGTTCCAGCAAATTGATTCAATGAAAAATTTATGTAATGCGTTCATTATATAGTCTATTTTAATAATAACTTTCAGTTTTGTTCGAAACTTGTTGTGTTTTTTTTTTAAATAGACAAACTTCAAAATATGGCATTTTACCCAGTTTGCGTCCAAAAAATCCAAATTGCGTCCACCTGTGGACCAGTTCGCGTCCACCAGCTTAGTCTTAACAATATCAGCCTTATCATCCTTCATATAAGGGTGATATTGTTAAGACAATCTAAAGAAAGATTGGCTTTTAACAATTTCTACATTTAAGATTAAAGTAATAAAAAATCTACATTATTATTATTATTAAATCACTTTATAGAAACTATAAATAACTATTTATTGTTCTCAACATCGATGGAACTTAAAATCAAAGATAAAAAAATAACGATACATGTTGTCCAATATTGTGGTCTTCGGAATAGCATAATTTTTACATAATTATGTACATATTTGTCTTATCGATTTCTTCTTATCACGAATATCACAAAACGCTTTCTTTATTTAATCATCTTTTGTATTTTTTTCCTTCTTCTTTCTTGTCTCCTAAGAACTCATCTTGAATAGAAAAATATGGAATAAAAGAAATTAAATGTAATAATTCAATTTTAAACTCAGTCTTAATCAAAAATGCATTTTAAATTATAAAAAAATATATATATAGAATGTATTTATGCGATCATTTCTATTTCATGAAAATATGGACGCAATTTGCTATAATATTATCCCTTGCAGGTATAGTTTGCGTCCACTTGTGATCGATTATTATATCGATTGTATCTTTTATTACAATCATAATAATGTGGACGCAAATTGGTCATTACAATTGCATACTATTAATGTTAAAATAAACAAAATCCCAATTTCTCTCTCATATTTTAATCACATAAAAATAAACAACTAAAGAAATCATAAATAGACGAGTTCGCGTCCATTGTGGACGCAAAGTGGAAGTTTTATAAATTCGGTGTTGTAATTCGCGTCCACCTTATTTTAATTGTTAACTATAAAAAAACCAAGCTAATTCATAATTCATACTATTCGTCTTTTCATTGTTATGTCTAGAAACAGCTATGTATCCTAAAATTCACATAAAACAATAAAATACTTACCGTCAAACACGCCGCTGCACACTATTTTTTTATTTATATCCCGCGCATCTGCACTCTTTTGTTGAACAACCGAGATTAACTAATTATTTTAAACAGGATAAGCTGGGCGCACGGAACTTTTGTCTATTTGTGCGTGTCTCTTATACGTCGAGGTATTGGCGATACTGACTTTTCATTTTATTAGTGTGTTAGTATACTTATTTCCGAGCATTTTTAAAGGGAGGTCCGCAAAGTGGACGCGAATAGGGGGATGGACGCGAACAGGCGAAATGACCCTATGCTGTACTACTGTCAGTCATTTAGATAGAACAGTAAGGAAGTATGTATAAGGTAATTCATAATTTTGGTATAACCCAACATGACTAATAAATGGCAATAAATATACCATTTAAATACATTTGTGTTCACACAAGCCAGGTGAGCATTAATGATTGAAGTTAGTTATTTAATAATGAAGCTCGCTTAATTCTGCTCACTAATTAATATCCCTTCCAATCATTTCATTACTATTTAATGAATTACATTTTTGGAATATCTGTTTAGTATATTGACGTGGCACAAACGATTGCTTAGTCGAACAGCAAAGGTTTTTTAAAAGTCTCTGAAGTACTCGACTTTGACTAGCCTGCCCTTTTTTGAGGGACGAAAATCAAATACCAAATCATTGCGCAATAAGGATTATGGCTCAAAACAACTTTTTATGTAGCTACTAGCTATTGTGCTTGGCGTAGATGATCTTTTAACTTCAGAAGTCAGTCACAAAAACATCTCAGTAATTACGTTTAATTAGATATTGAATAGAAATCATTCACGGAAAACCGACTAACGCACGTGTGTAGTTAAGCGATAGCATGGAGCAAAGGTGACGTTGCCTGATCTGACGTTTCGCAAAAATGACAGTCTTGTGTAGGCTGTCAAAACGTTACTATAGCCAATGAATACAAAATGCTATAGCTATAGGCTTAAGCGTGCCGAAAATAATTCCTTGAAATCAATCCGTTAATGCGGACAACGCTTACTTTCTAATACCTACACTCGCTTCCATCCTCAAACTATGTGATACGATCGTTTCTAAGAAGACATGGATGAACAAACACATCTATCGTGTTACGCCCGGCAATTCTCCGCCTATCACAATTACTGAAGTTTATTCCAAAATGATTTCACCAATACCAAACGCAGTTTCCTAAGACGCAATTAAATTACCTAACTGTTTATGAATTTGCATGGTGCTTGCAAAAATCTTCACGCAAACGTTAATTAGAGCTACAATTTGTGGACTTTCCTCACGGAATATTCGTAATAATATTTATAATTGCTTTAGTGCAAGAACTTTGTAAACTCAGCTACTTCATCTAATGGTGTAAACAAAACACTAAGCAATATCCGAAGTTAACGAGGTTTGCTGAGCATTGTACAGAAATAACTTGTCCGTTTTAGAAGCTGTAGTACGGCACAATTAGAAAGTTTATTTATCGCCGCTGAACACCACACAGAAGCCAAACTATGGCATGTTAGTTTGCTTTTCAGTACAGCATACACACCGTCTACAGCACTCCCTTATTGCAAAACGTTTCGGTGTTAAAACAGTTACAATCAATCGTATCGCCGCGCTATATCTACAGATCACGTTGACCGACACAAAAGATTGTGTAAGTTCGTTTAATAGCTTTGAAGGACCGGTCTATTGTTTGGGCGCCGAACTGCTCAACTGTTTCCTATAATGCGTCTCTTTGTGTGAACGGTGCATTCAACTCAAAGGTTTCTTAGCTAAGGTGTTTTAAATCCGGTCGAGTAAAACTTACGAATTCATCGGAACATGATAGTCGATTTCTGTTAACGGCCACTCAAGCGAGGTCACCGCACCACAAACATCGGGGACCCACTGCCATTCCGAGTTTTATAGTGTTTTATCAAGGTACCGTTGAGGCAACTTCAGTTTTACTACTCGGCAACTTTGCTCGCTACAAAATATTCGCCTAGCGAACAAATATTTGTTAACACGACGTTTCCAGTAGTTTCACTTGGAATATTACCAAGTTCAGTGTTCTCCTAAAAATCTATATTTGTTTCAACTATTTTTGTGTTCAAAAGGAGTTTTCACTTTTCAATCATCGTAGCAGTGAACGTCAATTAATAAGTAGTTCATTCTGAGGCGAGCCCTTCTCTAAATGGTTGTAACTGAACCCTTTGATGTTCTGCTCACGAATATGATATATGGTTAGGTGAGCCCTTCTCAACATGAGCCTGGCCCTTCATTTATCACGGACATTTAAACTTCACGAAAAAAGTATACCATGCGGTTGGAAATATACCTACCAGTCACACATAATTATGGTGTACCTACCTAATTGTTTTTATGACGTTAGTGCTAATAGTTTAATAACAATATCATATTATAATTTCAAAAACAAAGAGCGATACTAAGTAATTTTCTGAATATTATAATGAAACGTACGTAATTAAACACAAATGTTGATTAATTTAATATAACGTTTTTCAAATTCCTAATTTTAACTTTGATATAGTTGTTCATTGTTCCATCTGCTACAACATAATTATGTAACAATTAGGTACTTATGGATGCTCTGAAAAATTTCATCCCGAATTCTTCGTATTGAATGCTAAATCTACGCGTACTCTATGTTGTATAGTAGGTATATCCTCAAGTAACAAGGATACAGTGAATTTAATTAAATATTTTGCTTCCATCTATAAATTAATTTCGTTCGATAAGTCCCGAATTGTCATCTTTCTGCCTTTGATTGAGGCATTCGCTTTTCAAAAGCTAGTTGATATATATTTTAAATATTTTTCTCAGAAATAAACTAACCATAAACGATGATTATTTAATAACAATACAGTACCGATATATTCGGCAGTGTTATTCTAAAACTGGTAAAATTATAAACATAACAATCCTTTGTTGAGTATCAGTAACGAGCAACATAAACACATAACACGAATATAAAAATAAAGTAGTTGGAACAATATTTATATTGTAAACAACTGTTCAGTGTCTATAACGTTGTGGGCCCGCATTCACCCATCTCCGTAATCCCGTATAAACCACGATTTTATTACCTACTCCACGATGGAGAAGATTAAGCTAGGGTTAATTTGATTTAATTACAGCCCCACATTTTCATTAACAAATCGCGCCATAGCTATTATCAATAACAGTAACGATAGTTATATTATGATGAATGGCTCACAAATTCAATTTCATATTTATTAGTCATTCAAATTCCTATGATAATTTGGTGATTGAAGAAAATGGAGTGTGGGAACAAGATTTGTTAGCAATGTTCGAGTTATTGGTGTCAAAGACTGTGAACTCAATGTGTTATTGCCTACTGCTGTGAATGACGTTAAACGATTGCAATATGTGCGAGCAATTGATGTAGGCAAGGCTTTTCATTTTGCGCCAATAAAACTTATCGATATGCGTATTATTAAAGTTAACATTTGAAACTGATGGTAAACAATTATGGAAAAACATAAGCATGTACTGTGTATGGCAATATAAAAATATGTATTTTAAAATGTGAAGGAATCACAAACTCGTTGCTTAATTAGTGATCGTCAGAATGGTCCGAAGGAAGACCACATACAGCCAATAGTGACGTCGAAGTTTTACCAGCCACATTAT